>NC_054763.1:769416-893439 GCF_003957565.2 Taeniopygia guttata
AAAATCCCACCAGAACCCCCCAAAATCCCCTTCAGTGCCCGCAGCACCCGCCCTGTGGGCACGGGGGGGTCAGGGGGGTACAGACCCCCAAAATCCCACCAGAACCCCCCAAATCCCCCCATCAACCCCTTCAATGCCCACAGCACCCGCCCTGCAGGCACAGGGGTCAGAGAACCCCCAAAATCCCTGTGGGACCCCCCCAAAATCTCCCCACTAACCCCTTCAATGCCCACAGCACCCGCCCTGCGGGCACGGGGGTCAGGGACCCCCAAAATCCCACCAGGACCCCCCAAAATCCCCTTCAGTGCCCGCAGCACCCACCCTGCAGGCACGGGGGTCAGAGAGCCCCCAAAATCCCTGTGGGACCCCCCAAAATCTCCCCACTAACCCCTTCAGTGCCCGCAGCACCCGCCCTGGGGGCACGGGGGGTCAGGGACCCCCAAAATCCCACCAGGACCCCCCAAAATCCCCTTCAATGCCCGCAGCACCCACCCTGCAGGCACGGGAGGGTCAGGGGGACACCAACCCCCAGGACCCCCCAAAATCCCCCTGGGATTCCCCAAAATCCCCCTCAAATCCTGCCAGGACTCCCAGATCCCCCCGGGACCCCCCAAAATTCCCCCAGGGACCCCCAAACCCCCCCTCACCTTTGCGCAGATCAATCACGGCCACGTCCCCCCGGGCGCTGCCCACGACCACCGAGCTGGGGAGGGGGGAAATGGGGCTGGGGGGGCGGCAGGACCCGCCCAGGCACCCCAAATTCATCCCCAGGCACCCCAAATTCACCTTGGGTACCCAAATCCCCCTCCCCAGGTCACTTTGTGAACCCCAAAATCCCCCCAAAACCCCACCAAGACACCCTAAATCCCCCCCAAGGCCCCTCAAAGCCACCCTAAATCCTCTCAGGACCCTCAAAAATTCCCCCACAAACCCCCCAAAGTTTCCCCAACTTCCCCAGGACCCCCCAGACCTCCCCAGGACACCCCCCTTGACCCCCTAAATCTCCCCCAGGACCCCCCAAAATGCTCTCAGGTCTCCCCAAAATCCCCCAAAAGCCCCCCAGAACCCCCCCAGGCCCCCCAGCACTGACGTGTCCCCGGCGGGCAGTGCCAGCGCCGTCAGCGGCGCCTCCCCGAAGGTGGCATCGAGCACCGGGCGGCGCTGGGGCGAGGAGGGGTCGTAGAGACGCACCTGGCACAGGTGAGGGGGGCAGCGGGTGAGCCCAGGACCCTCACCTGGCCCTGCCCCCCCAAATGACCCCAGGTGACCCCCCAGATGACCCCAGGTGCCCCCCAGGTGCCCCCCAGGTGCCCTCACCTGGCTGTGCCCCCCCAAATGACCCCAGGTGCCCCCCAGGTCCCTCACCTGGCCGTGCCCCCCAAATGACCCCAGGTGCCCCCCAGGTGCCCTCACCTGGCCCTGCCCCCCCAAATGACCCCAGGTGCCCCCCAGGTGCCCCCCAGGTCCCTCACCTGGCCGTGCCCCCCCAAATGACCCCAGGTGCCCCCCCAGGTGCCCTCACCTGGCCGTGCCCCCCCAAATGACCCCAGGTGCCCCCCCAGGTGTCCCCCCCTGGCCCTGCCCCCCCAAATGACCCCAGGTGCCCCCCAGGTGCCCCCCAGGTGCCCCCCCAGGTCCCTCACCTGGCCCTGTCCCCCCAAATGACCCCAGGTGCCCCCCAGGTGCCCCCCCAGGTGCCCTCACCTGGCTGTGCCCCCCCAAAATGACCCCCCAGGTGCCCTCACCTGGCCGTGCCCCCCAAATGACCCCAGGAATGACCCCAGGTGCCCCCCCAGGTGCCCTCACCTGGCCCTGCCCCCCCAAATGACCCCAGGTGCCCCCCCAGGTGCCCCCCCAGGTGCCCCCCCAGGTGCCCTCACCTGGCCCTGCCCCCCCCAAATGACCCCAGGTGCCTCCCCAAATGACCCCAGGTGCCCCCCCAGGTCCCTCACCTGGCCGTGCCCCCCCAAAATGACCCCAGGTGCCCCCCCAAATGACCCCAGGTGCCCCCCAGGTGCCCCCCCAGGTGCCCCCCAGGTGCCCTCATCTGGCTGTGCCCCCCCAAATGACCCCAGGTGCCCCCCAGGTGCCCCCCAGGTCCCTCACCTGGCCCTGCCCCCCCAAAATGACCCCAGGTGCCCCCCCAAATGACCCCAGGTGCCCCCAGGTCCCTCACCTGGCCGTGCCCCCCCAAATGACCCCAGGTGCCCCCCAGGTGCCCCCCCAGGTGCCCTCACCTGGCTGTGCCCCCCCAGAATGGCCCCAGGTGCCCCCCAGGTGCCCTCACCTGGCCCTGCCCCCCCAAATGACCCCAGGTGCCCCCCCAGGTGCCCTCACCTGGCCCTGCCCCCCCAAATGGCCCCAGGTGCCCCCCAGGTCCCTCACCTGGCCCTGCCCCCCCAAAATGACCCCAGGTGCCCCCCCAAATGACCCCAGGTGCCCCCCCTGACTGTGGCCCCCCAAATGACCCCAGGTGCCCCCCCAGGTGCCCCCCCAAATGACCCCAGGTGCCCCCCAGGTGCCCCCCCCGGTGCCCTCACCTGGCCCTGCCCCCCCAAAATGACCCCAGGTGCCCCCCAGGTGCCCTCACCTGGCCGTGCCCCCCCAAATGACCCCAGGTGCCCCCCCAGGTGCCCCCCCAGGACCCTCACCTGGCCGTGCCCCCCCAAATGACCCCAGGTGCCCCCCCAGGTGCCCCCCAAATGACCCCAGGTGCCCCCCAAATGACCCCAGGTGCCCCCCCAAATGACCCCAGGTGCCCCCCAGGTGCCCCCCAGGTGCCCCCCAGGTGCCCCCCAGGTCCCTCACCTGGCCGTGCCCCGTGCAGGTGACGATCCGTTGGGACCCGGGCAGGAACTGCAGGTCCCGGTCCCAGACGGGGACGCGCAGATCCAGCCAATCGTTCCTCACCTGGTGTGGGACAATCCGGACATTTGGGGACATTTGGGGACATTTAGGGACAGTTAGAGCACGTTTGGGGACAATTTGGGGCAGTTTCAAGGTGGTTTTGGAGTTGGTTTTGGGGTTGGGTTTGAGGTTGTTTTTGGGGCGGTTCTGGGGTGGTTTTGGGGTATTTTTTGGGGGTATTTTTGGAAGTGTTTTTGGGCTGTTTAGGGGGTGTTTTTGGGGAGGTTGTGGGGTATTTTTGGAGTTGTTTTTTGAGTGTTTTTGGGGTTGTTTTTGTAGTTATTTTTGGGGTTGTTTTCAGGGTAGTTCTGGGATTGTTTTTGGGGTTGTTTTTGGGATATTTTTTGGGTTGTTTTCAGAGTGGTTCTGGGATTGTTTTTGGGGTATTTTTGGGGATGTTTTTGGGGTATTTTCAGGGTTACTTTCAGGATGGTTCTGGGATTGTTTTTGGGATATTTTCAGGGTTGTTTTCAGGGTGGTTATGGGATTATTTTTGGGGTATTTTTGGGGATGTTTTTGGGGTATTTTCGGGGTTGTTTTCAGGGTGGTTCTGGGATTGTTTTTGGGGTATTTTTAGGGATATTTTTTGGGTATTTTCGGGGTTGTTTTCAGAGTGGTTCTGGGATTGTTTTTGGGGTATTTTTGGGGATGTTTTTGGGATATTTTCTGGGTTGTTTTCAGAGTGGTTCTGGGATTGTTTTTGGGGTATTTTTGGGGATGTTTTTGGGGTATTTTTTGAATTGTTTTCAGAGTGGTTCTGGGATTGTTTTTGGGGTATTTTTGGGGATGTTTTTGGGGTATTTTCTGGGTTGTTTTCAGGGTGGTTCTGGGATTGTTTTTGGGGTATTTTTGGGGATATTTTTGGGGTATTTTCTGGGTTGTTTTCAGGGTGGTTCTGGGATTGTTTTTGGGGTATTTTTGGGGATGTTTTTGGGGTATTTTCGGGGTTGTTTTCAGGGTGGTTATGGGATTGTTTTTGGGGTATTTTTGGGGATGTTTTTGGGATATTTTTTGAATTGTTTTCAGAGTGGTTCTGGGATTGTTTTTGGGGTATTTTTGGGGATGTTTTTGGGGTATTTTCGGGGTTGTTTTCAGGGTGGTTCTGGGATTGTCTTTGGGGTATTTTCGGGGTTGTTTTCAGGGTAGTTCTGGGATTGTTTTGGGGGTATTTTTGGGGATGTTTTTGGGGTATTTTTTGGGTTGTTTTCAGAGTGGTTCTGGGATTGTTTTTGGGGTATTTTTGGGGATGTTTTTGGGGTATTTTCGGGGTTGTTTTAGGGCTGTTTTTGGGGGTGTTTTTGGGGAGGTTGTGGGGTATTTTTGGAGTTGTTTTTTGAGTGTTTTTGGGGTTGTTTTTGTAGTTATTTTCGGGGTTGTTTTCAGGGTAGTTCTGGGATTGTTTCTGGGGTTGTTTTGGGGATATTTTTTGGGTTGTTTTCAGAGTGGTTCTGGGATTGTTTTTGGGGTATTTTTGGGGATGTTTTTGGGATATTTTCAGGGTTGTTTTCAGGGTGGTTATGGGATTATTTTTGGAGTATTTTTGGGGGTGTTTTAGGGTTGTTTTTGGGGCTGACTCACGTTCTTGGAGCGGAACAGGGGCTCCTGGGGCTGCTGCAGGTCCCACACTTTGAGCCCGTTCTCCTTCCCCCCCGTGGCCACCACGTGCGGCCGTGCCGGGTCCTGGCGCATCCGGCACAGCCCCGGCCCCGCCTGCAGCTCCTGCAGGGGCTGGGGGGCACCGGGGTCACCCCAAAATCCCCACACCCCAAAACCACCCCAAATCCTGCTCAACTCCCCCCAAAAACCCCAAAAAAACACCCCAAATTGCCCCAAAATCCCCAATTCTGGCACAGCCCCAGCCCCACCTGCAGCTCCTGCAGGGGCTGGGGGGCACCGGGGTCACCCCAAAATCCCCACATCCCAAAACCACCCCAAATCCTGCTCAACTCCCCCCAAAAACCCCAAAAAAACACCCCAAATTGCCCCAAAATCCCCAATTCTGGCACAGCCCCAGCCCCGCCTGCAGCTCCTGCCAGGGCTGGGGGCCACCAGGGTCACCCCAAAATCCCCACACCCCAAAACATCCCCAAACCCTCCTAAAAACCCAAAAACCCCCAACAAAACAACCCCAAACCCTCCTAAAAACCCCAAAACCCCCAACAAAACCACTCCAAACCCTCCTAAAAACAAAAAAAAACACCCCAAACCCCCTTAAAAACAAACAAAAAAAAAAAACCCAAATAAAACACCCCAAATCCTCCTAAAACCCAAAAAAAACCCTCAAAAAACACCCCAAACCTTCTTAAAAACCCCAAAAACCCCACCCCAAATTGCCCCAAAATCCCCAGCTCTGGCCCAGCCCCGCCTGCAGCTCCTGCAGGGGCTGGGAACGGGGAGGGGTCACCCGAAAACCCTCCAGGGACCCCCAAACCCTCCTCAAACCACCCCAAAACCCCCTAAAACTCCAATTTTTGGTATATCCGACCCCATCCTCAGGTCCCAAAAGGGGTTGGGATTGGGGAGGGGTCTTGGGGTGACCCCAAAATCCCCCCCAGACCCCCCCACTCACCTCCTCAGCCTCCTGCTCCCCCCAGACCCGGACCAGCCCCGACTCCACCGCGGTGACCACGGAGCTGGGGGGATTTTGGGGGGCTCAGGGGGGGTTGGGGGGTCTCTGGGACTCCCCCCGAGCATCCCCCACCCCCCAAAAGCCCTTCAGGGAATCCCTGGACACCATCAAACCCCTTTGGAACCCCCCCCAGACCCCACCTCGGTTATCCAGGACCCCCCTGGGACCCCCAAATCCCCCCTAAAAACCCCCAGCATACCCTCAAAACCCCCCGAGACCCCCTCAGACCCTTCCCAAACCCCCCCAAGACCCCCCTCAGGACGCCCCCAGGCCCCCCGGTACCTGCCGAGCACCCCGAGGCCGCAGAAGGCTCCGTCCCCCCCCGGGCAGAGCCGCCCCCCGGTGAATTTTCCCTTCTCGGTGCTGAAAACGCTGACGGAGCGATCCAGGGCCCCCACCAGCACCTGGGGGGGGGGGGGTCGGGGGGTTCAGGAAACCCCAAAACCCCCCAAAACCCCCCTCCCCCACCCCGGGACCCCCGACTCACCTCGCTCTGGGCCGGGTCCCCCCAGGCCAGCGCTGAGACCCCCCGGGCCCGGCTCAGCCCCTCCCCCCCCGCGTGGTTCCAGGCCTCTCTGCGCTGCAGGTTCACCCCTGGGGGGGCACGGGGCGCTTGAGACCCCCCAAAACTGCCCGAACCCCTCCAGAACATCAGGAACCCCCCCGGGACCCCCCAAACCACCAGGAACCCCCCCAAGATTCCCCCCCAGACCCTCAGGATCGCCCCGGGACCTCCTCCAAGACTTCCAGGGTCACCCTCGGGATCCCCCCGGGACCCCCAAAGTCCCCCCAACCCCCCGTGCCCCCCCAAACCCCCGTGCCCCCCCCAGTCAGCCCCAGGACCCCCAAAGGCCCCTCCCGGTCCCCCGGAACTCCCTCGGAACCGCCCCGGATCCCCCCTGAGAGCGCCCCCTGACCCCTCCGAGCCCCCCAGGACCCCCCCCCGGGCCCCCCCCACCTTTCAGGGCTCCGGTCTCGGCCCCCACCCAGACGTGGCACAACCGCGTGGGCGCCGCCATCTTGGCAGCCCCCCCCGGCCCTTCCGGCGCGGGAACCGCGAGCGCGGCGGGACCGTTCCGGGCACAAAAGTTCCGGGATAGGGGGGGTGTTCCCGGCACCCCCCGCGCGGTCGTTATTTGCATAACCCCGCCCCTCCCGCGCGGGTTCCCGGCTGGCTTCAGGCGGGCTGATTTGCATGCCCCGCCCCCCGTGGGCGTGGCCGGCCCCGCCATGGCGGAGCGGGAGGAGCGGCGCTTCGTGGAGCTGCCCCGGGACTCGGTGCGGCTCATGGCCGAGAGCGCCGGCCTCGAGCTCAGCGACGAGGTGGCGGCGCTGCTGGCCGAGGATGTGTGCTACCGGCTGCGGGAGGCCACGCAGGTACCGGGGTACCGGGGGTACCGGGGGTACCGGGGTTACCGGGGGTACCGGGGCTACCGGCTGCGGGAGGCCACGCAGGTACCGGGGCTACCGGGGTTACCGGGGGTACCGGGGTTACCGGGGATACCGGGGATACCGGGGGTAACGGGGTTACCGGGGTTACCGGGGGTACCGGGGTTACCGGGTTACCGGCTGCGGGAAGCCACGCAGGTACCGGGGCTACCGGGGGTAACGGGGGTACCGGGGGTTACCGGGGCTACCGGGGTTACCGGGGTTACTGGGGTTACCGGGGTTACCGGGGTTACCGGCTGCGGGAAGCCACGCAGGTACCGGGGGTAACGGGGGTACCGGGGCTACCGGGGGTACCGGGGGATACCGGGGATACCGGGGGTAACGGGGTTACCGGGGTTACCGGGGCTACCGGGGTTACCGGGTTACCGGCTGCGGGAGGCCACGCAGGTACCGGGGGTACCGGGGTTACCGGGGTTACTGGGGTTACCGGGGTTACCGGCTGCGGGAAGCCACGCAGGTACCGGGGGTAACGGGGATACCGGGGGTACCGGGGGTTACCGGGGCTACCGGGGTTACCGGGGGTACTGGGGTTACCGGGTTACCGGCTGCGGGAAGCCACGCAGGTACCGGGGGTTACCGGGGGTTACCGGGGATACCGGGTGTACCGGGGTTACCAGGGTTACTGGGGTTACCGGGGTTACCGGCTGCGGGAAGCCACGCAGGTACCGGGGCTACCGGGGGTTACCGGGGGTACCGGGGATACCGGGGTTACCGGCTGCGGGAAGCCACGCAGGTACCGGGGTTACCGGGGTTACCGGGGGTTACCGGGGTTACCGGGGAGCCTCGCGGACAATCCCGGCCCCGCTGCCGCTGATGCTCCCGGTGCCGCCCAGCGGTTCCGGTGCCATCCCGAGAGCGGTTCCCGATCCCGGTTTCGCTCTTGGTGACGATTCCGTTCCCGTTCCCGTTGTCCCCGTTCCCGTTCCCGTTGTCCCGGCCCCGCTCCCAGAACAGCTCGCAGTTCCTCAAGCACACGCGGCGGCGCCGCCTCACCGTGGAGGATTTCAACCGAGCCCTGCGCTGGAGCAACGTCGAGGTGGGGACTGGGGACACTGGGAGGGACTGGGGACACTGGGAGGGACTGGGGACATTGGGGGCACTGGGGACATTGGGGACACTGGGAGCACTGGGGCTGTGCCAGATCTCTGCAGTGTCCCCAAATCCTCAGGAGTGTTCCCACTGTCACCAGTGTCCCCTCATTGTCCCTAACGTCCCCGCTGTCCCCAGGCCGTGTGTGGCTGCAGCTCACAGGACTCTGTCCTTATCCATGTCCCCCAATGTCCCCTCGCTGTCCCCAATGTCCCCGTGCTGTCCCCAGGCCGTGTGTGGCTGTGGCTCCCAGGACTCTGTCCCCAATGTCCCCAATGTCCCCAATGTCCCCATGGTGTCCCCAGGCCGTGTGTGGCTGTGGCTCCCAGGACTCTGTCCCCAATGTCCCCAATGTCCCCATGGTGTCCCCAGGCCGTGTGTGGCTGTGGCTCCCAGGACTCTGTCCCCAGTGTCCCCAATGTCCCCAATGTCCCCATGGTGTCCCCAGGCCGTGTGTGGCTGTGGCTCCCAGGACTCTGTCCCCAATGTCCCCAATGTCCCCAATGTCCCCAATGTCCCCAGGCCGTGTGTGGCTGTGGCTCCCAGGACTCTGTCCCCAGTGTCCCCAATATCCCCAATGTCCCCAATGTCCCCAATGTCCCCAATGTCCCCAGGCCGTGTGTGGCTGTGGCTCCCAGGACTCTGTCCCCAGTGTCCCCAATGTCCCCAATGTCCCCAGTGTCCCCAATGTCCCCAATGTCCCCAATGTCCCCAGGCCGCGTGTGGCTGTGGCTCCCAGGACTCTGTCCCCAGTGTCCCCAGTGTCCCCAATGTCCCCAATGTCCCCGTGCTGTCCCCAGGCCGTGTGTGGCTGTGGCTCCCAGGACTCTGTCCCCAATGTCCCCAATGTCCCCAGGCCGTGTGTGGCTGTGGCTCCCAGGACTCTGTCCCCAATGTCCCCAATGTCCCCAATGTCCCCAATGTCCCCAATGTCCCCAGGCCGTGTGTGGCTGTGGCTCCCAGGACTCGCTGCCGTTCCGGCCGCTCCGTGAGGGGGATTTGTTCTTCCCCGAGGACCGCGAGGTGAATCTGCTGGAGCTGGCGCTGGCCACCAACATCCCCAAGGGCTGCGCCGAGACTGCCGTCAGAGGTGGCACCCCAAATCCCCCGGGACCCCAAAATATCCTCTGGGACCCCCAAAATATCCTCTGGGACCCCAAATCATCCTGGGAATCCAAAATCATCCTGGGAACCCCAGAATCATCCTGGCACCCCAGATGCTCCTGGGAACCCAAAATATCCTGGGGCCCCAAATCATCCTGGGACCCCAAAATGTCCTCTGGACCCCCAAATCTCCCCCTGGGATCCCCAAATCTCCCCCTGGGATCCCCAAATTTCCCCCTGGGACCCCCCCAGCCCTCCCTGGTGGGGCGGGGGTCTCACCCCTCTCTCCTGCAGTGCACGTCTCCTACCTGGATGGCAAAGGGAACCTGGAGCCGCAGGGAGCAGGTCAGGAACGACCCCCTGAGATCCCCAAGACCCCTCCCCAGACCCCCCAAGCCCCCCAGACCCCCGCAGTGGGGTTTATTTTTTGGGGTACCCCCCCGCAGTGCCCAGCGCCGTCTCCTCGCTCAGCGATGACCTCCTCAAGTACTACCAGCACGTCACCCGCGCCGTGCTGGGCGACGACCCCCAGCTCATGAAGGTGGGTGGGGAGCTGGGGACCCCCTGGGGGGCGGCTGCCCCTCCCCCCCAGCCGGCCTGACGCCCCCCACCCCCTGTGTCCCCCCTCAGGTGGCTCTGCAGGACCTCCAGAGCAACCCCAAAATCGCCGCGCTGCTGCCCTACTTCGTCTACGTGGTCAGCGGGGTTAGTCTGGGGGGCTTTGGGGGGGTCCTGGGTGTGTTTGGGATGAGTTTGGGGGGGTCCCTGAGGGTCCCCAAGGGATTTGGGGGGTCCCAAGGCGGTCTGGGGTGAGTTTGGGGGGGTCCCTGAGGGTCCCCAAGGGATTTGGGGGGTCCCAAGGCGGTCTGGGGTGAGTTTGGGGGGGTCCCTGAGGGTCCCCAAGGGATTTGGGGGGTCCCAAGGCGGTCTGGGGTGAGTTTGGGGGGGGTCCCTGAGGGTCCCCAAGGGATTTGGGGAGTCCCAAGGCGGTCTGGGGTGAGTTTGGGGGTGTCCCTGAGGGTCCCCAAGGGATTTGGGGGGTCCCAAGGCGGTCTGGGGTGAGTTTGGGGGGGTCCCTGAGGGTCCCCAAGGGATTTGGGGGGTCCCAAGGCGGTCTGGGGTGAGTTTGGGGGGTGTTCCTGAGGGTCCCCAAGGGATTTGGGGGGTCCCAAGGGGGTCTGGGGTGAGTTTGGGGGGGTCCCTGAGGGTCCCCAAGGGATTTGGGGGGTCCCAAGGCGGTCTGGGGTGAGTTTGGGGGGGTCCCTGAGGGTCCCCAAGGGATTTGGGGGGTCCCAAGGCGGTCTGGAGTGAGTTTGGGGGGTGTTCCTGAGGGTCCCCAAGGGATTTGGGGGGTCCCAAGGCGGTCTGGGGTGAGTTTGGGGGGGTCCCTGAGGGTCCCCAAGGGATTTGGGGGGTCCCAAGGCGGTCTGGGGTGAGTTTGGGGGGGTCCCTGAGGGTCCCCAAGGGATTTGGGGGGTCCCAAGGCGGTCTGGGGTGAGTTTGGGGGGGTCCCTGAGGGTCCCCAAGGGATTTGGGGGGTCCCAAGGCGGTCTGGGGTGAGTTTGGGGGGGTCCCTGAGGGTCCCCAAGGGATTTGGGGGGGTCCCAAGGCGGTCTGGGGTGAGTTTGGGGGGGTCCCTGAGGGTCCCCAAGGGATTTGGGGGGTCCCAAGGCGGTCTGGGGTGAGTTTGGGGGGGTCCCTGAGGGTCCCCAAGGGATTTGGGGGGTCCCAAGGCGATCTGGGGTGAGTTTGGGGGGGTCCCTGAGGGTCCCCAAGGGATTTGGGGGGTCCCAAGGCGGTCTGGGGTGAGTTTGGGGGGGTCCCTGAGGGTCCCCAAGGGATTTGGGGGGTCCCAAGGCGGTCTGGGGTGAGTTTGGGGGGGTCCCTGAGGGTCCCCAAGGGATTTGGGGGGTCCCAAGGCGGTCTGGGGTGAGTTTGGGGGGGTCCCTGAGGGTCCCCAAGGGATTTGGGGGGTCCCAAGGCGGTCTGGGGTGAGTTTGGGGGGGTCCCTGAGGGTCCCCAAGGGATTTGGGGGGTCCCAAGGCGGTCTGGGGTGAGTTTGGGGGGGTCCCTGAGGGTCCCCAAGGGATTTGGGGGGTCCCAAGGCGGTCTGGGGTGAGTTTGGGGGGGGGGTCCCTGAAGGTCCCCAAGGGATTTGGGGGGTCTCAAGGCGGTCTGGGGTGAGTTTGGGGGGGTCCCTGAGGGTCCCCAAGGGATTTGGGGGGTCCCAAGGCGGTTTGGGATGAGTTTGGGGGGGGTCCCTGAGGGTCCCCAAGGGATTTGGGGGGTCCCAAGGTGGTCTGGGGTGAGTTTGGGGGGGTCCCTGAGGGTCCCCAAGGGATTTGGGGGGTCCCAAGGCGGTCTGGGGTGAGTTTGGGGGGGTCCCTGAGGGTCCCCAAGGGATTTGGGGGGTCCCAAGGCGGTCTGGGGTGAGTTTGGGGGGGTCCCTGAGGGTCCCCAAGGGATTTGGGGGGTCCCAAGGCGGTCTGGGGTGAGTTTGGGGGGGTCCCTGAGAGTCCCCAAGGGATTTGGGGGGTCCCAAGGCGGTCTGGGGTGAGTTTGGGGGGGTCCCTGAGGGTCCCCAAGGGATTTGGGGGGGTCCCAAGGCGGTCTGGGGTGAGTTTGGGGGGGTCCCTGAGGGTCCCCAAGGGATTTGGGGGATCCCAAGGCGATCTGGGGTGAGTTTGGGGGGGTCCCTGAGGGTCCCCAAGGGATTTGGGGGGTCCCAAGGTGGTCTGGGGTGAGTTTGGGGGGGTCCCTGAGGGTCCCCAAGGGATTTGGGGGGTCCCAAGGCGGTCTGGAGTGAGTTTGGGGGGTGTTCCTGAGGGTCCCCAAGGGATTTGGGGGGTCCCAAGACGGTCTGGGGTGAGTTTGGGGGGGTCCCTGAGGGTCCCCAAGGGATTTGGGGGGTCCCAAGGCGGTCTGGGGTGAGTTTGGGGGGGTCCCAAGGCGGTCTGGGGTGAGTTTGGGGGTGTTCCTGAGGGTCCCCAAGGGATTTGGGGGGTCCCAAGGCGGTCTGGGGTGAGTTTGGGGGGGTTCCTGAGGGTCCCCAAGGGATTTGGGGGGTCCCAAGGCGGTCTGGGGTGAGTTTGGGGGGGTTCCTGAGAGTCCCCAAGGGATTTGGGGGGTCCCAAGGCGGTCTGGGGTGAGTTTGGGGGGGTCCCTGAGGGTCCCCAAGGGATTTGGGGGATCCCAAGGCGGTCTGGGGTGAGTTTGGGGGGGTGTTCCTGAGGGTCCCCAAGGGATTTGGGGGGTCCCAAGGTGGTCTGGGGTGAGTTTGGTGGTCCTGGGGGGTCTCCAGAGGCTGCTGAAAGTCGCTGGGCTGGACTGAACTAAGCCAGGCTGAGCTATCCCAGGCTGAGCTAGCCCAGACCATCCCTGGAACCTCCCCAAACCCTCCCTGCCCCCGGCTGCAGGTGAAATCCGTGAGCCACGACCTGGAGCAGCTGAGCCGGCTGCTGCAGCTGGCACGGAGCCTCCTGCAGAACCCCTTCCTGAGCCTGGGCTCCTACGTGGGCAGCCTGGTGGCCTCGGTGCTCTACTGCGTGCTGGAGCCGCTGGCCGCCTCCATCAACCCCCTCAACGACCACTGGACGCTGCGTGACTACGCCGCAATGCTGCTGGGCCGCATCTTCTGGTGGGCAGGGGGCTCCGGGGGGGTTTTGGGGGTGTCCCGGGGGTGCCCCGGGGGCTCAGTGCCCACCTGTGCCCGCAGGAGCCACGGGGAGCTGGTGCGGGGGCTCTACCAGCAGATCCTGCTCTCGCTGCAGAAGGTTCTGGCCGATCCCGTGCGGCCGCTCTGCTCCCACTACGGCGCCGTGGTGGGGCTGCACGCGCTGGGCTGGAAGGTTTGGGGGGTTTTGAGGGGGTCTTGAGGGTGTTTGGGGGGGTCAAAAGGTGTCCAGGGGTGTTGAAAGGGGGTTTGGGGGGTGAGAGAGCCTTTAGGGGGGGCTTTAAAGGGGTTTTGGAGGGTCTCAAAGGGGTTTGGGGACACCAAAAAATGTCCAGAGGGGTCCAAAGGGGGCTTGGGGAGTTCTGAGAGGGTTTTGGGGGGTGAGAGGGGGTTTGTGGGGGGCTCAAGGGGGTTTGGGGAGGCCAAAAGGTGTCCAGGGGTGTCTAAAGGGGGTTTGAGGGGGTTTTGGGGGGGGGTCTCAAGGGGGCTTAGGGGTCCTGGGGGGGGGTCTCCTGACCATGCCCCCCGTCCCGCAGGTGGTGGAGCGGGTGCTGTACCCCCACCTCCCCCTGTACTGGTTTGGGGGCTCCATGGGGTGGTTTTGGGGGGTCAGGAGGGGAGTTTGGGGGGTCAGGAGGGGAGTTTGGGGGTTCCTGGTCAGGATTTGGGGTTCGGGGGGGGGTCTCCTGACCATGCCCCCCGTCCCGCAGGTGGTGGAGTGGGTGCTGTACCCCCACCTCCCCACGTACTGGTTTGGGGGCTCCATGGGGTGGTTTGGGGGCTCCATGGGGTGGTTTGGGGGGGTCAGGAGGGGAGTTTGGGGGTTCCTGGTCAGGATTTGGGGTTCGGGGGGTCCCAGACCATGTCCCCCCATCCCGCAGGCGGTGGAGCGGGTGCTGTACCCCCACCTCCCCCTGTACTGGTTTGGGGGCTCCATGAGGTGGTTTGGGGGGGTCAGGAGGGGAGTTTGGGGGGTCAGGAGGGGAGTTTGGGGGTTCCTGGTCAGGGTTTGGGGTTCGGGGGGTCCCAGACCATGTCCCCCCATCCCGCAGGCGGTGGAGCGGGTGCTGTACCCCCACCTCCCCACGTACTGGTTTGGGGGCTCCATGGGGTGGTTTGGGGGGGTCAGGAGGGGAGTTTGGGGGTTCCTGGTCAGGGTTTGGGGTTCAGGGGGGGGTTCCAGACCATGTCCCCCCATCCCGCAGGCAGTGGAGCGGGTGCTGTACCCCCACTTCCCCCTGTACTGGTTTGGGAGCTCCATGGGGTGGTTTTGGGGGGGTCAGGAGGGGAGTTTGGGGGTTCCTGGTCAGGGTTTGGGGTTCGGGGGGGGATCCCCTGACCATGTCCACCCATCCCGCAGGCAGTGGAGCGGGTGCTGTACCCCCACCTCCCCCTGTACTGGTTTGGGGGCTCCATGGGGTGGTTTTGGGGGGTCAGGAGGGGAGTTTGGGGATTCCGGGTCAGGATTTGGGGTTCGGGGGGTCCCAGACCATGTCCCCCCGTCCCACAGGCAGTGGAGCGGGTGCTGTACCCCCACCTCCCCACGTACTGGCCGAACCTCCAGGCCGTGCTGGACGATTACTCCGTGTCCAACGCCCAGGTCAAGGCTGACGGCCACAAAGTCTACGGCGCCATCCTGGTGATGCCGGGGGGGCGGTTTTGGGGGTGGGGGGGGTCCCGCACCCCTTAACCCACCTCAGATCCCTCTGACCTCCCCTCCCCCATCTCCCCCAGGTCGCCGTGGAGCGGCTGCTGAAGGCCAAGGCTCAGCAAGCCCCGGGATTTGGGGGTCCCGAGGGGTCCCCCCGGCACAGCCCCCCCGGCCAGGACCCCCTCCCCGAGCTGGGCTTGGGCCGCCCGTTGTTACCGGGGGGCGCCGCCGCATCCTCCTCCTCCTCCTCCTCGTCGCCGCTGTCTCCGTCGCTGCGGGACATGTACCGGGAGCTCTACGACTTCTTCGGCGACAGCCTCGCCGCCCGTTTCGGCACCGGCGCCCCCGCCGAGCCGCCGAGCCCCCCGGGCGCGGCCGAGGGCGCCCGCAAAGAGCCGCCGGCCGAAGGAGCCGCCCGCAAAATGCCGCAGCTGACCAACGCCACGGTGAGCCCGCGGGACGAGGAGCCGCCCCCGCCGCGCCCGGAGCGCCCCGCCCTGCACCGAGCCCCGGGCCCGCCGCCCCGGCCCCGCGGGACCCCCCGCGCCCCCGCCGGCCACCGGCCCGGGGCTCGGGACGTGTTCCAGAAGTGCCGCTTCGCCCCGCGGGGCCCTCCCCGCTTCAGCTTCGTGATCGCGGGTCGCCAGACCGGGCGGCGCTGCCCCGGGCGGCGCTTCCAGACCAACTTCCCGCAGCCGCCCGCGGCCGCGCTCGGCTCCCGGTACGCGCAGCGGCTGCCGATGATCGGCCGCACCGGGCGGGCCCCGCGCCGCTGGCCCCGCGCCGAGTACTCGCTGCTGCTGCTGCTCTGAGCCCGCCGGGGTTAACGGGCACCGGGAGGCCCGGAGCGGTCAGTAACGGGTGGCCGGTGAGTGGGGGTGAGTGGGCAATAACGGGTGTCCAGCGGTCACCGAGTGCTGCTGCCTGCTCAATAAAATCTCATTTTTCCATTTTCTCCCCCAATTCCATCCTCTCCCCAGTAACGGCCCAGGCCACACTGCAGAACGGATTTTACTGGAAAACCTCAGGATTTACAAAATTCCCCCCTGGCCGCCCCCCACCCCCCAACCCAGGCGCTGCCGCACCATTTCGGGTAGAAAACTCCGCAAAAAGTGGAAAAACTCGTGGAAAAGTGGCGAGGGGGGCTCGGGCTGGAGGTGCAGCAGCATTTGGGGGTCACGGCGCGACCCCCCCGGGCGGGCGCTGAGCTGGAAACGGAGCAGCGGCTCCGGGGGGGGCCCGGGCGGAGTCCCGGTGTCCCCTCGGACAATGGCCTCGGTCACGGCTCGCTCCAGGGCCAGGGGGCAGCTCCCGGGACCCCCGGGACCCCCAACCCCCCCGGGACCCTGAGCATCCCCGGGACCCCGAATCCCCTCGGGACCCCCAACCCCCTCGGGATCCCCAACCCCTCCGGCACTCTGAGCCCCTTCAGGACCCTCAAGACTTTGATCTCCCCGGTTCCCCTCGGTGCCCGGAGCCCCCCCGGAGCCCTCCCGGGGCCGGAGGCGGCGGCGGAGGCGGCGGCGGCCCCGCCACACCCGGTACCAGACGCAGCAGCTCCACCGGGACGGGCCCGCGGGGCCCCGGGGCCGCTTTGCGGGCGGGACCCCCGCCCCGGGCGGGACCCCCTCGGGGAGGCGACGCTTGGAGCCCGGTCCCGGTGTCCCCGCGTCCCCAAATTCCCGCTGGGAATCGCCTGTCACCCCCTCTGGGTGACAACGGGCTCCCGGTGGCGGCTCCGAGGGAGCCGGGAGCAGCTCCTGCTCATCCCCCGCTGTCCCCAAATCCCCGAATTCCCGCTGGGAATCGCCTGTCCCCCCCTCCAGGTGACACTGGGCTCCCGGTGATGGCTCCCCCGCACTCCCAGGTGTCCCCAAATCCCCGAATTCCCGCTGGGAATCGCCTGTCCCCCCCTCCAGGTGACACTGGGCTCCCGGTGATGGCTCCCCCGCACTCCCGGGTGTCCCCAAATCCCCGAATTCCCCTCGGGAATCACCTGTCCCCCCCTCGGGCTCGCAGCCGCAGCCCAGCAGCTCCCGCAGCACGAACCCCACGGCCGCACAAACCTCACCCTGCGGGACCCCCCCGCGCCCCCCCGGCGGTGGCAGCGGGACCGGGATGAGGAATTTCCCCTCGGAATCCCCAAAAGCGCCGCGATCGCCGCCGGGGCCGGGCTGGAGCAGCCGCATCACGCCCCAGGGGCGGCCCCTGCGCGACTTCTGGAGGAACTCGGGGCCGCGACAGAGTCGGGCGGCGTCGCGACAGCAGCGCACGAATCGCGACACCGTCCGCGCCGTGACATTGGCGGCCACGTTGTGGCTCAGCTCGAAGGGGTCCTGCAGGGTCAGGGGGCCCGGGCGGAGCCCCCCGAGGGTCTCGGGAGGGGGGCGAGGCAGAGCTCGGCCCTCCAGGGGGGACAGGAGGAGCTCCCCCAAATTCAGGCTCCCGAAATAGGAGAAGAATTCGGCCAGGAGGGAGGCTGGGGGGGAGGGAGGGGGTAGTCAGAGAGCCGTGGAGACACCCCCGAAAATAGCCAGGACACCCCTAAAATCAACCAGAAACACCCCTGAAAACATCCAGGATCTGCCCTAAAACCACCCAGAAACAGCCAAAAAAATACCCCCAAACCACCCAGAAACAGTCCCAAAAATACCCCCAAAACCACCCCAGAAACAGCCCCAAAAATACCCCCAAAACCACCCCAGAAACAACCCCAAAAACACCCAAACCAACCCCAAAGACCACCCATAACCAACCCAAAAAATACCCTCAAATACACCCAGAATCCCCCCAAAAGCCAGTGGGATTTGAGCCTCCCCCCCCCCAGTGGATCAGGAGCCCCTCCTGGATTTGGGGACCCCCCCCCAGTGGATCAGGAGCCCCTCCCGGATTTGGGGACCCCCCCCAGAGGGTCAGGAGCCCCTCCCAGATTTGGGGACCCCCCCTCAGTGGGTCAGGAGCCCCTCCTGGATTTAGGGACCCTCCCCCAGTGGGTCAGGAGCCCCTCCCGGATTTGGGGACCCCCCCCAAGTGGGTCAGGAGCCCCTCCCGGATTTGGGGAGCCACCCCCCAGTGGGTCAGGAGCCCCTCCTGGATTTGGGGACCCCCCCCCCCTCAGTGGGTCAGGAGCCCCTCCTGGATTAAGGGACCCTCCCTCAGTGGGTCAGGAGCCCCTCCCGGATTTGGGGACCCTCCCTCAGTGGGTCAGGAGCCCCTCCCGGATTTGGGGACCCCCCCCCAGAGGGTCAGACGCCCCTCCTGGATTTAGGGACCCTCCCCCAGTGGGTCAGGAGCCCCTCCTGGATTAAGGGACCCTCCCCCAGTGGGTCAGGAGCCCCTCCCGGATTTGGGGACCCCCCCCCCAGAGGGTCAGGAGCCCCTCCCGGATTTGGGGACCCCCCCCAGTGGGTCAGGAGCCCCTCCCGGATTTGGGGACCCCCGGCTCCCCCTCACCGGCGCTCTGGCCGTTCTCGCTGGGCTCCAGCGCCGCCGCGTCCCGGGGGAAGCTGCAATCCCACCCCCCCACCTGGGCTCGGTCCTGGGGCCCTGCAACCGACACGGGGGGGTCAGAGACCCCCAAAATGGGGCGGGGGACCCCCAAAAAGGGGCAGAGAGGGGTGTGGGCACCTGCCAGGAGGCGGAGGCGCCGCACCGAGGGCAGCACCGGGGGGCTGCGGCTCTGCAGGAACAGCACCAGCAGCAGCGTCAGAGCGTAGTTGGTGAGGAGGGGGCCGCCCCCGGCCCGGTTCCCTGCGGGAATAATGGGGGGGGTCGTGCCGGGGGTCCCCAGTGAGCTGTGACCCCCCCCTCAATTGGCCACGACCCCCCCTTGCTGCTTGGAGGAGTTGGGTGGTGGGCTGGGGGCTCTGAGCCCCCTCCTCAGTGATTTTCAGGGCTCTCTTCCTCATTTAGGGGGTCTCTGCCCCTTTTGGGGATCCCAGCCTCTTTCTGGGGGGTCCCAGCTCCCTTTGAGGGGTCCCATCCAATTTTGGGGAGGGGTCCCGGCCCCCTTCTCACCTGCCAGGTGCTGCCCCCTCTCCCAAAGCCACACAGGGGCTGTGAGCAGGGGGTTCCCAGTCCTTTTTTAGGGGATCCCAGCCCATTTTTGGGGGATCACAGCTCGTTTTGGGGCTCCCAGCCCATTTTGGGGAGGGGTCTCGGCCCCCCTCACCTGCCAGCCGCTGTCCCCCCGCCCAGAGGCGCACGGCGTAGCCCAGGGGCCGCACCCGCGGGTCGGCGTCGGCGCAGAGGCGCAGGAACTGCGTGTTCAACAGGGCCAGCCTGGGGTAGGTTTGGGGCAAAAAACGGGAAAAATGGGGAGAAGAGGCAGGAAAAAGGGGCAAAAGGGGAAAATGGGGCAGGGAAAAGGGGAAAGGGGAAAAAAGGGCAGGGAAAAGGGCAAAAAGGGAAACAAAAAGGGCAGGGAAAAGGGGAAAATGGAAAAAGGAGGAGGAGGAAAGGAGAGAAAGAAAAGGGAGAAAAATTAGAAAGTGGCCCCCAGTTCCCTCCCAGTTTTTCCCAACATTCCCATCCCTGCTCCCAGTCCCTCCCAGTTCCTCCCAATGCCTTCCTCATTCCCCCATCCCTGCTCCCAGTCCATCCCAGTGGCTCCCAGTCCCTCCGAACATCCCCATCCCTGCTCCCAGTTCCTCCCAGTGCCCCCCCAGTCCCTCCCAGTCCCTCCCAACATCCCCCTTCCTTACTCCCAGTCCCTCCCAGTGGCTCCCAGTCCCTCCCAACATCCCCATCCCTGCTCCCAGTCCCTCCCAACGCACCCATTCCTTGCTCCCAGTTGCCCCCAGTCCCTCCCAGTCCCCCCCAATATCCCCATTCCTTGCTCCCAGTCCCTCCCAGTGCCCCCCCAGTCCCTCCCAACATCCCCATCCCTGTTCCCAGTCCCTCCCAGTGGCTCCCAGTGGCTCCCAACATCCCCATCCCTGTTCCCAGTCCCTCCCAGTGGCCCCCAGTCCCTCCCAGTCCGTACCGGTTGTCCAGGCACACGTCCCCGGCCAGCCCGGACTGTTTGTGGCTGAATTTCACCACGGGGCGCCGAGCGCCGGGCACGGCGCGGACCCCCCGGACCCCCGGCACGCAGCGCCGCAGCACCGCCCCCACCAGCGCCAGCGCCTGTTCTGGGGGGGCCCCGCGCCCCAAAAGGGACCCCTCGGACCCCAAAGGGGACCCCTCGGCCTCGGGGGACTCATCCCCCGACAGGGACCCCCCCTCAGAGCCGCACCCCGCGGGAGAGGCGCCCCGGGAGGGGTCTCGGTCACCCGAAAGGGACCCCAAAAGGGACCCCTCAGACCCCCAAACAGACCTCTCGGACCCCAAAAGGGACCCCTCGGACCCCCGAAAGGACCCCTCGGACCCCAAAAGGGACCCCTCAGACTCTAAAAGGGACCCTTCAGAGGAGGGGTCTCTGTCACCCAAAACGGACCCCAAAACAGACACCTTGGACCCCAAAAGGGACCCTTTGTCCCCCCAAAAGGGACCCCATGAGGTGGGGGTCCTTGTCCCCCAAAAGGGACCCATTGGGATGGGGGTCTCCATCTCCCAGCAGTGTCCCCCCCTGACTCTGGGGGTCCCCATCTGGGGTCTCTGGGCTCTGGGTGTCCCTGTTATGGCTAAAGTCAGGGGTTTTGGGGGTCCCTGGGCTCTGGGGGTCCCTGTATGGGTTAAGATCAGGGATTTTGGGGGTCCCTGGGCTCTGGGGGTCCCCATTTGGGTTAAGATCAGGGATTTTGGGGGTCTCAGGGCTCTGGGGGTCCCCGTTTGGGTTAAGATCGGGGATTTTGGGGGTCTCTGGGCTCTGGGGGTCCCCATTTGGGTTAAGATCGGGGATTTTGGGGGTCTCTGGGCTCTGGGGGTCCCCCAGCTCCAGGTGCAGGTCGAGGTCGCAGCCGTGGACGTCGAAGCCGTTGACGGAGGAGCCGTAGGGGACAACGGAGCAGCCTGGGGGGACACAGGTGGGGACAGGTGTGGGACAGGTGAGGGACAGGTGAGCGACAGGTGTGGGGCACATCACACACCTGGCACACACCTGGGACATGTCACAGCCCTGTCCTGCCCCCTGCCACCCCCCTGTGCCCGTGCCAGCTGTGCCAGGTGTCCCCAGCTGTGCCCAGGTGTGCCCAGGTGTGCCCAGGTGTGCCCAGGTGTCCCCAGCCGTGCCCACCTGGGAAGAACTCCCCGAACACCTCCTGGATCAGGGCCACCAGGAGCCGCCGCAGGCGCCGCTCGGCCGCGCTCAGCTCCAGCGCCCGCACCAGCAGCTGCAGCTGCGCCCCCACCTGCGAGAGGCAAACTGGGAGCACTGGGAGCACTGGGAGACACCCCCATCTGCACTGGGCAAACTGGGAGCACTGGGAGACACCCCCCATCCGCACTGGGCAAACTGGGAGCGCCTCCACATCCGCACTGGGCAAACTGGGAGCACTGGGAGACACCCCCCGTATCCTTAATGGACAAACTGGGAGCACTGGGAGACTCCCCCCATCCACACTGGGCAAACTGGGAGCGCCTCCCCATCCACACTGGGCAAACTGGGAGCACTGGGAGACACCCCCCATCCGCACTGGGCAAACTGGGAGCGCCTCCACATCCGCACTGGGCAAACTGGGAGCACTGGGAGACACCCCCCGTATCCTTAATGGACAAACTGGGAGCACTGGGAGACTCCCCCCATCCACACTGGGCAAACTGGGAGCGCCTCCCCATCCACACTGGGCAAACTGGGAGCACTGGGAGACTCCCCCCATCTGCACTGGGCAGACTGGGAGCACTGGGAGACTCCCCCCATATCCTTAATGGACAAACTGGGAGCACTGGGAGACCCCCCCCCATCCGCACTGGGCAAACTGGGAACACTGGGAAGACCCCCCCCATCCGCACTGGGCAGACTGGGAGCACTGGGAGACTCCCCCCGTATCCTTAATGGACAAACTGGGAGCACTGGGAGACCCCTCCCCCAACCGCACTGGGCAAACTGGGAGCACTGGGAGACCCCCCCCAACCGCACTGGGCAGACTGGGAGCACTGGGAGACCCCCCCCAACCGCACTGGGCAAACTGGGAGCACTGGGAGACCCCCCCCCCCATCCGCACTGGGCAAACTGGGAGTGCCTCCCCATTCGCACTGGGCAAACTGGGAGCACTGGGAGACCCCCCCATTCGCACTGGGCAAACTGGGAGCACTGGGAGACCCCCCGCATCCGCACTGGGCAAACTGGGAGCACTGGGAGACCCCCCCATCCGCACTGGGCAAACTGGGAGCACTGGGAGACCCCCCCCCATCCGCACTGGGCAAACTGGGAGCACTGGGAGACCCCCCCATCCGCACTGGGCAAACTGGGAGCACTGGGAGACTCCCCCCATCCGCACTGGGCAAACTGGGAGCACTGGGAGACCCCCCCCCATCCGCACTGGGCAAACTGGGAGCGCCTCCCCATCCGCACTGGACAAACTGGGAGACCCTCCCCATCCTTACTGGGAGCCCCTTAAACTCCCCCGGAGAGCTTTGGGACCCCCTAAACCCCCCCCAAATCCCCAGGAACGCTTCAGGACCCCCCAAAAACCCCTCAAGCCCCCCAAAACCCCCCGGGAGAGCTTTGGGATCCCCTCCTAGACCCCCCCAAAAACCCCTCAAGCCCCCCAACCCCCCCGGGAGAGCTTTGGGATCCCCTCCTAGACCCCCCCAAAAACCCCTCAAGCCCCCCAAAACCCCCCGGGAGAGCTTTGGGACCCCCCAAAAACCCCCTCGAGCCCCCCAGGACCCCCCCGGGAGAGCTTTGGGACCCCCCAAAAACCCCTCAAGCCCCCCAAACCCCCCCGGGAGAGCTTTGGGATCCCCTCCTAGACCCCCCCAAAAACCCCTCAAGCCCCCCAAACCCCCCCGGGAGAGCTTCGGACCCCCCAAAAACCCCCTCAAGCCCCCCAAACCCCCCCGGGAGAGCTTTGGGACCCCCCTAAACCCCCTCAAGCCCCCCTGACCCCCCCGGGAGAGCTTTGGGATCCCCTCCTAGACCCCCCCAAAAACCCCTCGAGCCCCCCAGGACCCCCCCAACCCCCCGGGAGAGCTTTGGGATCCCCTCCTAGACCCCCCCCAAGCCCCCCAAACCCCCCGGGAGAGCTTTGGGACCCCCTAAACCCCCCCAAATCCTCAGGACCCCACAAAAACCCCTCGAGCCCCCCAGGACCCCCCAACCCCCCGGGAGAGCTTTGGGATCCCCTCCTAGACCCCCCCAAAAACCCCTCAAGCCCCCCAAACCCCCCCGGGAGAGCTTTGGGACCCCCCTAAACCCCCCCAAAAACCCCTCAAGCCCCCCACACCCCCCCGGGAGAGCTTTGGGACCCCCAAAAACCCCCTCAAGCCCCCCACACCCCCCGGCCGAGCCCCCCACTCACGTCCTGGGCCCGGCCCAGCGCCTGCAGCAACCCCGGGGGGGTCCCGGGGGGCTCCCGGGGGGGGGCCCGGGGGAAGTCCCGGTGCTCCCGGGGCCGCACCCGCAGCCGCCGCCCGTCCAGGACGTGCCGGGGCTCATCCAGCGCCCGCTGCCGCCCCGCGGCGTCCCGCAGCTCCACGATGGCGAACGCGCCCTGTCGCGATATAGGCGCGACATCGCCTCACACGCGCGGGGCTACTGGGTCCCCCCCACAACTGCAGGGCCCTCGGGACAGCCCCGTCACTATCGCGACAGTCGCGATATTCCTCCACCAGGTGAGTGCCATGGGGAGGGGCCATGAGACCCTCCCAGGGCCACCAAATCCCCCCCAGGGCCCTCAGGACCTCACCACAGACTTCGTCCTTGACTATCGCGACAATCGCGGCACTCCCGAGAGCCCCAAAATTTCCACCCGAGGTCCTGCGGGAGCCGCGGGGTCCCGGCCCTCCCTCCCCGCCTATCGCGACACGGCCGCGGGGTCCCGACCCTCCCTCCCCGCCTATCGCGACAGCCGCGGGGTCCCGACCCTCCCTCTCCGCCTATCGCGACACGGCCGCGGGGTCCCGACCCTCCCTCCCCGCCTATCGCGACAGCCGCGGGGTCCCGGCCCGGGGTCCCGACCCTCCCTCCCCGCCTATCGCGACAGCCGCGGGGTCCCGACCCTCCCTCCCCGCCTATCGCGACAGCCGCGGGGTCCCGGCCCTCCCTCCCCGCCTATCGCGACACGGCCGAGGCCGCCGCACCTTCTCCTTGTCCATGACGACTGTCGCGACAGGCCCGAAGGCGCGGAAGTGGCGCCGCAGCCGCTCGGGCGCGGTGCCCCGGGCGAAGCCGCTGACGAAGAGGCTCCGCTGCTCCTGCGCCCGCCGCTCGGAACGGAGCCAGCGGAGCCGCCGGTGCCGCCGCCCGGCCAGGTGCGAGCGCAGGCTGGGAACTGCCGGGAGAACGGGACACCGGGAATGGGGCACCGGGACTGGGACACCGGGAATGGGACACCGGGAATGGGAACGGGACACCGGGAATGGGACACCGGGAATGGGAACGGGACACCGGGAATGGGAACGGGGCACCGGGAATGGGACACCGGGAATGGGACACCGGGAATGGGGCACGGGGAATGGGACACCGGACACTGGGAATGGGAACGGGACACCGGGAATGGGACACCGGGAATGGGACACCGGGAACGGGAACGGGACACCGGGACTGGGACACCGGGAATGGGAACGGGGCACCGGGAATGGGACACCGGGAACGGGACACCGGGAATGGGAATGGGACACCGGGAATGGGACACCGGGAATGGGACACCGGGAATGGGAACGGGGCACCGGGAATGGGGCACCGGGAATGGGACACCGGGAATGGGAACGGGACACCGGGAATGGGAACGGGGCACCGGGAATGGGAACGGGGCACCGGGAATGGGACACCGGGAATGGGACACCGGGAATGGGACACCGGGAATGGGAACGGGGCACCGGGAATGGGACACCGGGAATGGGAACGGGACACCGGGAATGGGAACGGGACACTGGGAATGGGACACCGGGAATGGGAACGGGACACCGGGAATGGGACACCGGGAATGGGACACCGGGAACGGGAACGGGACACCGGGAATGGGAACGGGACACTGGGAATGGGACACCGGGAATGGGACACCGGGAATGGGAACGGGACACCGGGAATGGAACACCGGGAATGGGAATGGGACACCGGGAATGGGACACCGGGAATGGGGCACCGGGACTGGGACACCGGGAATGGGAACGGGACACCGGGAATGGGACACCGGGAATGGGAACGGGGCACCGGGAATGGGACACCGGGAATGGGACACCGGGAATGGGATTGGGACACCGGGAATGGGACACCGGGACTGGGAACGGGACACCGGGAATGGGAACGGGACACCGGGAATGGGACACCGGGAATGGGACACCGGGAATGGGAACGGGAACAGGATCGGGAACTGGGGACACCGGGACCGGGAGGGACCCACGGGTACGGGAATTGGGGTCATGGAAAACCCCCCGGACCGGGAATTGGGGTCCCGGAGATCCCCGGTGCCGTTAAATGAGGCAACAGAGCCTCCCTGGTCCCGGTTAAAACGGAGCTTGGAGCCCTCGCTGTTCTGGTGAACGGGGTCCCGGAGCCCGCCCCGGGCACGGGAACCGGGGAGTCACGAGAGGGTCCCGGAGCCGCCGGTCCCATTAACCGGGAGCCTACCGCCCCCGGTGCCGGTAACCACAGCTCCCCCCAGCCCGCGCGCACGGGGTCCCGGAGCCCCGGCAGCACTCACGGTTGGCCGCGGTGATCTGGCATAGGCGGCAGCGGAAACCGCCCCGGTGCAGCGGCTCCACGTCAGGGTCGGCGGCCGGGTCGGTTACCGGCACCGGGCCCGTTACCGGGTCGTGGTCGAGGGCCGCTAAGGGGTCGCGGCCCGGGTCCGTGTCGCGATCGAGGCCCGGGGCGGGATCAGGGCCCGGCTCCGGTTCCATGGCGGGCCCCGGTTCCCGCGCCCGTCCCTCCGCTACTTCCGCCGGAAGTGTCCGTCCCTTCCCGCTCCCCCACGCGCGGTCCGTCTCTCACGGTTTTCCCCCCCAATAAACGCGCCCCAACACAAACATTCCTCCCGGTGCCCCCCCGGTATCGCCGTTTCCCTCCGCTCCCCCCCCCCCACTCCGCCGCCGTTTTGTGCCTCCCGCTGAAGAAAAACTCATCGCGTTTATTTCCTGTCGCTACAGAACCGGGACAGCCCGAGATACAAAACCGGGGGCGTCGCTCCACGTACAAAAGGGGCCCGCGGGGGGGAGAGGGGAGGGGGGAGGAGCAGAACGGAGAGCGGGGGGAGGACCACCGGACACCCCCCCAAACCCCCAACCCCCCCCGCGAGGTTCGTTTTTCTATGGAAATAAAAAAAATACAAAAGGGGCGGGGCGGGGGGGGTCAGTCCTCGAGCACGATGGGCTCCGAGGTGCTGGCGGGGTGCGGGGCGGCGGCGGGGGGCGGCAGGGCCCCTCCCGGGCGCAGCGGGGGGAGCCCCGGTTTCACCTTCAGCGGGAGGTTGGGGCGCCGGGCGGCGCGGCGCAGCTCCAGGTGCGTCAGCGCCTTCCGCAGAGCCCTGCGGATCAGGGGGGGTCATGGCAGGGAACCCCAAAAACTCCCTGAGACACCCCCCCACCTCTGTTTGCTGGGGCAGGGGGCAGGTTCTGTGTGGTTCCCCCAAAGGAATAATCCCAAAATTCCCGTTCTGGGGGGCATTGACTGCGCCAGGGCAGGTCAGACCCTGCCAGGGCAGCCCAAAGCTCCTCAGGACCTACCAAGACGTCCTAAATCCCCTCAGGATCCTTCAAACCCCTTCAGACCCCCGCCACGATTCCCTCAGGATCTCTCAAACCCCGTTAAGATCCTCCCAAACCCCCTCAGAACATCCCAAAGCCCCTTAGGACCCTCCCAGACCCCCTCAGGATCTGTCCAACCGTGTTACAACCCTCCCAAAAGCCCCTGAGGACTTCGCAAACCCCTTCAGAACCCCCCAAATCCCCTCAGGATCCCTCAAACCCCTTCGGAACTCCCCAAATCCCCTCAGAACCCCCACAAATCCCCTGAGGATCCCCTGAAGTCCCCTCAGGACCCCCCTCAAACCCCTTGGGACCCCCCAGATCTTTTCAGGGCTCTCCAAATCCCCTCAGGATCCCCTCAAATCTCCTCAGGAACCCCCCAAATCTCCTCAGGACCCCCCTTAAACCCCTTGAGACCCCCCAGATCTTTTCAGGGCTCTCCAAATCCCCTCAGGATCCCCTCAA
The DNA here is from genome assembly GCF_003957565.2 of Taeniopygia guttata. NCBI lineage: Eukaryota > Metazoa > Chordata > Aves > Passeriformes > Estrildidae > Taeniopygia > Taeniopygia guttata. The sequence continues at coordinate 796,171 of NC_054763.1, forward strand.
ATCCCCTCAGGATCCCCCCAAATCTCCTCAGGACCCCCCTTAAACCCCTTGGGACCCCCCAGATCTTTTCAGGGCTCTCCAAATCCCCTCAGGATCCCCCCAAACCCCCCTCAGGACCCCCCCAAACCCCCTCAGGCCCCGTACCGGGTGTCCTTGGTGGCCACGAACACCACGGGGTTCGGGGCGTCCGCCGGGTTCAGCTTCTGCCGTTTGGTGCCGGGGGGCGGCGCGGGGCGCAGCGCGGCCGCCAGAGGGCGCCCGTTGGCGGAGAACGGCAGCGCCGCCGTTCCGACCTGCGCGGGAGCGTCAGCCCCGCCCCACGGCCAATCACAGCGCGCCGCGCGAGCCCGCCGCCCAATCACAGCCCGCCCCCGCCAGAGCGCGCGTTTTACCCGGCCAATCACGGCGCGCCGTGAGGCTGTCGGTCACCCATATCCCCTCAACGTGCATGTCAGTCAACCCAAGTCCCCGCCCACAAACCCTCATTGGTCCAATCAGCTTCCAGTTCCAACGGACACGCCCACTGTCAATCATTCCAAGTCCCACCCCTGCATGGTCTACCCCATATCAATCACCCCCAATTTCCCTGTCAATCACCCCAATTCCCCCGTCAATCACCCCAATTGCCCCTGTCAATCACCCCCACCCATGTCAGTCACCCCAATTCCCCCGTCAATTACCCCAATCCCCTGTCAATCACCCCAATCCCCCCGTCAATCACCCCAATTCCCCCTGTCAATCACCCCAATCCCCTGTCAATCACCCCCAATTTCCCTGTCAGTCACCCCAATTCCCCCGTCAATCACCCCAATTCCCCCGTCAATCACCCCAATTCCCCCTGTCAATCACCCCCACCCATGTCAGTCACCCCAATTCCCCCGTCAATCACCCTCATCTCCCTGTCAATCACCCCAATTCCCCCGTCAATCACCCCAATCCCCCGTCAATCACCCCAATACCCCCTGTCAATCACCTCAAATCCCCTGTCAATCACCCCAATCTCCCTGTCAATCACCCCAATTCCCCTGTCAATCACCTCAAATCCCCTGTCAATCACCCCAATCTCCCTGTCAATCACCCCAATCTCCCTGTCAATCACCCCAATTCCCCTGTCAATCACCCTCATCTCCCTGTCAATCACCCTAATCTCCCTGTCAATCACCCCAATCCCCTGTCAATCACCCAATCCCCTGTCAATCACCCCAATTTCCCTGTCAATCACCCCCAATTTCCCTGTCAATCACCCTCATCTCCCTGTCAATCACCCCAATTTCCCTGTCAGTCACCCCAATTCCCCCGTCAATCACCCCAATTCCCCCGTCAATCACCCCAATTTCCCCGTCAATCACCCCCAATTTCCCTGTCAATCACCCCAATCCCCCGTCAATCACCCCAATTCCCCCTGTCAATCACCCCCACCCATGTCAGTCACCTCAATCCCCTGTCAATCACCCCAATTCCCCTGTCAATCACCCTGTCAGTCACCGCAATCCCCTGTCAATCACCTCAATTCCCCTGTCAATCACCCTGTCAGTCACCGCAATCCCCTGTCAATCACCGCAATCCCCTGTCAATCACCCCAATTCCCCCTGTCAATCACCCCAATTCCCCCTGTCAATCACCCTTACCCATGTCAGTCACCCCAATTCCCCCTGTCAATCACCCCAATACCCCCTGTCAATCACCCTCATCTCCCTGTCAATCACCCCAATCCCCCATCAATCACCCCAATTCCCCTGTCAATCACTCCCAATTTCCCTGTCAGTCACCTCAATTCCCCCGTCAATCACCCCAATCCCCGTCAATCACCCCAATTCCCCCGTCAATCACCCCCAATTTCCCTGTCAATCACCCCAATTTCCCTGTCAATCACCCCAATACCCCCTGTCAATCACCCCCACCCATGTCAGTCACCCCAATACCCCCGTCAATCACCTCAATTCCCCTGTCAATCACCCCAATACCCCCTGTCAATCACCCTCATCTCCCTGTCAATCACCGCAATCCCTCGTCAATTACCCCAATCCCCTGTCAATCACCCAATCCCCTGTCAATCACCGCAATCCCCTGTCAATCACCCCAATCCCCCGTCAATCACCCCAATTCCCCCGTCAGTCACCTCAATTCCCCTGTCAATCACCTCAATCCCCCGTCAATCATCCCAATTCCCCTGTCAATCACCCCAATCCCCTGTCAATCACCCTCATCTCCCTGTCAATCACCCCAATGCCCCCTGTCAATCACCCTTATCCACCTGTCAATCACCCCATTCCCCTGTCAATCCCCCCTCCCTCCATCCCCCGTACCCTCATGCGGGGGGGTCGGTGGCCATCTCCCCCCACCTCGTAGCCCCGCTTGCCCCCCAGCCCCGCCAGCCCCCGGCTCTGGCTCAGCTGGTTCCGGTTGATCGGGGTCTTGGTGCCTCGGGGGGTCTTCGGCTTCAGGGGGGCTTGGGCCGCTGGGAGGGGGGGGGCAGGGGGGTCAGGGGGTGTCCCCCCAACCCCAAAAATCCCCAAATCCAGCCCTGAGCCCCCCCACACCCCGGGGCCACCCCCCCACCACTCCTGGGGACCCCCAGTTGGGGTCCAACACCTTCAGAACCCCCCCCAGACTCACCTGGACCCTCCCAAATCTCTCCCCCACCCCACCTAGACCCCCAAATTTTCCCCCCCAGCACACCTAGACCCCTCCCCCCCCCCCCCCCAAATCCCATTCCTCATCCTTGGGACCCCCTCAGCTCCACCTGGACCACCCCCTCTTGTATCCCCCACCCCCAGGGACCCCACCCAACCCCCTCCCCAGCCCCCCAAAACCCCTCCCTGCCCCCCAGCCGCTCACCCAGCTCCTTGACGATGGCGGCCAGGGGCAGCCGGGTCAGCGGGTGGATCTTCAGGGGGGCCTTGGCAGCCTTGGGCAGCCGGATGGAGCCTGGGGGGGCCACAGGGGGCTCAGGGGGGGGGCTGAGACCCCCCCTTCAGTCCCACAGAAGGGTCCCAAATCCCCCTAGATGAGGGTCCCAAATCCTCCTGGGTGAGGGTCCCAAATCTCCTTTTTCTCCCCATTTTTTCCTCCCATTTCCCCCCCGTTTCTCACACTCGGCCTTGATGGTGTTGGAGTTGATGGGGACCCCAAACCCCCAGTTTTTTCCCTCAAACCCCATTTTCCCCCCCAAGCCCCCATTTTCCCCCATTTTTCTCCCAAACCCCATCCGCACTTACCCTTGATGGCATTGATGGGGATTCCAAATCCCCCCAAACCCCCATTTTTTCCCCATTTTCCCCCCAAACTCTCGTTTTCCCTCGTTTTTCCCCCCACACCCCACTCACACTCAGCCTTGATGGCGTTGGCGTTGATGGGGATCTCAAATCCCCAATTTTCCTCCCCAGACCCCCATTTTCCCCCGTTTCCCCCACTCACACTTGGCTTTGATGGTGGTGGCGTTGATGGGGGCGCAGGAATCCCTGATACCCCCCGAGGGGATCCCAAATCCCCCCAAACCCCCATTTTCCCCCACTCACACTCAGCCTTGATGATGCTGGCATTGATGGGGATCCTAAATCCCCCCAAAAATCCCATTTTTCCCCCCAAACCCCTAATTTCCCCATTTTTCCCTGCTCAGACTCGGCCTTGATGGCGTTGGCGTTGATGGGGGCGTAGGAATCCCATATACTCTGATACCCCCTGAGGGGATCCCAAACCCCCCATTTTGCCCATTTCCCCCCGTTTCCCTGCTCACATTCGGCCTTGATGGCGTTGGCGTTGATGGGGACCCCAAACCCCCAGTTTCTCCCCTCAAACCCCATTTTCCCCCCCAAGCCCCCATTTTTCTCCCACACCCCATTTTTGGCCCTAAACCCCGTCCATACTTGTCCTTGATGGCATTGATGGGGATTCCAAATCCCCCCAAACCCCAATTTTTTCCCCATTTTCCCCCCAAACTCTCGTTTTCCCTCGTTTTCCCCCCACACCCCACTCACACTCAGCCTTGATGGCGTTGGCATTGATGGGAATCCCAAACCCCCCCAAACCCCCGTTTTTCCCCATTTTTCCCTGCTCACGCTCGGCCTTGATGGCGTTGGCGTTGATGGGGATCTCAAATCCCCAATTTTCCTCCCCAGACCCCCATTTTTCCCCATTTTCCCCCTCACACTCGGCCTTGATGGCATTGGCATTGATGGGGGTGTAGGCATAGGAATCCCATATACTCTGATACCCCCCGAGAGGATCCCAAATGCCTCTAAACCCCCATTTTCCCCCACTCACACTCAGCCTTGATGATGCTGGCATTGATGGGGATCCTAAATCCCCCCAAAAATCCCATTTTTCCCCCCATACCCCTATTTTCCCCATTTTTCCCTGCTCACACTCGGCCTTGATGGCGATGGCGTTGATGGGGACCCCAAACCCCCATTTTTTCCCCTCAAACCCCATTTTCCCCCCCAAGCCCCCATTTTTTCCCCATTTTTCTCCCACACCCCATTTTTGGCCCTAAACCCCGTCCATACTTGTCCTTGATGGCATTGATGGGGATTCCAAATTCCCCCAAACCCCCATTTTTTCCGCATTTTCCCCCAAAGCTCTCATTTTCCCTCGTTTTTCCCCCCACACCCCACTCACACTCAGCCTTGATGGCGTTGGCATTGATGGGAATCCCAAATCCCCCCCAAACCCCCATTTTTCCCCATCTTTCCCCGCTCATGCTCGGCCTTGATGGCATTGGCGTTGATGGGGATCTCAAATCCCCAATTTTCCTCCCCAGACCCCCATTTTTCCCCATTTTCCCCCTCACACTCGGCCTTGATGGCATTGGCATTGATGGGGGTGTAGGTGTAGCAATCCCATATACTCTGATACCCCCCGAGAGGATCCCAAATGCCTCTAAACCCCCATTTTCCCCCACTCACACTCAGCCTTGATGATGCTGGCATTGATGGGGATCCTAAATCCCCCCAAAAATCCCATTTTTCCCCCCAAACCCCTATTTTCCCCATTTTTCCCTGCTCACACTCAGCCTTGATGGCGTTGATGGGGGCGGAGGAATCCCATATACTCTGATACCCCCTGAGGGGATCCCAAACCCCCCATTTTGCCCATTTCCCCCCGTTTCCCTGCTCATATTCGGCCTTGATGGCGATGGCGTTGATGGGGACCCCAAACCCCCAGTTTTTCCCCTCAAACCCCATTTTCCCCCCCAAGCCCCCATTTTTTCCCCATTTTTCTCCCACACCCCATTTTTGGCCCTAAACCCCGTCCACACTTACCCTTGATGGCATTGATGGGGATTCCAAATTCCCCCAAACCCCCATTTTTTTCCCCATTTTCCCCCCTAACTCTCATTTTCCCTCGTTTTTCCCCCCACACCCCACTCACACTCAGCCTTGATGGCATTGGCATTGATGGGAATCCCAAACCCCCGTTTTTCCCCATCTTTCCCTGCTCACGCTCGGCCTTGATGGCATTGGCGTTGATGGGGATCTCAAATCCCCAATTTTCCTCCCCAGACCCCCATTTTTCCCCATTTTCCCCCTCACACTCGGCCTTGATGGCATTGGCATTGATGGAGGTGTAGGTGTAGCAATCCCATATACTCTGATACCCCCCGAGGGGATCCCAAATCCCCCCAAACCCCCATTTTCCCCCACTCACACTCAGCCTTGATGATGCTGGCATTGATGGGGATCCTAAATCCCCCCAAAAATCCCATTTTTCCCCCCCAAACCCCCATTTTCCCCATTTTTCCCTGCTCACACTCGGCCTTGATGGCGTTGGCGTTGATGGGGGCGGAGGAATCCCATATACTCTGATACCCCCTGAGGGGATCCCAAACCCCCCATTTTGCCCATTTCCCCCCGTTTCCCTGCTCACATTCGGCCTTGATGGCGTTGGAGTTGATGGGGACCCCAAACCCCCAGTTTTTCCCCTCAAACCCCATTTTCCCCCCCAAGCCCCCATTTTTTCCCCATTTTTCTCCCACACCCCATTTTTGGCCCTAAACCCCGTCCATACTTACCCTTGATGGCATTGATGGGGATTCCAAATCCCCCCAAACCCCCATTTTTTCCCCATTTTCCCCTCAGACTCTCGTTTTCTCTCGTTTTTCCCCCCACACCCCACTCACACTCAGCCTTGATGGCGTTGGCATTGATGGGAATCCCAAATCCCCCCCAAACCCCCATTTTTCCCCGCTCACGCTCGGCCTTGATGGCATTGGCGTTGATGGGGATCTCAAATCCCCAATTTTCCTCCCCAGATCCCCATTTTTCCCCATTTTCCCCCTCACACTCGGCCTTGATGGCATTGGCATTGATGGGTATGTAGGCATAGGAATCCCATATACTCTGATACCCCCCGAGGGGATCCCAAATCCCCCCAAACCCCCATTTTCCCCCACTCACACTCAGCCTTGATGATGCTGGCATTGATGGGGATCCTAAATCCCCCCAAAAATCCCATTTTTCCCCCCAGACCCCCATTTTCCCCTGCTCACACTCGGCCTTGATGGCGTTGGCGTTGATGGGGGCGTAGGGCCGGCGCGCCGCCCGCCGCGGCTGCAGCACGTCGCGGCACAGGCGGCGCGAGAGCCGCGTCAGCCGCGTGGTCTGCAGCAGGAACGTCTGCCGGTTCTTGGCCAGCAGCTTGGCACGGCTGGCGCTCGTCGTGTACGGCGACAGCGACTGCGCCTCGGGCCGCGACAGGTGACCTCGGGAATGGGGCTCCTGTGGGGGGAGACAGGGTTGGGCGACCCCAAAATCCACCCTAAATCCAACCATGGTGGTGTACAAGGACAGGTGACCCCATGAGTGGGGCTCCTGTGGGGGGAGACAGGGTTGGGCGACCCCAAAATCCACCCCAAAACCACCCATGGTGGGGTACAGGGACAGGTGACCCCGGAATGGGGCTCCTGTGGGGGGAGACAGGGTTGGGTGACCCCAAAATCCAACCCAAAACCATCCATGGTGGGGTACGGGGACAGGTGACCCCATGAGTGGGGCTCCTATGGGGTGAGAAAGGGTTGGGCGACCCCAAAATCCACCCTAAAACCACCCATGGTGGCGTACTGGGACAGGTGACCCCACAAGTGGGGCTCCTGTGGGGTTAGAAAGGGTTGGGTGACCCCAAAATCCACCCTAAATCCAACCATGATGGTGTACGGGGACAGGTGACCCCGGAATGGGGCTCCTGTGGGGGGAGACAGGGTTGGGTGACCCCAAAATCCACCCTAAATCCACCCATGGTGGCGTACTGGGACAGGTGACCCCACGAGTGGGGCTCCTGCGGGATCTATAGGGGTTTAGATGGGGTCAGGAGAGTTGGACAACCCCAAAATCCCCCCTAAATCGACCCACGGTGGTGTACAAGGACAGGTGACCCCAGAATGGGGCTCCTGTGGGGGGAGACAGGGTTGGGCAACCCCAAAATCCACCCTAAATCCAACCATGGTGGGGTACGGGGACAGGTGACCCCATGAGTGGGGCTCCTGTGGGGGGAGACAGGGTTGGGTGACCCCAAAATCCACCCTAAATCCAACCATGGTGGCGTACAAGGACAGGTGACCCCAGAATGGGGCTCCTGTGGGGGGAGACAGGGTTGGGTGACCCCAAAATCCACCCTAAATCCAACCATGGTGGCGTACTGGGACAGGTGACCCCACGAGTGGGGCTCCTGTGGGGTTAGAAAGGGTTGGGCGACCCCGAAATCCACCCTAAAACCACCCATGGTGGTATATGGGAGAAGGTGACCCCAGGAATGGGCTTCCTGTGGAATTTGGGGGGCTTAAGGAGGTCCCAGAAGAAATTCAGGGGCTCTTAGAGGGGTTTGGGGACTCTAAAGGGGCTTGGAAAGAAGATGAAGGGAGTTTGGGGGGCTCCAAAGGTGATTTAGAAAGTTCTAAAGAGGATTTAGGGACTCTGAGGGGGGTTTGGGGTGTATAAATGGGATTTAATGAGCTCTAAAGGGGATTTAGGGACTCTGCGAGGGGTTTGGGGGCTCAAAAGGTAGTTTGGGGTGCTCTGAGAGAAATCGGGTGCCCCTGAATGCAATCTGGGGCTCCCAGGAGGTTTTGCGGGTCCCTCAGTGGGGTTTGGGGTCTGGGGACTCACCGAGGCGCTGCGGGTCACCCCCTCCAGCTGGGTGGGGGTCTTGAGCCCCCCGTATTTCTTCCAGTAGATCCAACAGGAGGCGCAGAGGCGGCACTGCATGTTGGGGGGCCCCCAGGCGTACCACTGGGGGGACTGGGACGCTGGGGTGGCAATTGGGGGTTACTGGGATGCTGAGGGGGGACACAGAGATCCCCCCCAAACTCAGAATCTCTGCAAAGCCCCCCCAAACCCCACCCCAGGATCCCCTCAAATGCCAGGGAGGCTCTTCTGGAACTCCCAAATTCCTGTTCCACAAACCCCAGAGACCCTCCCCTATGACCTCAGGACCCCCCAAACTCTTTGGGACCCCCCCCAAACCCTTTGGGACCCCCCCAAACCCCCCCAGCCCGCACTGACTGTGGCAGCTCTCGCAGCTCAGCCCTTTCTGGAAGCCGGCCCCGTTGACGCCAGGTTTGGAGCCCACCGAGATGATCTGGTTGGGGTTGGGTTTGGTGCTGTGGGAAAAGTAGGGGGAGGGGGTCAGAGGATTTTGGGGGGCTCCACATGGACCCAGGAAGGGTCTCCTGTGCCCCCCCAGGCCCGGCAGGGGGTCCCCAAAGCCCCCCACTCACTAGGTGGGGATGTAGACTTGCTTCAGTTTGCTGTCGGCCTCCGCTGCCTTCAGCCTCTTCTGCGAGCAGGGAGGGGGTCACAGGGGGCTCTGAGCCCCCCCAAAACCCCCCAGAGCCCCCCCTGAACCCCACAGCCACATGGAACCCCCAAATCAGCTCCACAAAACCCCCAGAGCCCCCCCTGAACCCCACAGCCACATGGAACCCCCAAATCAGCTCCACAAAACCCTCAGAACCCATCAAAAACCCCACAGGCACCTGAACAGCCCCCCAGAACCCCAAAATCAGCCTCCCAAACCCCATTATCACCCTCAAAACCCCATATCAGACCCCTAAAACCCCAATTTCAGCCCCCCATATGCCCATTTCAGTCCCCCAAACCCTCAGCCCAGCCCCCCAAGCTCCCACCCCAGCTCCCCAAACCCCCAGCCCAGCCCCTCAAATCATTACCGCAGCCCCCCAAACCCCCATTTCAGCCCCCCAAGCCCTCAGCCCAGCCCCCCAAACCCCCATTTCAGCCCCCCAAGCCCCCAGCCCAGCCCCCCAGCCCCTCCCCACGCCCCGTACCTGCTGGATGTAGCGGTCAGTGGTTTTCCACATGTAGTAGAACTGGACAATGCTGGCCAGCGACTTCCAGGGCAGCTGTGGGAACCAAACCCTGAGCTCGGGGGGGATCCCTCAGCCCCCTCAGGACCCCCAAAAAGGGGCTGCTCTCCCCCACTCACAAAATCCTGCCGGATGTCGTTGAAGTCCTTGCCGTACTTCTCCAGGGCCTCCTCGAAGAGCATGGCCTCGGAGGCCGACCACTCCTCCATCTCGTCCCGGCACAGCACCGGCCCCCCCTGCGGCACCAGCGTGGCCATGGCCCGCGCCAGGTCGTAGCCGTTCCTCTGCAGCGTGTCCATGGCGTGGAACTGGGGGAAATGGGGCATACTGGGGGCACTGGGATGTACTGGGAGGGCTCTAAGGGGGGTTTTGGGGGAGGTTTGGGGGTTTAGGGGAAGGTTTGGGGGGTTTCAGGGTCACTCTGCGGCACCAGTTTAGCCATGGCCTGCGCCAGGTCGTAGCCACTCCTCTGTAGCGTGTCCATGGTGTGGAACTGGGGGCACTGGGGGAACTGGGAGGGCTCTAAGTGGGAGTTCAGGGGGCTCCGGAGGGTCTGAAGGAGATTTGGGGTATCCCAGGAAAGCGTTGGGGTCACCTAAGGGGTGTACGGGAAATCTTGGGGAGGTTCTAAGGAGGTTTTGGGGTGTCCCAGAGGGAAACAGGAAGTTCTAAAGAATAGTTTGGGCTGCTCCAATTTAAATCTAAATGGTTTGAAAAACTGTCCCAATAGAAAATAAGGAGTTCTAAGGGGTTTTAGGGTGTTTCAATTGAGATATGTGAGATGTAAAAAAATCTTTGGATGTCCCAACAGGACATGAGGAGTTCGGAGGAAGTTTTGGGGTCTCCCAATGAGAAATGGGGAGGTTCTAGAGAGATTTGGGGGTCTCCCAGTGGGAACTGAGGGTTCTGAGGGAGGTTTTGGGGTGCCTGGGGGGGCTGGGGTCCCCCCTCACCAGGGTGATGTCCCGGGAGGCTGCGGCCGCGCTCATGTGCAGGCTGGGCTGGCGGATGGAGCTGCTGCAGTCCAGCGCCCGGGCAAACGTCCCCACGGCCCTGGGGGGGACACGGGGGGGTCAGCAGGGTCCCCCCAATTCCCCTGACCCCCCACCAGCACCCCCAGTTCCCCCCTCACCGAGCCACCACCAGGAACTGGTCGATCTGCCGGTCTGTCAGGGGGTTGTCGGGGTCCCACACCTTCATCTCCATCTTCTGCTGGTTCCGGTTGTCTGACTCACCTTGGGGAGGGTTTGGGGGGGCTGTCAGGGTGACCCCCCCCCCCCAATCCTGCACCCCCCGGAGCCCCCCTGAACCCCCCAAACCTTCGGCCAGGCGCTCAGGGATCTCAGCCTGGTACTTGCAGCCCACCCTGATCTCGCCCTGGTCTGCCAGCAGTGTTTTCTGCACGGGGTCGAACACCAGCGAGTAGAAGAAGCAATCCTGTGGGGAGGGAGCACATTGGGGGGGCCCAGTGGCGTGGGGAGGGGCTCAGCAGGGTGGGGAGACCCCCAACATCCCCCCCCAGACCCATTTTGGGGCACACAGAGCTCACCTCCTTCTCCAGGTACTGCCCCAGGATGTCAGTCTCATTCAGCAGTGTCACACTGCACTTCCCCCTGTAAGGCAAATTTGGGGAGAGGGTCACCCCAAAACCCCTCCCCATGCAGGGGAAGCCCCCCCAGAGGCTTTTCCCACCCCCCCAGAGCCGTTTCTGCCCCCGGTACCGGATGTGGGTGGCCGGGAGGGACTCGAACTGGCGGGACAGGAACAGCTCCCGGTGCTTGAGTTGGTGCCGCTGCTGCTCCGTCATCGGCGGCTGCTTCGACTCCTCCTCAAACTCGCCTGGGGGGGCCGCGGGGGGGTCACACCGGGGTGTCCCCCCGCCCCAAAATCCAGCTGGGAGGGCCCATTGTTCTCCCAAAAACCCCCTCCGGGCTTTTGGCAACAGCCCCGAGGAGGGGGAGGGGAGGGAGGGGACGTGGGAGGGGAGAGACCCCCCCAGGAAGGGCAGGACCCCCCAGTTTGATGGTTCAGTCAAAGGGGTTCGGTCCTTTACTTGTGACCACCCCCCCCAAAATTGGAAACCCCCCTGCCCCAAAATTCAGCCCAAGAGAGGTGGAGAGAAACAGAGCAGCTCCAACCCCCCCTCAAACTGGGGGCACCCCTTTGGGAGAGGTCACAGACCCCCCTCCAGCACCCCTAAATCACCCCAATAATGTCAAACCAGTTCTCCCCAAATTCTGGGAGCACCCCGTTGTGATATGAGCCACAGACCCCTCTCTAAAACCCCTAAAAACCCCCCAAATCCCCCACCCACCGACATTACCCTTGGCCTGTCTTTTAAGGCTGCCCCCCAAATCCCCAAAACCCCCACAAAACCCCCCCAAAAGCCCCCCCAAAAGCCCCCCACTCACGGGCATTGCTGTCAGCCAGGCTGTTGAGGCTGCTGGAGATATCACGCCGCCGGAACAGACAAACCACCTTGGCCTCCACGTTGCCATTGGCCGTCTGGGGGGAGCACAGGGGGTCAGGGGTGTCCCCTGGGCTTGGGGACCCCCTCCCCGGGCTTGGGGATCCCCCTGAGGAACTGGGGGGGTGGGGTCTCACCTTGTTGAGCTCCTCGATGCGCCGCACCAGGTAGGGGTTGCTGGAGGAGTTCTCAAAGTAGACGTAATCTGGGGAAAAATGGGGGACAAAAACTGGGGGGTCACAATGGCAAACCCACCCCCCGAAAATCCTTTTTCTCAAACTCGTCAGGATTGTTCTTAGTTCCACCCAAATCCCCAAAATCCAGGGGGTTTTTGCAGCCAGATGTTCCCCTCATGGGAACGGGGTTTGTTACCCCACAGGACCCGCCCTCATTTTCCCCCCCAGCCCCCCACTACAGACCAGGGGTCTCCTCCTGGCACAGACCCTCCCTCACAAATGAGGGAGCAGGACACCCCCCAAAAAAATTTGGGGTCCCCCTCTCATCGAAGACCACCCCCCTTTTTTCCTGTAGATTTTTTTTTGGCCGGGGGAGGGGGGGTCTCCCACCTCCACGCCTCAGGATTTGGGGTCCCAAAGGAGGACCCCCCTTAAGGGACCCTCCCCATTTCTGGCACCTCCTTTTCCTCACAGACCCCCAAGTTCCCTCACAGACACCCCAAATCCCCTCAGGGACTCCCTTAACCCCCTCACGGGACCCTTTCCTTTTCAGGACCCCAAACCCCCCACACCAAAATCCTCTCCCTCCAAATTCCCGCACGGGACCCCCCCCCCCCCAACCGCTTATTGCCTCACAAGACACCCCCGCTGTTTCCGGGACCCCCAATTCCCCTCACAGACCCCCCACCACTCCCCTCACGCTTGCCCCTTTCCAGGACCCCTCACGGACCCCCCCCAAATCCCCTCACGACCCTTCCCGCGCCTCACGGAACCCCCAAATCCCCTCACAGACCCCCCCCCCCCTTTCCGCTGTGGGATCCCCCACTCCCCTCACGCCTCCCCCTTACCGGGACCCCTCACGGACCCCCCTTAACCCCTCACGGACCCCACCCCCAAATCCCCTCACGGAACCCCCAAACCCCCTCACAGACCCACCCCCCCCCTCCGCTTTCCGGGACCCCCCAAATCCCCTCAGGGCCCCCCCAGGGCCCCTCCTGGAGGTCCCTCCCGGCGGCCCGCGGCCCCCGGCCCACTCACCGCCGACGCGGTACATGTTGGCCGCCATGGCCGCTCGCTCGGCCGCGCTACCCCCGGGCCCGGCCCCGGCCGCGCTTCATCGCCGCTCCCGCCGCCTCCGCGCCGGCACGGCCGGTTCGGAGCCCTTCGGGCACCTCCGGAGAGGCTTCGGGAACCCCCGGAGACGTTCGGCAACCTCCGGCAAGACCTCTCGGGCACCTCCGGAGAGGGTTTGGGCACCTCCGGAGAGACTCGGGTATTGCCGGATTCGTTCGGGCACCTCCGGCACGGGTTCGGCGCCGCCTCGGGCACTTCCGGAGAGACCTCGGCACTTTTCGGGGAAGCCTCGGCTCGGCCTCGGCCCTCTCCGGCACTGCTCGGCTCAACCTCGGCTGTTTCCGTAACGGGCTCGGCGAGTTCCGCCAGAACCGGAAAAGCGCCGAGGGCGGGCAAGGAGGAAGAACCCGCGGGACTTCCGGGAAGCGGCGGCGATCCCGGAGGAAACGGCAGGGCCCTACCCTGACCCCAAGGCTTTTATTGACGCCTCTCACAGTGCAGCGCGAAAACGCGGCGGGGGGGAAGGCTTTTCACCAAACCCCGAGCCGCTCTTTGGTCCCAAGAAGGGGGGAAAAGGGGGAAGATGAAGCAGCGAGGAGGAGGAGGAGGAAGGCGCGGGGCTCAGGCGCTGTCCCCGGGCAGCACCCGCCACTGGAAGACGCTGGTGTCCTTCCCGCCCAGCGACACCAAGTGTCCATCGTCGTGCGTGAAGCGCACGTTGGTCACGTGGCTGCCGTGCCCGCCGTACACGTGACTGGGAGCCTGTGAGGGAGGGGCGACACGTGACTGCGGGGTCACGTGGTCACCCCCCCAACACCCCCCCCCCCCAATCAAACTGGGGAGGACCCCCCGAAATTGGGGTCTGACCCCCCCCCCCATACCCCTAAATTGGGGTGTGGGACTCCCCAAAACACTCAGTGGGTTTGGAGCCCTCAAATTTGGGGTATGGGACCCTCCTGAGCCCAAAAGTTTGTGGTCTGGACCCCCCCCGGCCTCTCAAATTGGGGTCTGGGACCCTCCCAAGCCCAAAAATCTGGGATCTGGACCCCCCCGTAGCCCCCCTGACTCCCCAAACTGGGGGGCTGGGACCCTTCCCCAGACCACCCAGAGCCCCCCATGCCCGGTGCCCACCTTGGGCCGGGCACAGGGGTACTGGAACAGGTGAACCTTGCAGAAGTCGTCGGCCACGGCCACCACGCGCTCGTGGTGCGAGCGGCACAGCGAGTTGATGTCGGTGCCGTCCGAGCCGTCCGGCCACACCCCTGCGCCGATGTCGGGGGGTCAGGGGGACCCCAAAAAACCCCAAATACCCTGTTAGAAACTCCCAAAGCTCTCGGGGAACTGAGGGATCCCAAAAACATACACAAATACCCTGCTAGAAACACCCCGAGGGCTCGGGGAGCTGGGGACCCCAAAAAAACCCCAAATACCCTGTCAGAAACACCCAAAGATCTCAGGGATCTGAGGGACCCCAAAAACATACACAAATACCCCGCTAGAAACACCCCGAGGGCTCGGGGAGCTGGGGACCCCAAAAAACCCCCAAATACCCTGTCAGAAACACCCAAAGCTCTCGGGGAACTGGGGACCCCAAAAAAACCCCAAATACCCTGTCAAAAACACCCAATGCTTTTGGGGAACTGGGGGACCCCAAAAACATCCACAAATACCCCGCTAGAAACACCCCGAGGGCTCGGGGAGCTGGGGACCCCAAAAAAACCCCAAATACCCTGTCAGAAACACTCAAAGCTCTTGGGGAACTGGGGGACCCCAAAAACATCCACAAATACCCAGCTAGAAACACCCCGAGGGCTCGGGGAGCTGGGGACCCCAAAAAACCCCCAAATACCGTGTCAGAAACACCCAAAGCTCTCGGGGAACTGGGGATCACCCCAAAACAACCCCAAATACTCTGTCAGGACCTCCTGAAGGGTTCAGGGAATTTGGAGATCCAAAAAAAACCCCAAATATCCCATTAGAAGCACCCAAAGCTCTTGGAGAACTGAGGACCCCAAAACAACCCCAAATACTCTGTCAGAAGCACCCCGAGGGTTCAGGGAGCTGGGGGACCCCAAAACAAACCCAAATACCCCTGACAGCACCCCCTGAACCATTTGGGGAGATGGGGAACCCCCCCAAACCCCCCCTGGGACCCCCCGAGCCCCCAGACCCACCGAAGACGTGGAAGCCCAGCACGCAGGTGTAGGAGGCCCATTCCCGGTCCCGACTCTCGAAGCGGTTCCGCAGCAATTTGCAGCCCCCGGCCACGTCCCCTGGAGGGGGGAGAGACCCCCAAAATCTGGGCTGGGGGGGCTGGGAGAGCTCACCCCGAAATTTGGGGTGGGGGGCAGTGAAAAGCACCCAAAATTTGGGAGGAGGAGGAGGGAGGGAAAAGGGAAAGCCCCCCAAAAGGTGGGGAGGGGGAGGGAAAATGAGACACCAAAAATCTGGGGAGGGGAAGGGAAAAGAGACCCCCCAAAATCTGGGGAGGGAAACCCCCCCAAAAAGAATCAGGGGAGGGGAACAGTGAGACCGCAAAGTGTGGGGGGTCCCTGTGGGGTCAGGAAGGTCCTGTCAGGGTCAGGGGGGTCCCGGCAGGGTCAGGGGGGTCCCAGCAGGGTCAAGGGGGTCCCAGCAGGGTCAGGGGGGTCCCGGCAGGGTCAGGGGGGTCCCAGCAGGGTCAGGGGGGTCCCAGCAGGGTCAGGAGGGTCCCAGCAGGGTCAGGAAGGTCCCAGCAGGGTCAGGAGGGTCCTGTCAGGGTCAGGGGGGTCCCAGCAGGGTCAGGAGGGTCCTGTCAGGGTCAGGGGGGTCCCAGCAGGGTCAGGAGGGTCCCGGCAGGGTCAGGAGGGTCCCAGCAGGGTCAGGAGGGTCCCAGCAGGGTCAGGGGGGTCCCAGCAGGGTCAGGGGGGTCTCATCAGGGTCAGGAGGGTCCCAGCAGGGTCAGGAGGGTCCCAGCAGGGTCAGGAGGGTCCTGTCAGGGTCAGGGGTGTCCCAGCAGGGTCAGGAGGGTCCTGTCAGGGTCAGGGGGGTCCCAGCAGGGTCAGGAAGGTCCCAGCAGGGTCAGGGGGGTCCCAGCAGGGTCAGGAGGGTCCTGTCAGGGGCAGGAGGGTCCTGTCAGGGTCAGGAGGGTCCTGTCAGGGTCAGGGGTGTCCCAGCAGGGTCAGGAGGGTCCTGTCAGGGTCAGGGGGGTCCCAGCAGGGTCAGGAGGGTCCCGGCAGGGTCAGGAGGGTCCTGTCAGGGTCAGGAGGGTCCCAGCAGGGTCAGGAGGGTCCCAGCAGGGTCAGGAGGGTCCTGTCAGGGTCAGGAGGGTCCCAGCAGGGTCAGGAAGGTCCCAGCAGGGTCAGGAGGGTCCCGGCAGGGTCAGGAGGGTCCCAGCAGGGTCAGGAAGGTCCTGTCAGGGTCAGGAGGGTCCCAGCAGGGTCAGGGGGGTCCCAGCAGGGTCAGGAGGGTCCTGTCAGGGTCAGGAGGGTCCCAGCAGGGTCAGGGGGGTCCCAGCAGGGTCAGGAGGGTCCTGTCAGGGTCAGGGGGGTCCCAGCAGGGTCAGGAAGGTCCCAGCAGGGTCAGGAAGGTCCCAGCAGGGTCAGGAGGGTCCTGTCAGGGTCAGGGGGGTCCCGGCAGGGTCAGGGGGGTCCCAGCAGGGTCAGGAGGGTCCCAGCAGGGTCAGGAGGGTCCCGGCAGGGTCAGGAGGGTCCTGTCAGGGTCAGGGGGGTCCCAGCAGGGTCAGGAGGGTCCTGTCAGGGTCAGGAAGGTCCTAGCAGGGTCAGGAAAGTCCCAGCAGGGTCAGGAGGGTCCTGTCAGGGTCAGGAAGGTCCTGTCAGGGTCAGGGGCGTCCCAGCAGGGTCAGGGGGGTCCCAGCAGGGTCAGGAGGGTCCTGTCAGGGTCAGGGGGGTCCCAGCAGGGTCAGGAGGGTCCTGTCAGGGTCAGGGGGGTCCCAGCAGGGTCAGGAGGGTCCTGTCAGGGTCAGGGGGGTCCCAGCAGGGTCAGGAAGGTCCCAGCAGGGTCAGGGGGGTCCCAGCAGGGTCAGGAGGGTCCCGGCAGGGTCAGGAAGGTCCCAGCAGGGTCAGGAGGGTCCTGTCAGGGTCAGGGGGGTCCTGTCAGGGTCAGGGGGGTCCCAGCAGGGTCAGGAAGGTCCCAGCAGGGTCAGGAGGGTCCTGTCAGGGTCAGGGGGGTCCTGTCAGGGTCAGGAGGGTCCCGGCAGGGTCAGGAGGGTCCCGGCAGGGTCAGGGGGGTCCCAGCAGGGTCAGGAAGGTCCCAGCAGGGTCAGGAGGGTCCTGTCAGGGTCAGGGGGGTCCTGTCAGGGTCAGGAGGGTCCCAGCAGGGTCAGGAGGGTCCCGGCAGGGTCAGGAGGGTCCTGTCAGGGTCAGGGGGGTCCTGTCAGGGTCAGGAGGGTCCCGGCAGGGTCAGGAGGGTCCCAGCAGGGTCAGGAGGGTCCCAGCAGGGTCAGGAGGGTCCTGTCAGGGTCAGGAGGGTCCCGGCAGGGTCAGGGGGGTCCCAGCAGGGTCAGGGGGGTCCCAGCAGGGTCAGGAGGGTCCCAGCAGGGTCAGGAGGGTCCTGTCAGGGTCAGGAGGGTCCCAGCAGGGTCAGGAGGGTCCCGGCAGGGTCAGGGGGGTCCCAGCAGGGTCAGGAGGGTCCTGTCAGGGTCAGGGGGTTCCCAGCAGGGTCAGGAGGGTCCCAGCAGGGTCAGGAGGGTCCCAGCAGGGTCAGGGGGGACTCAGCAGGGTCAGGAGGGTCCCGGCAGGGTCAGGGGGGTCCCAGCAGGGTCAGGGGGGTCCTGTCAGGGTCAGGGGGGTCCCAGCAGGATCAGGAAGGTCCCAGCAGGGTCAGGAGGGTCCTGTCAGGGTCAGGGGCGTCCCAGCAGGGTCAGGGGGGTCCCAGCAGGGTCAGGAGGGTCCCGGCAGGGTCAGGGGGGTCCCAGCAGGGTCAGGAGGGTCCTGTCAGGGTCAGGAGGTTCCCAGCAGGGTCAGGGGGGTCCCGGCAGGGTCAGGGGGGTCCCAGCAGGGTCAGGAGGGTCCTGTCAGGGTCAGGAGGGTCCCGGCAGGGTCAGGGGGTTCCCAGCAGGGTCAGGAGGGTCCTGTCAGGGTCAGGGGGGTCCCAGCAGGGTCAGGAGGGTCCTGTCAGGGTCAGGGGGGTCCTGTCAGGGTCAGGGGGGTCCCAGCAGGGTCAGGAGGGTCCCGGCAGGTTCAGGAGGGTCCCAGCAGGGTCAGGAGGGTCCCGGCAGGGTCAGGAGGGTCCCGGCAGGGTCAGGGGGGTCCCAGCAGGGTCAGGAAGGTCCCAGCAGGGTCAGGAGGGTCCCGTCAGGGTCAGGGGGGTCCCAGCAGGGTCAGGGGGTTCCCAGCAGGGTCAGGAGGGTCCTGTCAGGGTCAGGAGGGTCCCGGCAGGGTCAGGAGGGTCCTGTCAGGGTCAGGAGGGTCCCAGCAGGGTCAGGAGGGTCCCAGCAGGGTCAGGAGGGTCCTGGCAGGGTCAGAGGGCTCCCAGCAGGGTCAGGGGGGTCCTGTCAGGGTCAGGAGGGTCCCGGCAGGGTCCGGGGGGTCCCATCAGCCCCAGAGGGAGCCCCCCAAGCCCCCAGACTCACAGTAGAGGATCTCATAATCCCCCGAGTTGGACATGATGAACCGCCCGTCCTTGGACCAGTCCAGGTGGGTGATGAAACTCGAGTGACCCTGGGGGCAGCGGAGGGTGGGGGGGGGTCGCTGGGGGTCCGGGGGTTTTGGGGACCCCCGGGACACCCCCCCAGCCCCCCCAGCCCCCTCAGCTCACGGTGCAGCGGCCGAAGCGGCTGAACTTGCGGCCGCCCTCGGCCACGCTGTAGATGTAGATGAAATTGTCGTGGGAGCCGATGGCCAGGAAGGTCCCATCTGCAACGGGGGGACGCGGGTTTGGGGGGGACACGGGTTTGGGGGGGGTTTGGGGGGGATGTGGGTTTGGGGGGACACAGGTTTGGGGGGGCCCCATGACCTGGGAGGGTTTGGGGTGGGTCTCACACACTGGGGGGGACTGGGGGGGACACGAGGTTTGGGGGGAGAAAAGGGGTTTGGGGGGCTTCCACACACTGCGGGGGTTTGGGGATAGTTTGGGTACAGGGAGGGATCAGGGACAGTTTGGGGACAGTCTGGGGACATTTTTGGGACAGTTTGGGGACAGGGAGGGGCCAGGGACAGTTTGGGGACAGTTTGGGATCAGGGACAGGCCAGGGACAGTTTGGGACAGTTTGGGATCAGGAACAGACCAGGGACAGTTTGGGGACAGTTTGGGATCAGGGACAGGCCAGGGACAGTTTGGGACAGTTTGGGATCAGGAACAGGCCAGGGACAGTTTGGGGACAATTTGGGGACAGTTTGGGCTGGCAGGGGACATGGGGCTCACCCGGTGAGAAGCGAACCACCGAGAGCTGCTCGTTCCCGTCCGAGCCCCCGGCCAGGAGCTGCCGCGTGCCCGTGTCCAGCACCAGCCACCTGCGGGATGGGGACACGGGACAGGGGACACAGGGGGACACGGGGACATGGGGGGACACGGGGACATGGGGGGACACGGGGACATGGGGGAAAATGGGGGGACACAGGGACATGGGGGGCACAGGGACATGGAGGGACACGGGGACATGGGGGGACACGGGGACATGGGGGGACATGGGGACACAGGGACACGGGGACATGGAGGGACACAGGGACATGGGGGGGACATGGGGACATGGGGGGACACGGGGACATGGGGGGCACAGGGACATGGGGGGACATGGGGGGACACGGGGACATGGGGGGACATGGGGACATGGAGGGGACATGGGGGGACATGGGGGGACACAGGGACATGGGGGGACATGGGGACATGGGGGCACAGGGACATGGAGGGACACGGGGACATGGGGGGCACAGGGACATGGAGGGACACAGGGACATGGAGGGACACAGGGACACAGGGGGACACGGGGACATGGGGGGACACGGGGACATGGGGGGATACGGGGACATGGGGGGACATGGGGGGATACGGGGACATGGAGGGACATGGAGGGACACGGGGACATGGGGGGATACGGAGACATGGAGGGGACAGGGGGACCATGGGCACTGTTCCCCTGTGTCCCCGTCTCCCCCCATGTCCCCCTGTCCCCCCACGTCCTTGTGTCCCTCCATGTCCACTCATGTCCCCCCATGCCCCCATGTCCCCCCGTGTCCCCCCATGACCCCATGTCCCCCCGTGTCCCCTCATGTCCCTGTGTCCCCCCGTGTCCCCCCGTGTCCCCCCGGTGTCCCGGTGGCTCACCGCCCGCTCAGCAGCCCCACGGCCACCACGTGTCCCCCGGGGTGGAAGTCGGCGCAGAGCCCGGTGTCCTGGGGGTGGGGAGGGGTCACGGGGGGTCCCTGGGACCCCCCCCAGAGCCCCAAACCGGGGCTGCCGCCACCCCCCACACCCCAAACCACCCCCAGCCCCAATTTGGGGGTCCCCAGCCCAGGTGTGCTCCTCGTCCCTTGTCCCCAGAGCATCCCCTGACCCCCCAAATCTCGCTCCTGACCCTTCCCCAGACGCCCCCTCCCCACTTTCAGGGGTCTTCACCCACCCCCAGCCCCAGGCTCCAGCCAGTGCGTGCTCCTGGTCCCTCCCCAGCCCTTCTGCACCCCCATTACAGACCCCAAACCCCCTCTAAACCCCCCCAAACCTCAATCCTGACCCCTCCGGGGTGTCCCCCTCCCCAATTTTGGGGTCCCCCCACCTCCAGCGCCAGGCTGCAGTCAGGGCATGTTCCTGTCCCTTGTCCCCAGAACTCTGTACCCATATTACAGACCCTAAACCCCCCCAAACCCCACTCCAGACCCCCCGGGGATGTCCCCCTCCCCAATTTTGGGGTCCCCCCACCTCCAGCGCCAGGCTCCAGTCAGGGCATGTTCCTGTCCCTTGTCCCCAGAACCCTGTACCCATATTACAGACCCTAAACCCCCCCTAAACCCCCCCTAAATCTCACTCCAGACCCCCCGGGGATGTCCCCCTCCCCAATTTTGGGGTCCCTCCACCTCCAGCGCCAGGCTGCAGTCAGGGCATGTTCCTGTCCCTTGTCCCCAGAATTCTGTACCCATATTACAGACCCTAACCCCCCCTAAACCCCCCCAAACCTCACTCCAGACCCCCCGGGGATGTCCCCCTCCCCAATTTTGGGGTGCCCCCACCTCCAGCGCCAGGCTCCAGTTCCTGTCCCTTGTCCCCAGAATTCTGTACCCATATTACAGACCCTAAACCCCCCCTAAACCCTCCCTAAATCTCACTCCAGACCCTCCGGGGATGTCCCCCTCCCCAATTTCGGGGTCCCCCCACCTCCAGCGCCAGGCTCCAGTCAGGGCATGTTCTTGTCCCTTGTCCCCAGAACTCTGCACCCCCATTACAGACCCTAAACCCCCCCTAAAGCCCCCCAAACCTCACTCCAGACTCCCCGGGGATGTCCCCCTCCCCAATTTTGGGGTCCCCCCACCTCCAGCGCCAGGCTCCAGTTCCTGTCCCTTGTCCCCAGAACCCTGTACCCATATTACAGACCCTAAAGCCCCCCAAACCTCACTCCAGACCCCCCGGGGATGTCCCCCTCCCCAATTTCGGGGTCCCCCCACCTCCAGCGCCAGGCTGCAGTCAGGGCATGTTCCTGTCCCTTGTCCCCAGAACCCTGTACCCATATTACAGACCCTAAACCCCCCCTAAAGCCCCCCAAACCTCACTCCAGACCCCCCGGGGATGTCCCCCTCCCCAATTTCGGGGTCCCCCCACCTCCAGCGCCAGGCTCCAGGCCAGCGCGTGCTCGCGGCCGTCCCACAGGCAGAGCTGGCGGTCGTGGCCGCAGGTGAGGAAGCGGCAGCAGTTGGGGTGCGTGGCCAGACCCCAAACCTCGTCCGTGTGACCCTGGGGAGGTCCGGGCAGGGGTCAGCGCCCCGTGCCCACCCTGGATACCCCCGCGGGACCCCCCCCACCCCCCAAAAAAAGCCCACCTGGACGATGGGGGTGAAGCCGGAGCCCAGCGTGCCCCGGAGCAGCGCATTCCGCGTGGTCCCGACCAGCAGCTCCTCCCCGGGACCCTCCGCGATCGTGCGGACGGCGCCGAAGCTCTCGGGGAGCTGGGGACCCCAAAAACAACCCCAAACACACCATTAAAAACACCCAAAGCTCTCGGGGAGCTGGGGACCCCAAAAACAACCCCAAACACACCATTAAAAACACCCAAAGCTCTCGGGGAACTGGGGGTCACCCCAAAACAACCCCAAATACCCCTGACAGCACTTGAGTAGATGGGGAACCCCCCAAAAAACCCCAAATACCCATCAGAACCATCTGAAGGGCTCAGGGAATGGGGGGACCCCAAAAACCCCCAAATCCTCCCCCCAAACTCCCCCCATCCCGCAGCCCTTTGGGATTTGGGATCCAGGGAGGATTTTGGGGTACCCAGGCAGTTTTGGGGGCACTATGGAAGATTTTTGGCAATCCAGGAGGATTTTTAGGGCACTAAGGGAGATTTTTAGGGTTCCAAGGGCTGGTTTTTGAGGCACTAAGGGAGATTTTTGGGGCACTAAGGGAGATTTTTGGGGCACTAAAGGAGCTTTTTGGGGTTTCCAGGGATGTTTTTAGAGGCAGTAAGGGAGATTTTTAGGGCACCAAGGGAGATTTTTGAGGCACTAAAGGAGATTTTTGCAGCACTAAGAAATTTTTTAAGCACTAAGGGAGGCTTTTTAGGGCAGCAAGTGAGGTTTTTGGGGTTCTAGGGCTTTGCCCACCTCAACCTCGTGCAGCAGCTCCAGCGTGGGGCTCCAGCTGAGCACCCTGCGGTCCTTCCCGCCCCCGCTGAGCACGGTCCCGTCGCGGCGGCGGCAGAGCGCGAACACGCTGCCCTCGTGGGCCCGTGTCTGCTGCCCGATCTGGTACATCTCTGGGGACGTGGCTCAGCCCAAAATTCCCCAAATCCACCCCAAAACCAGCCCCAAAACCAGCCCCAAATCACCCTCTAACCAGCCCCAAACCCAGCCCTAAATCCAGCCCCAAAATACCCCAAACCCACCCCAAAACCAGCCCCAAAGCCATCGCCCAAAAACAGCCCCAAACCCAGCCCTAAAACCAACCCAAAGCCATCCCTTAAAACCAGCCCCAAACCCAGCCCTAAAACCAGACCCAAAACACCCTAAAACCAACCCCAAACATAGCCAAAAACCGTCTCCTAAAACCAGCCCCAAAATATCCCAAATCCACCCCAAATTCACCCCAAAACCAGCCCTAAAAACAGCCCAAAGCCATCCCCTATAACCAGCCCCAAAATACCCCAAATCCACACCAAATCCACCCCAAAACCAGACCTAAAACCAGCCCAAATCCACCCCAAAACCAGCCCTAAAAACAGCCCAAGGCCACCCCCTAAAACCAGCCCCAAAACCAGCCCTAAAACCAACTCCAAAACACGCCAAAATTAGCCCCAAAACACCCCAAAAACGAGTCCAAATCAACCCCTGAAACCTACCCAAAAACCATCCCCCAAACCCACCCTAAATTTCCCTAAAATCACCCCAAATTCCCCCAAATCCCACCTCAATCCCACCCCAAACCCCAGCCCCACCTTTGCCCCCCTTCCCCGGGGTGCGGGTCCAGGTGAGGATGTTCTGTCTGCAAACCCCACCCCAAACTCCCCCAAATCCCCCAAATCCCCCAAATCCCAGCCCCACCTTTTCCCCCCTTCCCCGGGGTGCGGGTCCAGGTGAGGATGTTCCCCTCCGAGTCCCCGGTCAGCAGCGCCCCGGCGGCATCGAAGATGAAGCACTGGATGAACTTGGGCTTCTTGTATTTCTAAAGTGGGGGCAAGGGGCTCAGCGACCCCAAAACCGCCCCAAAAACCCCAAATCCCCACAGAGCCACCGCAAAAAAACCCAAAACTCCCACAGAGCTGCCCCAAAAGCCCCAAATCCCCACAAAACTGCCCCGAAGACCTCAAATCCTCACAAAGCCACCCCAAAAACCCCAAATCCCCACAAAACTGCCACAAAAACCCCAAATCCCCACAAAACCGCCCTGAAGACCTCAAATCCTCACAAAGCCACCCCAAACCCACCCTGAAAACCCCAAATCCCCACAAAGCCACCCCAAAAACCTCAAATCCCCACAAAACTGCCCCAAAAAACCCCAAATCCCCACAAAGCCACCCCAAAAAAACCCGCCCCAAACCCAAACGCCGTTAACCCTGAAGATGCCGTGTTTCTTGGTGAGCGCGCCGCCGCTCCAGCTCCAGATTCCCCAATCTCAAACCCCAAACCCCAACCCCAAGCCCGACCCCAAAGCCCAGTCCCATTAACCCCGAAGATGCCGTGTTTCTTGGTGAGCGCGCCGCCGCTCCAGCTCCAGAAGAAGACGTGGGATTTGCCGCTGCTGACGATGCTGCTGCTGTCGCGGGGGTTGAACTCCACCGTCAGCACCGACTCGTTGGTGCTCTGCGGGGTGGGTTTGGGGTTTTTGGGGGGTTTGGGATGGGATTTGGGGTTTGGGGGGCTCTTTGGGGGGGTTTAGGGTGAGATTTGGGGGATTTAGGGTGGGGTTTTAGAGATTTCGAGTGGGTTTGGGGGCTTTGGGGCGGGATTTGAGGTGGGGTTTGGGATTTTGGGTGGGATTGGGGGATTTAGGGTGGGATTTGGGGTGTTTAGGGTGGGGTTTTGGGGTATTTGGAGGGTTCGGAGTGGGATTTGGGGTTTTGGGTGGGATTGGGGGATTTGGTATGTAATTGTGGGATTTGGGGTGGGTTTGGGGTGGGGTTTGGGGTTTTGTATGGGATTGGGGGATTTGGGGTGGGGCTTGGGGTTTTGGGGGGTTTGGGGTGGGGTCTGAGGTGGGATTTGGGGTTGGGGTTTTGGCTGGGATTCCAGGATTTGGGGTGGGTTTGGGGTTGGGTTTAGGGATTTTGGGGAATTTTTAGGAATTGAAATGGGATTTGGGGTGGGATTCGGGCTTTTGAAGGAGTTTGGGGGATTTTAGGGGTTTGAGGTGGGATTTGGGGTTTTTTGGGGCGGATTTAGGGGATTTGGGGTGTGATTGTGGGATTTAGGGTGGATTTGGGATGGAATTTGGGGGGTTTTAGGGGTTTTGGGATGGGATTTGGGGGATTTTAGGGGTCTGAGGTGGGATTTGGGTTTTTTTGGGGTGCGTTTAGGGGACTTGGGGTGTGATTGTGGGATTTGGGATGAGTTTGGGGCCCCACCTTGACCTCGGCCTGCTTGGTGCCGCGGGCGCAGTCCCACACCGACATCATGTGCTCGTTGGAGTCATCGACCACGCACAGGAATGCGCCCTGGTCCTGGGCACCCCAAAAAAACCCCCAAAAAAACCCCAAAACCCCTCAGCAGCCTCCACAGGGCTCAAGGAGATGGAGGCACCCCCAAAAAAACCCCAAATCCGCTCAGTTTTTGGGGTGTTTTTGGGGGTATTTTGGTGGTTTTTGGGTTATTTTGGGGGCTTTGGGGTGTTTGGGGTATTTGGGGTGGGTTTTGGGATGTTTCGGGTGCTTTGGGGCAGTTTTTGGGGTGTTTGAGGTATTTGGGGTGGTTTTTGGGGGTATTTTGGGGTATTTGGGGTATTTGGGGTGGGTTTTGGGGTATTTTGGGGGTGTTTTTGGTGGTATTTTGGTGGTTTTGGGGGGGATTTGGGGGTATTTTGGGGGTTTGGGGTGTTTAGGATATTTGGGGCGGTTTTTGGGTTGTTTGGGGATATTTGGGGCAGGTTTTTGGGGTATTTGGGGTGGTTTTGAAGTGTTTGGGGTATTAGGGGTGGTTTTTGGGGTATTTTGGGGGTGTTTTTGGAGGTATTTTGGCGGTTCTTGCGGGTATCTTGGGGGTTTGGGGTGTTTTTTGGGGTATTTTGGGGGTTTGGGGTGTTTTTAGGGTGTTTTGGGCACTCACAGCCGTGGAGAAGGCCAGCGAGCCCACGCCGCGCTCGAAGGAGCCGAGGCCGATCTGCTGCAGGGTCTGGAGCGTGGCCGAATCCCAGATGTACACGATGGGCTGCAGGGGCTGCGGGCAGGGATTTGGGGTTTGGGGATTTTGGGGGAATTTGGGGGAATTTGAGGGATTTTGAGTGGGAATTGGAGGGTTTGGAGGGTTTTTGGGGGGGATTTTGGGGGGTTTTAGGGGGTTTGGGGGGGGATTTTGGGGTTTCACATCATGGGAGAGGGGGTTTGGGGCCCCGTCCCTGTTCCCAGGGGTGTCCCCAGAGTGTCCCCAGGATGTTCCCCATGTCCCCAAGGTATCCCCAATGTCCCCAGGATGTCCCCAAGGTATCCCCAATGTCCCCAAGGTGTCTCAGGAGTGTCCCCAAGGTCCCAGGGATGTCCCCAGGGTGTCCCCAGATGCCCTGAAGGTGTCCCCACGGTGTCCCAGAGTACCCAGGACTGCCCACAGGGCTGCCCCCAGTGTGTCCCCAAGGTCCCAAGGTGTCCCCAGACTTTCCCCAGGGCTGCCCCCAGAGTGTCCCCAGGTGTTTCCAGGTGTCCCCAAGGTCCCACCTTGCCGTCCTTGTCCACTCCGGCCGCCTGCCCGGTGGCCACGCGGAGCCGGTCGGGGTGCACGGCCAGGCTGGGGGGACAGGACGGTGACCCCGGTTTGGGGGGTTTGGGGGCAATTTTGGGGGTATTTGGGGTTATTTGTGTTAATTTGGGGTTATTTTGGGTGATTTTAGGGTTATTTGGGGTTATGGGGTTATTTGGGATATTTAGGATCCCTCACCACCTGATGCAGTCGCTGTGGCGCAGGTAGTGGCAGTCTGAGGGGCACAGGGCGGTACAGGGGATGTTTCTAACGGGGTTTTTTGGGGTTTTTTTGGGATTAGGGATATTTTGGGGTTATTTTGGGGTATTTAGGATGCTCACCACCTGACGCAGTCGCTGTGGCGCAGGTAGTGGCAGTTTGAGGGGCACAGGGCGGTACAGGGGGTGTTTCCAACGGGGTTTTTTGGGGTTTTTTTTGGGATTAGGGATATTTTGGGGTTATTTTGGGGTTATTTGGGGTTATTTAGGATGCTCACCACCTGACGCAGTCGCTGTGGCGCAGGCAGTGGCAGTTTGAGGGGCACAGGGCGGTACAGGGGGTGTTTCTAACGGGGTTTTTTGGGGGTTTTTTTGGGATTAGGGATATTTTGGGGTTATTTTGGGTTATTTAGGGGTATTTAGGGATATTTAGGATCCCTCACCACCTGACACAGTCACTGTGGCGCAGATAGTGGCAGTTTGAGGGGCACAGGGCGGTACAGGGGGTGTTTCCAACGGGGTTTTTTGGGGTTTTTTTGGGATTAGGGATATTTTGGGGTTATTTTGGAATATTTTGGGGCTATTTTGGGATATTTTGGGGATGTTCAGGACCCTCACCACCTGACGCAGTCGCTGTGGCGCAGGTAGTGGCGGTTTGAGGGGCACAGGACGGTACAGGGGGTGTTTCTAACGGGGTTTTTTGGGGTTTTTTTTGGGATTAGGAATATTTTGGGGTTATTTAGGGTTATTTAGGGGTATTTAGGATGCTCACCACCTGACACAGTCACTGTGGCGCAGGTAGTGGCAGTCTGAGGGGCACAGGGCGGTACAGGGGATGTTTCCAACAGGGTTTTTTGGGGTTTTTTTTGGGATTAGGGATATTTTGGGGTTATTTTGGGGTTATTTGGGGATGTTCAGGACCCTCACCACCTGACGCAGTCGCTGTGGCGCAGGTAGTGGCAGTCTGAGGGGCACAGGGCGGTACAGGGGGTGTTTCCAACGGGGTTTTTTGGGTTTTTTTTGGGATTAGGGATATTTTGGGGTTATTTTGGGGTTATTTGGGGTTATTTAGGATGCTCACCACCTGACGCAGTCGCTGTGGCACAGGTAGTGGCGGTTTGAGGGGCACAGGGCGGTACAGGGGGTGTTTCCAACGGGGTTTTTTGGGGTTTTTTTTGGGATTAGGGATATTTTGGGGTTATTTTGGGATATTTTGGGGATGTTCAGGACCCTCACCACCTGACGCAGTCGCTGTGGCGCAGGTAGTGGCGGTTTGAGGGGCACAGGGCGGTACAGGGGGTGTTTCCAACGGGGTTTTTTGGGGTTTTTTTGGGATTAGGGATATTTTAGGGATATTTTGGGGTTATTTGGGGTTATTTAGGATGCTCACCACCTGACGCAGTCGCTGTGGCGCAGGCAGTGGTGGTTTGAGGGGCATAGGGGTGTTTCTAATGGGTTTTTTTTCAGGGATTAGGGATATTTTGGGGTTATTTTGGGATATTTAGGGGTATTTAGGACCCTCACCACCTGACACAGTCGCTGTGGCGCAGATAGTGGCGGTTTGAGGGGCACAGGGCGCTACAGGGGGTGTTCCCAACGGGTTTTTTTGGGGGTTTTTTGGGATTAGGGATATTTTGGGGTTATTTTGGGTTATTTGGGATATTTAGGATCCCTCACCACCTGACGCAGTCGCTGTGGCGCAGGCAGAGGTGGTTTGAGGGGCACAGGGAGGTACAGGGGGTGTTTCTAACGGGGTTTTTTGGGGGTTTTTTTTGGGATTAGGGATATTTTGGGGTTATTTTGGGATATTTTGGGGTTATTTTGGGATATTTTGGGGATGTTCAGGACCCTCACCACCTGACGCAGTTACTGTGGCGCAGGCAGTGGCAGTTTGAGGGGCACAGGGCGGTACAGGGGGTGTTTCCAACAGGGTTTTTTGGGGGTTTTTTTGGGATTAGGGATATTTTGGGGTTATTTTGGGATATTTTGGGGATGTTCAGGACCCTCACCACCTGACGCAGTCGCTGTGGCGCAGGCAGTGGTGGTTTGAGGGGCACAGGGCGGTACAGGGGATGTTTCCAACAGGGTTTTTTTTGGGATTAGGGATATTTTAGGGTTATTTTGGGTTATTTAGGGATATTTAGGATCCCTCACCACCTGACGCAGTCGCTGTGGCGCAGGTAGTGGCAGTTTGAGGGGCACAGGGCGGTACAAGGGGTGTTTCTAACGGGGTTTTTTGGAGTTTTTTTTTGGGATTAGGGATATTTTGGGGTTATTTTGGGGTTATTTGGGGTTATTTAGGATGCTCACCACCTGACGCAGTCGCTGTGGCGCAGGTAGTGGCGGTTTGAGGGGCACAGGGCGCTACAGGGGGTGTTTCCAACGGGGTTTTTTGGGGTTTTTTTTGGGATTAGGGATATTTTGGGGTTATTTTGGGATATTTTGGGGTTATTTTGGGATATTTTGGGGATGTTCAGGACCCTCACCACCTGACGCAGTCGCTGTGGCGCAGGTAGTGGCAGCCTGAGGGGCACAGGCCGGTACAGGGGGTGTTTCCAATGGGGTTTTTTGGGGTTTTTTTGGGATTAGGGATATTTTGGGGTTATTTTGGGATATTTTGGGGATGTTCAGGACCCTCACCACCTGACGCAGTCGCTGTGGCGCAGGTAGTGGCGCTGGCGCCGCGCTGGCAGCTGCAGCAGCACCACCACGCAGGCGATGAAGTAAACGAGCTCCCCCGAGCCCAGCACGTGCAGGTTGGAGCGCGAGTCCCGGCCCCGGTACCCGTAACTGCGGCGTCAAGGAAACTGGGAGCACTGGGAGGGACTGGGAGTGATACTGGGAGCACTGGGAGCAAACTGGGAGAGAAACTGGGAGCACTGGGAGGGACTGGGAGTGATACTGGGAGCACTGGGAGGGACTGGGAGTGATACTGGGAGCACTGGGAGGGACTGGGAGCACTGGGAGTAAACTGGGAGTGATACTGGGAGCACTGGGAGGGACTGGGAGTGATACTGGGAGCACTGGGAGGGACTGGGAGCACTGGGAGTAAACTGGGAGCCAAACTGGGAGCACTGGGAGTAAACTGGGAGAGAAACTGGGAGCACTGGGAGGGACTGGGAATGATACTGGGAGCACTGGGAGGGACTGGGAGTGATACTGGGAGCACTGGGAGCAAACCGGGAGAGAAACTGGGAGCACTGGGAGTAAACTGGGAGAGCTGGGAGCCAAACTGGGAGCCAACTGGGAGAGAAATTGGGAGCACTGGGAGGGACTGGGAATTTTGGGCCCTTTCCTGGGAGTTTTGGGGTCCCCTAAGGGATTTTTGGGGTCAGGATACACCCAGCTCCTGGATCCCCAGGGATTTCTGAGATTTTGGGGCAGTTTTTGAGATTTTTGAGGTAATTTTTGTGCTTTTTCGGGTAGTTTTTGTGGTCAGGATACACCCTGTTCCTGGATCGCCTGGGTTTTTGGGATTTTGGGGGGTTTTTGGGGTAGTTTTGGGGGTTTTGTGGTCAGGATACACCCAGGTTCTGGATCCCCCGGGATTTCTGGGGTAGTTTTTGGGGTAGTTTCTGGGGTAGTTTTTTGGGATTTTGGGTTTTTTTGGGGCAGTTTCTGGGGTAGTTTTTTGGGATTTTGGGGGTTTTTGGGATTTTTTGGGGCAGTTTCTGGGGTAGTTTTTTGGGATTTTGGGGGTTTTTGGGGCAGTTTCTGGGGTAGTTTTTTGGGATTTTGGGGGTTTTTGGGGCAGTTTCTGGGGTAGTTTTTTGGGATTTTGGGGGTTTTGGGGGCAGTTTCTGGGGTAGTTTTTTGGGATTTTGGGGGTTTTGGGGGGTTTTGGGGTAGTTTCTGGGGTAGTTTTTTGGGATTTTGGGGTTTTTGGGGTGTTTTTTGCGTTCAGGATACACCCAGTCGAGCTGCAGGCGCTCCGGGGGCAGCTCGGCGCGCAGGGGGCCCAGCCCCGAGGGCACGTACATGGTGATGGGGCGGCCCCGCAGGAACATCTTCACCGACACCCCCTCTGCGGGGGGCCCGGGGGTCACCCCAAAACCCCCGGCACCCCCCGGCCACCCCCCGCACCCCCCGGGCCTCACCCAGGTTGTAATTGCCACGGCGGGAGGCTGGAAACGGGGAAAAACGGGGGGAAAATGGGGAAAATGGGGATTCAAAGGGGGGAAATGGGGAAAAATGGGGGGGAAATGGGGAAAAATGGGGGGGAAATGGGGAAAAATGGGGGGAAAATGGGGAAAATGGGGATTAAAAGGGGGGAAAAGGGAGAAAAGGGGGAAAAAGGGGAAAAATGGGGGGGAAATGGGGAAAAATGGGGGGGAAATGGGGATTAAAAGGGGGGAAATGGGGAAAAATGGGGGGGAAATGGGGAAAAATGGGGGGAAAAATGGGGAAAAATGGGGGGGAAATGGGGAGGAAATGGGGAAAATGGGGGGGAAATGGGGATTCAAAGGGGGAAAAAGGGAGAAAAGGGGAAAAAGGGGAAAAATGTGGGGGAAATGGGGAAAAATGGGGGGAAATGGGGAAAAATGGGGGGGAAATGGGGAAAAATGGGGGGAAAAATAGGGGGGAAATGGGGAAAAATGGGGGGGAAATGGGGATTCAAAGGGGGAAAAAGGGAGAAAAGGGGGAAAAAGGGGAAAAATGGGGGGGAAATGGGGAAAAATGGGGGGAAAAATGGGGAGGAAATGGGGAAAAATGGGGGAAATGGGGAAATGGGGGGGAAATGGGGAAATGGGAAAATTGGGGGGGAAGTGGGGGGAAAAGGGGAAAAAAATGGGAAAATAGGGGGAAATGGGGGGGGAATTGAGGGGGAAATAGGGGAAATGCAGAAAAATGGGGGGAAAGGGGAAAATGAGGAAATGGGGATAAAAAGGGGGGGAAAGGGAGAAAAGGGTGGGGAATGGGGAGAAATGGGAGGAAAGGGGGAAATTGGGAAGAAATGGGAGGAAAATGGGGGGAAATTGGGAAAATAGGGAGCATTTGGGAAAAATTGAGGGAAATGGGGAAAATTGGGGGGAATGGGGGGGAAATTGAGGGGGAATGGGGGGAAATGGGGGGAAATGGCGGGGAAAGGGGAAAATTGGGGGGAAATGGGAAGAAAGAGGGGAAAAAAAGGAGGAAAAACAGAGGGAAAATGGGTTACAGCCCCAAAATGAACCCACTGAACCCCCAAATAAATCCTCAAAATAAACCACCCAAAAGAAACCCTCCGTGCCCCCAAAATAATTCACTGACCCCCCCCCAAAAAACCCTCGAAAATTAAACCCCAAAATGAACCCTCTGAACCCCCAAAACCCCTCAGTGAAACCCCAAAACGTCCCCTCCAAAGGAAGGCCCCGAACCCCCAAAATGAACTCCCTGAACCCCAAATTCCCCCCCCCAAACCCCCAAAATTTCCCCACCTGGGCTCAGGGTCGGCTCCTTCGGGCGGCTGCGAGTGAGGAGGCAAAGATTGGGGTGGATTTGGGGGATTTTGGGGAAATTTGGGGGTTCTGGGGGGATTTGGGGGATTTTGGACGAATTTGGGGGTTCTGGGGGGATTTGGGGGTTCAAAGGGGGTGGAGGCAAAGGGGGACTCGGAATTTGGGGGAATTTCGGGGGGTATTTTAGGGGTATTCTGGGGATATTTTTGGGATATTTGAGGAATATTTTGGGTGATATTTCAGGGATATTTTGCGGGTATTTGGGGGATGTTTAGAAGATATTTCAGGGATAATTTGGGGTATTTGAGGGATATTTGGGGATATTTTGGGGCTATTTCAGGGATAATTTGGGGATATTTGGGGGATAATTTGCCAGTATTTTGGGAATATTCTGGGGATATTTCAGGGGTATTTTGGAGGTATTTGGGGCATATTTCAGGGGTATTTGGGGTAAGTTTTGGGGATATTTGAGGGGCATTTGGGGGATCTTTTGGCGATATTTAGGGGATATTTTGGGGGATGTTTTGGGGATATTTCAGGGGTATTTGGGGATGTTTCGGGGTCCCACCTCTCGGGGCTGCCCTGCAGCAGGTTCGCTGACGACGCCGCTTTGCGGCTCAGGCGCTGCCGGGGGCTGGGGGGGCCCGAGGAGGAGCTGTGGCGGCGCAGCCTGGGGGGCACGGGGGGATTTGGGGGCACAGGGGATTGGGGGTCCGGGGGGGGGGGTCCAAGAGGGGTTTGGGGGTTCAGGGGATTTGGGGGGATTTGGGGTTCAGGGGATGAAAGGGTTTGGGGGGAGAAGAGGGGATGAGGGGAAATTTAGGGGGGAGGGTCCAGGGGTTTGGGGGGATTTTGGGGGGATTTTGGGATTTGGGGGGGGGGGGGGTGGGTTTTGGGAGGGTTTTGTGGTTTGGGGGGATTTGGGGGTTTGGGGGGGGGTTTGGAGGGGTTTTGAGAGGTTGGGGACAGGGATGAGGAAATTTGGGGGTGGGGGGGATTTGGAGCGGGAGGAGGGTTTGGGGGTATTTTTGGGGGGTCCGGGGGGGACAGGGAATGGGGGGGACACCGTCAGTGAAGGGGTGACACCCCCAACCTCCCCCAGCCCCCCCAAAATCCCACCCGTGTACCCCAAACCCTCCCAGCCCCCTCCCCCATAATGCCCCAATTTCCCACGGAGGGGTCCTGGGGGGGGTCGGGGTGACATGGGGGGGGGGTCCCAAAAGATTTTGGGGTGACCTGGGGGAGTCCCGAGGGATTTGGGGGGTTCTGGGGGGGTTCTGTGGGGAGGTACCGAGGGGTTTTTGGGGGGTCCTGAAGGATTTTGGGGGGTCCTGAGGGGTTTTGGGGGGGTCCTGGAGGATTTGGGGGTTCTGGGGGGGTCCCGAGGGGTTTTGGAGGGTCCTGAGGGGGGTCCCGAGGGGTTTTGGGGGATCCACGCGGCCCTCCCGGGGCTCTCACTGGTCTCTCCCACTCATCCCAGCCCCCTCCCCATGTCCCCCGACCCCTCCCCAATTTGGGGGTGCCCCCGCTCCTCACAGCTCTTTGCGGGGTCCCCGCGGGGCCGGGCTGGGGGGCGCCGGGGGGGTCTCGGGGCTCGGGGGGGGCTCCGGGGATCCCGGGGCGGGGGGGCACGGGGGGGACCCCGGCGGGGGCGGCTCCGGGGGGGCTCCGCCGGTCCCGGGGGGCTCCTGGGGGGGGCTCGGGGGGCGCAGGGGGAGCTCCTCCGTCTGCGTCCCCACGCTGATGCTCCGGGGGGGCTCCGGGGGGGCTCCGCTGGGGGCTGGGGGGGGAGAGGGGGAGGTCAGGACCCCAAAAATCCCCCCAGGAACCCCGAGACACCTTCCTGGGGGACCCCTAAAAGGGTGTGGGACTCCCAGATGGAGACCCCAACCCCATTTGGGGGGGGGTCCCAGCCCCATTTGAGAGGGTCCCAACCCCATTCGGGAGGTCCCAGTCCCATTTGGGGGAGTCCCAGCCCCATCCAGGGGGTCCCAGCCCCATTTGAGAGGGTCCCAACCCTATTCGGGGGGTCCCAGCCCCATTTGGGAGGGTCCCAGCCCCATCCAGGGGGTCCCAGCCCCATTTGAGAGGGTCCCAACCCTATTCGGGGGGTCCCAGTCCCATTTGGGGGAGTCCCAGTCCCATCCAGGGGGTCCCAGCCCCATTGGGGGGGGTCCCAGCCCCATCCAGGGGGTCCCAACCCCATTCGGGGGGTCCCGCCACCCCCTCAGGGGGGATCCCCACGCTCACCGAGCCCCCCAGTGGAGGCCCCAGCCCCCTTTTGGGGGGGTCCCAGCTCCCTTTGGGGGTCCCGCCACCCCCTGGGGGGGGTCCCCGCTCTCACCGAGCCCCCCGGGGGGGTCGCAGCCCCCCAACCTGCGCAGGGTCTCCCCCAGCGCCGCCTTGACCAGCGCCAGCTCCCGCTCCACCGTCCGCAGCCGCAGCTCCAGCGGCCCCGGGGGGGCCTCGGCCTCGCCGGGGGGGGGTCCCGCCTCACCTGGGGGGGGGTCCCGGTCACCGGGGGGGGGGCACCGGGACATCGGGGGGGGGGGTCATCCCCCGCCCGGCCCCCCTCCCATTTGGGGACCCCCTCAGGTGTGACCGCGACCCCCCCGTGTCTCCCGCGCCGGTTCTGGCGCTCCCCCCCCGTGACATTCGGGGACCCCCCCGTGCCCCCCCCAACACCAGGGACCCCCCCGTGCCCCCCCCCAGCCCACCCCAACTCTTGGGACCCCCGCAGGTGTCACCCGGGACCCCCCCCGGGTCACCCACGAACCCCCCGGGACCCCCCCGCGGCACTCGGGGGACCCCCCCGTGCACCCCCCGCCCCCCGGGACCCCCCGGTGCCCCCCCCCCGTGTCCCCACGTGTCCCCCCCCCACTTCCCCGTCCCGTTCTCGGCTCCGCCGCCGTCCCCGCCCCGGCCCGGGGGGGTCCCGGGGGAGAGTCCCGGGGGGGGTCCCGGGTGGGGGGGGTCCCGGGGGTCCCCCGCCCCCCGGGGGTCTCACCGCGCTCCGGGGGGGGCTCCATGGCCGGGCCCGCGGCCGCTCCGACACCGCCCCAGGAAGTGCGGCAGAGTCACTTCCCCCGCTGGGGGGGGCGGCCGGGGGGGGGCCCCGGGACACCCCGAAATGGAGGGGGGGGGCGAGACCCCCAAAATCAGGGTGGTGGGAGGGGGCTGCAGAGCCCCCCAGTACAATGGGGATACCCCAAAATTGGCCCCGTGTGGGGCCCCCCCTGAAATGAGAGAAGGTGTGACCCCCCCCCCCAAACATTTGGGGGGTTCCTGCCCCCCCAAACTCTTGTGGGACCCCTCCTCAAAATCCCACCGGGGTCCTCAGTGCAACGCCGCCCCCTAAAATCAGGGGGCGACCACAACCCCCCCACTGCCCCCACACCGTCTTTGGGTCCCCAAAATTCAGGGTGACCCCCCGACAAATCGAGATCCAACCCCCCCCACTTCCCCCCACCGTGTTGGGGTCCCCCAAAATTCGGGGTGACCCCCCCCAAATCGAGACCCCCCCCCCCAAAAAGTACAGCTGAGGCTGGGAGGGAGCGTTTATTGCACAGAAGGGAACCAGAGGGGGTCCCCCAAAAAACGGGGGGGTCCTGGCGATAAATAAAGGTCTGGGGGGTCCCGGGGGGGTCCCCGGGGGGTTTTGGGGGGTCCCGGGGGGGTTTGGGGCCCCCCTAAACCTCGATGTCGGGGTCAGAGCCCCGGCCCTGGCGCTGCAGCTGCTCCTCCTGGCGCAGCTTCGGCTTCTCGGTGCGCGTGTGCCACACCAGCACCTGCGCCCCAAAACACCCCAAAACCACCCCAAAATCGGCCCTAAATCACCCTGAAATCACCCCAAAATCATCCTGTGTGCCACACCAGCACCTGCACCCCAAAACACCCCAAAATCAGACCTAAATCACCCCAGACCCTCCCCCGGGTGTAGTTACACACCTCTGCCTCCAGCTGGGCAGGGGTCATGAGCCCCCAGACCCCCCAAAATCCCCCAAACCCCCCAAAACCCCCCAAGCCCTGACCTGGGTGCAGTTATCAGCCTGTGGCTCCAGCTGGCCGGGGCTCACTGGCCCCCAAAGACCCCCAAACCGCCCAAAATCCCCCAAACTCTCCCCAAACCCCCACCTGGGTACAGTTGTCGGCCCGTGGCTCCAGCTGGTCTGGGGTCACTGGCCCCCAAAGCCCCCCAAAACCGCCCAAAACCCCCCAGACCCCCACCTGGGTGCAGTTGTCGGCCCGTGGCTCCAGCTGCCCGGGGGTTACCAGCCCCCAAAGCCCCCCAAAACCCCCCAAAACCCCCCAGAACCCCACCTGGGTGCAGTTATCAGCCTGTGGCTCCAGCTGCCTGGGGGTCACTGGCCCCCAAAGACCCCCAAACTGCCCAAAACCCCCACCTGGGTGCAGTTGTCGGCCCGTGGCTCCAGCTGGTCTGGGGTCACCAGCCCCCAAAGCCCCCCAAACTGCCCAAAACCCCCCAAAACCCCCACCTGGGTGCAGTTGTCAGCCCATGGTTCCAGCTGCCCGGGGGTCACCAGCCCCCAAAACCCCCCAAAAGCCCCCAAACCCCCCCAAAACCCCCCAAAACCCCCCCAAACCCCCACCTGGGTGCAGTTGTCAGCCCGTGGCTCCAGCTGCCCGGGGGTCACCAGCCCCCAAAACCCCCCAAAGCCCCCCAAAACCCCCCCAAACCCCCACCTGGGTGCCGTTGTCGGCCCGTGGTTCCAGCTGCCTGGGGTTTACCAGCCCCCAAAGCCTCCCAAAATGTCCCAAAGCCCCCCAAAACCCCCCAGACCCCCACCTGGGTGCAGTTGTCAGCCCGTGGCTCCAGCTGCCCGGGGGTCACTGGCCCCCAAAGACCCCCAAAACCCCCCAAACCCCCACCTGGGTGCAGTTGTCGGCCCGTGGCTCCAGCTGCCCAGGGGTCACCAGCCCCCAAAGCCCCCCCAAAGCCCCCCAAAACCCCCCAAAACCCCACCTGGGTGCAGTTGTCGGCCCGTGGCTCCAGCTGGTCTGGGGTCACCAGCCCCCAAAGCCCCCCCAAAGCCCCCCAAAACCCCCCAAACCCCCACCTGGGTGCTGTTGTCAGCCCGTGGCTCCAGCTGCCTGGGGTTTACCAGCCCCCAAAGCCCCCCAAAGCCCCCCCAAAAGCCCCCAAAACCCCCCAAAACCCCACCTGGGTGCCGTTGTCAGCCCGTGGCTCCAGCTGCCGGGGGTTACCAGCCCCCAAAGCCCCCCAAAACCCCCCAAAACCCCCCAAACCCCCCAAAACCCCCCAAACCCCCACCTGGGTGCAGTTGTCGGCCCGTGGCTCCAGCTGCCCGGGGGTCACCAGCCCCCAAAACCCCCAAAACACCCCCAAAACTCCCCAAAATCCCCCAAACCTCCACCTGGGTGCAGTTGTCGGCCCGTGGCTCCAGCTGCCCGGGGGTCACCAGCCCCCAAAACCCCCCAAACCCCCCAAACCCCCCCCAAAACCCCCCAAAACCCCCCAGACCCCCACCTGGGTGCAGTTGTCGGCCCGTGGCTCCAGCTGCCCGGGGGTCACCAGCCCCCCCAGGAAGGAGCTCTCCAGGAATCCCCTCTCGGCGCGGGGGTCGAAGCGGGCGCGGGGGTGGGCGAGCAGCAGGCGCAGCCCCACGGCGAAGCCGGCCATGTCCAGCGGGAACGGCCGCTCCGGCCGCCAGCCCGTGTGGAAGCCGACCACGCGGCCCCCCGCCACCAGCGGCCGCTCCAGCCGCAGGCCCCCCACCAGCCCCACGGGCCAGACCGACACGCCACGGGTGCTGCGCATCTGGGGGCAGAAATGGGGGAAAAAACGGGAAAAATGGGAAAAAATGGGGTTTTATAGGGGATTTATAGGGCATGTCACACCAGCCCCACGGACCAGACAGACACGCCACGGGTGCTGCGCATCTGGGGGCAGAAATGGGGGAAAAATGGGGAAAAATGGGGTTTTATAGGGGATTTATAGGGGATTCCCACTAGCCCCACGGGCCAGACCGACACGCCACGGGTGCTGCGCATCTGGGGGCAGAAATGGGGCAAAAATGGGGAAAAATGGGGTTTTATAGGGGATTTATAGGGGATTCCCACCAGCCCCACGGGCCAGACAGACATGCCGTGGGTGCTGCGCATCTGGGGGGAGAAATGGGGGAAAAACATGGAAAAATGGGAAAAAATGAGGTTTTATAGGGGATTTATAGGGGATTCCCACCAGCCCCACGGGCCAGACGGACACGCCACGGGTGCTGCACATCTGGGGGCAGAAATGGGGGAAAAATGGGGAATAAATGGGATTTTATAGGGGATTTATAGGGCATGTCACACCAGCCCCACGGGCCAGACGGACATGACGTGGGTGCTGCGCATCTGGGGGCAGAAATGGGGGAAAAATGGGGAAAAATAGGGTTTTATAGGGGATTTATAGGGGATTCCCACCAGCCCCATGGGCCAGATGGACACGCTGCAGGTGCTGCGCATCTGGGGGGCAAAAAATGGGGGAAAATGGGGAAAAATGGGAATAAATGGGAAAAAAATGGGGGGAAATGGTGTTTGTAGAGGATTTAGAGGGGTTTATAGGGGAATTGAACCATTTTGGGTGAGTTTGGACTTTCTCGGGTGGGATTTTTTGGGGGATTTTCAGATTTTTTGGTAGATTTTTGCATTTTTTTCGGGGTTTTCCCGGGGATTTCTCGCACCTCCTCGAAGAGCCGCAGGCTGTAGGTGTTGTCATCGTCGGCGAAGTAAACGACGCCGGGCTCGTCGGGGCGGCGCGTGTCCCGCAGCCAGCGCAGGGCCCGGTTCCGCTGCTCGGCCCCGCGCGGGAACAGCCAGGACGGGGCCCCGGGGCCCCCCCGCAGCTCAGGGGGGGTCTCGGCGCTCAGGTGGGTGAAGGAGACCCCCGAGGCCGCCAGGACCCCCCCCACCAGCGCCGAGGGGGAGGCGGCGTCCTCCACCACCACCCAGTGCAGGGCGGGGACGTGGAGCAGGGTCTGGGACAGGCGCACCAGCTCCGCCTTCTGCACCGGCCTGGGGGGGCACGGGAGGGTTCGAGTGGGGCTGAGGGTGGCCCAGGGGTCCCGGGGGGTCGGGGGGGTTCGGGGGAGGGGGCTCAGGTTGGGTTAAGTGGGGTAAATGAGGCTGGGGGTTGTGGCAGTTCTGCCTTCTGCAGCGGTCTGGGGGCGATGGGGGGGTTAAAATGGGTCTGGGAGTGGCTCGGGGGGGCTAAAATGGGTCTGGGGGCAGCCTGGGTGGCAATGGGGAAGTTAAAATGGGTCTGAGGGGGGCAATAGAGGGGTTAAAATGGGTCTGGGGGTCCCGGGGGTGGGGGGCAGGGGGCTCAGGGCCACTGGGGGTGTGAAATGGGTCTGGGGGCTCACCTGGCGTAGGTCGGGGTCACCACGTAGATCGGGGGCAGCCCCTCCCCCCCTGAGACCCCCCCGGAGCGGCCCCGGCGCCGCTCGGGCTCGGGGGGGGGGCAGGGACAGGGCCGGCCTGGGGGAGAGGGGGCGTCAGGGACCCCCAAAATCCTCCCCAAATCCACCCAGAGACCCCCAAATCCACCCAGAGACCCCAAAATCCTCCCCAAATCCACCCAGGGACCCCAAAATCCTCCCCAAATCCACCCAGGGACCCCCAAATCCACCCCAAATAAAAACAGGGACCCCCAAGCCCACCCCAAATTAAACCAGGGACCCCCAAACCCACCCCAAATCTACCCAGGGGCCTCAGGGACCCCCCCAAACCCACCCTGGGGCCCCCAAAAGCCACCCAAGGACCCCCAAAATCCACCCTAAATCCCCTCAGACCCCCCTCAAATCCCCCCAAAATCGTCCCCAGACCCCCCCGGCCCTCACCGAGCTCCCGCAGGGCGCAGAAGAGCCCCACGAGCGACACGACGAAATAAACGAGGAAAACGTTCCTGAGCCGCAGCCGCATCGCGGGGGAGTCCCGGGGGGTTCTGGGGGCGTTCAGGGGGTCCCGCTTTCACATCCTCCCCCCCAGGGGTCTACAGGGACTCTTCCCAGTGCTCCCAGTTGCCCCCAGCCAGTCCCAGTCCCCCCCAGTTCATTCCCAGTTCCCGTTCACTTCCAGTGCGGACGTGGCGCTGCTGCCGGCTCAGCCCCGGGGGGTATCCGGGGGTTTTCTGGCCCTGCCGGGGGTCCCTGAGGAGGGGTCGAGAGGGGTCCCGGTGTGAGGGGGGGGTCCCGGTGTGGGGGGGGGGCGGGGCCGGTGCCGCTTTCGGGGGCGCGGAGGCTCCGCTAGCGCAGCACTTCCGGTCTGACGGCCGCTTCCGGTCCCCCCTCACAATGCTTCCCCCCCGCCTCAAGCGGATGAAAAAGTTCCGGTGGGGGGGTCGCAAGAAAGATTCCGGCCTCCCCCCGACCCCCCCCAGCGCCGTTCGGGATTCCCAAAATTCCCGTTTTTTATTTGGTTTTATTTCGTGTTTTATCAAAACTCCGCGCGCCGCCGCGCCTCTTCCCCCCCCCCCAACCCCCCTGTGTGTGCAGCGGGGGGGGACTCGGCTCTGCCCCCCCCCCCCAAGAGGGGGGAGGGGTCCCCAAACCCCCCCGAGACCCTCCCGGGCTGGGGGAGGGGCAGGCAAAAAGGGGAGGGGGCGTGGGGGGGGCACACACAGAGCTTTGGTCCCCAACCCCTCCTCGACACGACCCCCACCCAAATTTTGGGGGGGAACCCCAACTTAGGGGGTTTCAGACCCCTCCTAACCCCTGTAATTTGGGGGGGGGGAAGCAAAGTCACACCCCAACCTTAAATTTGGGGGCTCAGAGACCCCAAATTTGGGGTAAAATGGGGGGGGAGGGGCTCAACCTGTGATTTGGGGGTGGTCTCACCCCTCATTTGGGCAGGGTCTGACCCCTCATTTGGGGGGGCTCAATCCTCATTTTGGGGGGTACTGACCCCTCATTTTGGGGGGGGGTCTCAACCCCTAATTTGGGGGGGCTCAATCCTCATTTTGGGGAGGGCTCACCCCTCATCCTGGGGGACTCAAACCCCCCCACCCCCAATTCTGGGCTCCTCAAACAGCGGCAACCACCGGGTTTTTTTTTTGGGGGGGGGGACTTGAGGTTTTCAGGGGGCTCTGGGGGGGCCCGGGGGTTCAGGGAATTTGGGGGGGTGGTCCGGGGGCCCCCCCCCATCCATTATCGCAGGGAGATGCTCCAGTCGGCCCCGATGGGGACCCCCGGGCGCCGCAGGGTCAGCACCGAGCGCTCGGGGTCGTGCTGGAAATGCAGCGAGCTCTGGGAACCGTCTGCGGATGGAGACATGGAATTCGGGGTCAGGGATCCCAAATTCGGGGTCAGGGACCCCAAAAATTCATCAAGAACGTAAAAAACTCTGAGGAATCCTAAAACTCCAGCTCATGGACCCCAAGAACTCATCAAGAACACAAAATGCTCCTCAGAAACCCCAAATTCTTCGTGAAGGACCTTGAATTCCCCTCTGGGACCCCAAATTCCCCATGGAAACCCTAAAATTCCCTCAAGGACAACAAAATTTTTCTCAGGGATCCCAAATCCTCCCTCAAGGACCCCAAAAACCCCTCAGAAACCCCAAAATCTCCTCAGGATCCTCCTCAAGGACCCCAAATTCCCCTCAGACACCCTAAAATTCCCTCAAGGACAACAAAATTTTTCTCAGGGATCCCAAATCCTCCCTCAAGGACCCCAAAAACCCCTCAGAAACCCCAAAGTCTCCTCAGGATCTCCCAAAATCCACCCCCCTCCCCAAAACCCCTCGTTGTCCATCCTGAGCCAGGTGCTCTCCAGCCACCCCACCCCCAGGATGACCCCTCCAAAACCCCCCAAAATCCACCCTAAAACCCACCCTAAAACCCCAAAACCCCCCTCAAAACCCACCCTAAAATCCCAAAAACCCACCCTAAAACCCCAAAACCCCCCAAACCCCTCTCACCATGTGTGGTCAGCAGGGCACTCTCCGGCCGCCCGACTCCCAGGATGACCACTCGCTCCAGCCAGGCTGGGCTGGACATGGACCCGCGGGGGTCAGCAGAGCTGGGGGAAACAGAGGGGTCACCGGGGGGTCACAGCCCCCCAAAAATCTCCCCTGATCCCTCACCCCCATCACAGACAGGGCCACAAGAAACGGGGGTTTGGGGACGTCCTGGGGGTATTTTTGGGATAGTTTGGGACTGTTTTGGGTACGTGACCATAAAGGTTCCTGGGAGGTGTTTGGGGTCAGTTCAGGGGTATCTTTAGGTTATTTTTGTGTACCTGGCTGTGAGGGTGCCTGGAGCTGTTTTGGGGGTATTTTTGGGCTGTTTTGGGGATATTTTAGGACCATTTTTGGAGTATTTTGGGTACATGACCATGAAGGTTCCTAGGAGTTGTTTTGGGGTGGATTTGAGGGGTATTTTTCAGTATTTGGGGGAATTTTTGGGCTGCTTTTTTCCCTCCTGTTTCCCACCCTTTTTCTCCCCTCACATTTCCCGCCCTTTTTCTCCCCTCATGTTTCCCGCCTTTTTTTGTCCCGTCACATTTCCTGCTCTTTTTCTCCCCTCACGTTTCCCGCTCTTTTTTTCCCCCTCACGTTTTCCCGCCCTTTTTCTCCCCTCACGTTTTCCTGCTCTTTTTGTCCCATTTTCCCGCTCTTTTTGTCCCATTTTCCCGCCCTTTTTCTCCCATCACGTTTTCCCACTCTTTTTGTCCCCTAATGTTTTCCTGCCCTTTTTTCCCCTCACGTTTTCCCGCCCTTTTTCTTCCCTCACGTTTTCCCGCCCTTTTTCTCCCCTCACGTTTTCCCGCCCTTTTCCTCCCCTCATGTTTCTCGCCCTTTTTTCCCCCTCACGTTTTCCCGCCCTTTTTCTTCCCTCACGTTTTCCCGCCCTTTTTCTCCCCTCACGTTTTCCCGCCCTTTTCCTCCCCTCATGTTTCTCGCCCTTTTTTCCCCCTCACGTTTTCCCGCCCTTTTTCTTCCCTCACGTTTTCCCGCCCTTTTTCTCCCCTCACGTTTCCCGCCCTTTTCCTCCCCTCATGTTTCTCGCCCTTTTTTCCCCTCACGTTTTCCCGCCCTTTTTCTTCCCTCACGTTTCCCGCCCTTTTTTTCCCCTCACGTTTTCCCGCCCATTTTTCCCCTCACGTTTTCCCGCCCTTTTTCTCCCCTCACCTTTTCCCGCCCTTTTTTCCCCTCACGTTTTCCCGCCCTTTTTTCCCCTCACGTTTTCCCGCCCTTTTTTCTCCTCATGTTTTCCCGCCCTTTTTCTCCCCTCACGTTTTCCCGCCCTTTTTCTCCCCTCACGTTTTCCTGCTCTTTTTGTCCCCTCATGTTTTCCCGCCCTTTTTTCCCCTCATGTTTTCCTGCCCTTTTTCTTCCCTCACGTTTCCCGCCCTTTTTGTCCCCTCACGTTTTCCCGCCCTTTTTCTACATTCACATTTCCCGCCCTTTTCTCCCCTCATGTTTTCCCGCCCTTTTTCTCCCCTCACGTTTTCCAGCCCTTTTTCTCCCTTCACGTTTCCCGCCCTTTTTTTCCCCTCACGTTTCCCGCCCATTTTTCCCCTCACGTTTTCCCGCCCTTTTTCTCCCCTCACCTTTTCCCGCCCTTTTTTCCCCTCACCTTTTCCCGCCCTTTTTTCCCCTCATGTTTTCCCGCCCTTTTTTACCCTCATGCTTTCCTGCCGTTTTTGTCCCCTCACGTTTTCCCGTTTTTTTTCTCCCTCATGTTTCCCGCCCTTTTTCTCCTCTCACGTTTCCATTTTTCCCCTCAAGTTTCCCGCCCTTTTTTTCCCCTCACGTTTCCTGCCCTTTTTCCCCTTTGTTTTTGGGATGCTTTGTGTACCTGCCTGGGAGGTTTTTTTAGGGCAGTTTTCAGGCTATTTTAGGGGATTTTTGGGTAGCTGGCAGTCAGGTTACCCTGGGGCTGTTTCAGGCGGGGTTTTTGGAATACTTTAGGATATTTTGGGCTGGTTTTGGGATATTTTGGGTACCTGGAAGTGAGGGTGCCATTGGCAAAGTGGAAGTGCCTGTGCAGGAATGCATTTTTGGTGGCGTAGTCGAAGCTGATCCCATCATCCACGTACAGATCCCCCTGTGCCGTGCCCTGGGGGATAAAAGAGGTTTGGGGAGGGGTCCCAAGAGCGGTTTGGAGGGCAAATGAGGAGTCTGGAGGTGTCTCAGAGGGTTTTTGGGGGTCCCAGGGAGAGTTTTTGGGGTCCCTGAAGGGAGATTCAG
This sequence comes from Taeniopygia guttata, assembly GCF_003957565.2. NCBI lineage: Eukaryota > Metazoa > Chordata > Aves > Passeriformes > Estrildidae > Taeniopygia > Taeniopygia guttata. The sequence continues at coordinate 840,599 of NC_054763.1, forward strand.
GGTCCCTGCATTCAGCTAGGAGGGATCTGGGGGGTTTCAGGGTTCCTGGTAGGGGTTTTGGGGTTCCCACCCTCACCTGGGAAGTGTCTGGGGGGGTTTTGGGGACCCTGAGGGGAATCTAGGGTCCCTGCACTCACCTGGGAGGAGTCTGGGAAGGTTTTGGGGTTCCTGGTGGAGGTTTTGGGGTGCCTGTACTCACCTGGGAGAGGTCTGGGGAGGTTTTGGTGTTCCTGGTGGGGGTTTTTGGGGTCCCTAAACTCACCTGGGGGCTCAGGGCCACGTAGAGGGTGAAGGGGTCGCCCTTCATGGCCTCTGTGGAGCGGCGAGGCCGGTCCTGGCGTGGGATCACCGTTCCCCCTCGCTGGAACACTGGGATCTGGGGGGGCATGGGGGGGTCAGCACCCCAAAAACACCATTAAAAAACCCCAAATTCCCCCAAAAACCCCATTAAAAAACCCCAAATCCCCCCAAATCCTGCCCAAAAAAACCCCAAATCCCCTAGGTCACCCCCAGAGCGTGAGATGATTCTGACCACTATCACACCCCCCGCATTGGAACACAGGGATCTAGGGGAATCCAGGAGGTTTTTGGCGTCTCCAAGGGGATTTTGGGGTCACCATGGAAGTTCTGGGGTCTCCAGGGAGTTTTTGGAGTCCCAAACCCCTCCACACACCCCTTGAGCTCCCCCAAAACAACTCAGGGTGCTGAGGGTGATGGGCACCACACTCCCCATGCGGGAAGAGGGAGATCAGGGGAGGATTTTGGGGTGTCCAGGGGGAATTTTGGGGGTTCCAAGGGCAGTTTTAGGGTCTCATGGGGATTTTGGGGTCCCAGCATCCCCCCCAAACCCCTTGAGCCCCCCCAAAAAACCCACAGTGCTGAGGGTGACTGGCACATAGAGGGTCTGGGGCGCCCGGTGCTGCTCGTGGGTCTCGTCATTGTACCAGACCTAGGGGTGAAATTTAGGGTTCAGGGGGGTCCTGCACCCCAGGAAAACCCTAAAATTCACCCCAAAAGCGCTCACTCACCTCTCCCTCCCCAGGCAGGTACACGTTGACCCCGCGGGCGCCCGGCTCCGTCACAGGGTGCACCAGGAGCACCCGGTCTGGGGGACAGGGGTCAGCAAGGGGAAACCCCAAAAATGACCCCAAAAGGGATCCTAAAAGGGGTCAAGGACCCCAGAAAGGGAGTCAGGGACCCTAAAAAGGGTCAGGGACTCCCCCTCACCGAGCAGGTACTGGTCATCCATGGCGAAGGTGTGGGGGTCATCCGGGAATTCCATCCACAGGGGCCTGGGGGGAGAGTGGGGTTTGGGGTCAGGGGGATCTAGGGGCATTTTGGGGGTTTCGGATTAGGGGGATTTGGGGTCAGGGGGTTTGGGGGTGTTTTGGGGTCAGGGTGTCTGAGGTCAGGAATTTGGAGTCATCAGGGTTTGGGAGGACAGGGGCGGTTTGGGGTCAGAGGTTTGGGTTCAGGGGATTTGGGGTTATCCTGGATGGGCTGGGGGTTACCCAGGTAGATTTTAGGGATGAATTTGGGGTTTCTGCGGTGGATTTGGGGTTTTTAGGGTGGATTTGGGGTTTTTGGGGTGGCACACCTCATGACGGGGATGCCCTGGCGGTGGCAGTGGTAGAAGGCCGTGTACCACGTCGGGAGCAGGGCGTAGCGGCGCCGCAGCGCGGCCCTGACCAGCGCCAGGTGCTCGGGGCTCAGCAGCCACGGCTCGCGCCGCGCCGTGTCCAGGTGGGCGTGGGCGCGGAAGAAGGGCTGGAACGCCCCGGCCTGGTACCAGCGCACCTGCAGCTCCGGGCCCGGGTTCTGGAAAAAGCCGCCCACGTCCGCTGCCAACGGGGCAGGGGTGGCAGTGAGCCCGGGTCCTGAGCCTGGTCCTGGTGCTGGCCCTGATCCCAATCCTGGTCTCAATCCTGGTCCTAATCCCAATCCTGGCCCCAGTCCTGATCCCATTCCTAATCCCTGTCCCAGCTCTAATCCTAGATCCTGGACCTGACTCAGATCCCAATGCTCATCCTGTTCTCAAACCCCCTCCTGACCCTGATCCCAGCCCTGGTTCCATTCCCATTCCAGATCCCAGCTCCAATCCTATCCCTGACCCCATTCCCTATCCCATATCCCAATCCCTGACCCCATTCCCTATCCCATATCCCAATCCCTGATCCCATTCCCTATCCCATATCCCTATCCCTGACCCCAATCCCAGCATTCCCAGCATTCCCAGTACTCCCAGTTTGGCTCACCCCCGCAGAAAGCCAGCCCGGCCAGCCCGAAGCTCAGGCACATGGGGATGGAGATCCGCAGGTGCTCCCAGTCGGCCGTGTTGTCCCCAGTCCAAACCGCACCTGGGGGGTTTCGGGGGGGGCCAGGGGGGGTTCCCCTCAATCCTGGACCCCCCACAAATTCCAGGATTTGCCCAAAATCCCGGGATTTCCCCCCATGCCTCACCGTAGCGCTGGGAGCCGGCGAAGAAGGCGCGGCTGAGCACGAAGGGCCGGAGCCGCCCCCCAGAGCGCCGGATCAGCCCCTCGGCCGTGGCCTTGTGCTGGGAACGGGGAAAACAGGGTCAGCCACTCCAAACCCGACCCCAAACCCGACCCCAAAGGGGGCTAAAGGGGTTTGGGGGAAATGAAGCCAGAATGGAGAGGGTTTGGGGGGTCCTAAAGGGTGTTTGAGGGGCCTAAACGGGGTTTGCGGGGGGTTTAGAGCAGTTTGGGGGCTCATAAAGGGGTTTGAGGGGTCCTAAAGGGGTGTTTGGGGGGGCCTAAAAAGGATTTGGTGGGTTCTAAAGGGGGGTTGGGGCAGCCTAAAAGGTGTTTGGAGGAGCCTGAAGGGGTTTGGGGGGGTCCTGAATGGGTTTGGGGGCTCTGAAGGGATTTGGGGGGAAATTAATGTGGAACTGGAGGGGCCCAAAAGAGGTGAGAGTCCTAAAGAGGTTTGGGGGGCTCTGGGAGGTTGGAATTTTTTGGGGGCTCCTTCAGAAGTTTTGGGGGTGTCCCTGTGAGGATTTAAGGGCCTCTCAGGGGATTTGGGGGGGGGGGGTCCCAGAGGATTTGGGGGATGGTCTCACCATACAGAGCCCACAGATGCTCCCAGCCCCCAAACTGCCCAAGGTTATGGGGAGGGTCCCTGAGGAGTTTGGGTGGCTCTGGGAGATCGGGATGGTTTTGGGGTCCTTGTGGGGTTTTGAGGGTGTCCCTGTGGGTTTTTGGGGGGGGTCTCACCACGTAGAGCCCGTAGATGTTGTGCAGCTCGCGGTGCTCCCAGCCCCCGAAGTGCCGCGCGTCCTTGTGCATCGTCACCTCGGGGCCACTGAACACTGACGGCTCGTTCATGTCATTCCACGTGTACAGCGCCTCCGTGGAGCCCTGGGGGAGCCCCAGATCAGCGGGGGGACCCCAAAAATATGTGGGGGGGAGGGTTCTAAAACCCTCCCAGGCGATCCCCAAAATCAGGGCGGAAAGCCAAGGTGGGGTCTCCAAAAAGGCACTGAGGGTAAAGGGTGTGAGGGAGAAAGGGGTGGGGAGGGATTTGTGGGGATTTTCTAAAACTAGGGAGGGCTTTGGGCTCAGGAAAGCCCAAACAATCAACAGGGAAACCCCAAAAATATGGGAGGGATTCTGTAAGTGCCAGGGGGTTCCCCAAAATTCCCCCTAAAAAGACGGGGGGATTCTCCAAGGGGAGGATGGTGTGAGGAGGAAAAGGGTGAAGAGGGGAATTTGGGGGGGGTCCCAGGGTTCTGGGAATGCTTTGAAGGTGGGCTCTGGGGGGTCTGGCAGAAATATGGGGGGGGGGGGCTGACAGAGATTTTGGGGAGTCCCCACCTCATACTGGTCGAAGGCAAACATGTTCGCCCACCACTCGCGCATCTCGGGGTTCGTGAAGTCGGGGTACGCCGAAGAGCCTGGGGGGCACGGCAGGGGGGGCTTGTGACCCCCCTGGAGACCTCAAAACCACCCCAAAATCCCCCCCAGCCCCACTGACTGGACCAACACCAGCCTTTGTAGCCGCTGCCATCCTCAGTCTTGATGTGGTACTCCCCGAGCACCCCAAGACCCCCTCCCAAAATCCCTTCAGGAGCCCCCGAAACCCCCAGAAAATCCCCTAAAACCCCTCGAGGACCCCCCAGATCCCCCCCAGCCCCACTGACCAGGCCAGCACCAGCCCTCGTAGTCGTTGCCGTCCTTGGTTTTGACGTAGAGGTCTCGCGCCCGCAGCTCCGTGTGCACCCGGTACCCCCCGTCCACCTTGATGTGTGGGTCCACGATGCTGACCATCTGTGGGGCAGTGTCCAGCGGTGAGTGACCACCGGGCAGTGGCCAGGGGACCAGTAACCAAGGGAACGTTTCCAAATTCCCCAATTCCCATCCCAATCCCGGACAAAAAACCACCCAGAATAATCCCAAAGTGCCTTTGTGGGGTCCCCGCTGTCACTGCTTGGGAAGAGGGAACGCTAATTCCAGTTTCCATTCCTGATCCTAATCCCAATCCCAATGTCCAGCCCATTCCTGCTCTGACTCCAGCCCCATTTCCCATTTCCTATCCCCCATCCTGCTCCTGACCCCATTCTCTATCCCATCCCCATTCAAATCTATCCCGAACCCCACTTCCCACCCTAGTCCCATTCCTGTTCCCAATCCCATTCCCAACCGACCCCAAACCCACTCCAAATCTGCTCCTTTTCCTTCTCCTGAACTCAATCCCATTCCCCCTCTCATTCCCACCCTGCATTTCTGGGCTGCCAGCTGTTCCAGGAGCTTTGGGAATTCTGCAGGATCTTATCCCAATCCCAATCCCACCCCATTCCCAATTCCAATCCCATTCACATCCCCACCCTGCGTTTCCGGGCCGCCAGGCGCTCCAGCATGCCCCGAGGGTTGGGGAATTTGGCAGGGTCCCAGGTGAAGTAGCGCTTGCCGTCGGCGTGCTCGATGTCCAGCCAGAGCACGTCCAGGGGCAGCTCGTGCTCCTCAAATCCCCTCTCCACGGCCTCCACGTCCGCCTCGTCCTGGTAATTCCAGCGGCTCTGGTGGTAGCCCAGGGAGAAGAGCGGGGGCAGCGCCTGCGTGCCTGGGCAAGGGGTGGGAACAGGGGTGAAATTCCCCCAAAACAGCCCTAAAAATGGGCATGGGACATGGCCAGATGGGAGAGATCCCCTAAAATAATCCTAAAAACGGGGGCATGGTGGAAATGCCCTGAAAATAATCCTAGAAGTTGTAATGGGGTGGGAATCCTCTGAAAACAACCCTAAAAGTGGGAATGAGGTGGGAATCCTCTGAAAAGGACTCTAAAAGTGAAAATGGGGCAGAAATTCTTTAAAAGTAACTATACAAACAGAAACTGGGCAACATTAAAGTTGAGAAATCCCCCAAAAATCCCTCTGCAAATAGGAATGGGGTTGAAGGAGAAAAATTCACAGTGTCCCCAGTGTCCTGTACCAATCAGGGCTCTGTACTGGTGTCCCTGTCACCATCCCAGTGTCCCCAGTGGCCTGTACCGGTCAGGTCCCTGCACTGCTGTCCCTGTCCCCATCCCAGTGTCCCCAGTGTCCCCAGCAGCCCGTACCAGTCAGTCTCCCGTACTGGGCAGTGACATCGGCGGGCTGCGGCCCCAGCAGCAGGAAGACGTCGATGACGCCGCTCTCGGACATCCAGCGCACCTCGGTCTGGGGGGTCTCACCCCCCCCCTGCATGTAATCCAGGAGCTTCCCAAAAAGGGTCTGGGGGTGGGACAAGGGGTCAGCAACCCCCAATGCCCACTGGGGTAACTAGACGCACCCCAAACCCCCCAGACCACCCCAAGTCCCCCTCTCGGACTTTCCCAGAGGTGTTACAGCTGATGTCCACCCTGGTCTTGGCCCCTCAGAGACCCTAGACCCCCTAAATCCCCTCCAGAACCCCCCAAATCCCCCTCTTGGATCTTTCCAGCAGTGTTGGAGCCCCCCCCGGGAACCCCAAAACCCACCCAGAACCCCCAAACCTCCCCCAAATGATCCCAAACCTCCTCAAACCTCCCCCAAACCCAGCCAAGACCCCCCAAACCTCCCCCAAACCCCCCGAGACCTCCCTGCTGGACCTTCCCGGCCGTGTTGGAACCGATGTCCACCCAGGACCCCCAAACCCAGCCAGGACCCCCAAAACCTCCCCCAAACCCCCCCAGATGCCCCTGCTGGACCTTCCCGGCCGTGTTGGAGCCGATGTCCACCCAGGACCCCCAAACCCAGCCAGGACTCCCCCAAAACCTCCCCCAAACCCCCCCAGATGCCCCTGCTGGACCTTCCTGGCCGTGTTGGAGCCGATGTCCACCCAGGACCCCCAAACCCAGCCAGGACCCCCAAACCTCCCCCAAACTCACCCAGGAGCCCCCCAAACCCCGCTGCCGGACCTTCCCGGCCGTGTTGGAGACGATGTCCACCCAGGACCCCCAAACCCAGCCAGGACCCTCAAAACCTCCCCCAACCCCCCCCAGATGCCCCTGCTGGACCTTCCCGGCCGTGTTGGAGCCGATGTCCACCCAGGACCCCCAAACCCAGCCAGGACCCCCCCAAAACCTCCCCCAAACCCCCCCAGATGCCCCTGCTGGACCTTCCCAGCCGTGTTGGAGCCGATGTCCACCCAGGACCCCCAAACCCAGCCAGGACCCCCAAACCTCCCCCAAACTCACCCAGGAGCCCCCCAAACCCCGCTGCCGGACCTTCCCGGCCGTGTTGGAGCCGATGTCCACCCAGGACCCCCAAACCCAGCCAGGACTCCCCCAAAACCTCCCCCAAACCCCCCCAGATGCCCCTGCTGGACCTTCCCGGCCGTGTTGGAGCCGATGTCCACCCAGGTCTCAGCGGCGTTGAGCCAGAAGATGCCGAGGCTGAGGCGGGGCCGGTGGGCGAGCAGCAGCGGCACCGAGCCGTACAGAGCCATGGGCGTGAACACCTCGTACTGGAACACGTCCAGGTTGTACAGGCGGTACGGGTCACCCCCCCTGGGGACACGGGGACAGTCAGGGACACTGCCAGAGGGACAGGGACACACCCCAGGGGTGTACAGGCTCTATGGGGACACTCAGGGACACTGCCAGGGGGACAAGGACACACCCCAGGGATGTACAGGCTCTATGGGTCACCCCCCCAGGGGACATCTGGTACACGAGGGTGGGCTCAGGGACACACCCAAGATGTCACTGTCACCATCACTGCCACCCCCACACAGCATCGCTGTCACTGCCACCCCGCTGCTGTCACTGTCACTGTCACCGTCACCCCACAGTGTTCCTATCCTCCCACGGTGACACCACCCCCTCAGTGCCACCATCCCCCTCATCTCGCTCCTGTACCCCCACATCCCCATGTCCCCGTGTTGTCCCCATCTCTGTGTCACCCCAATGTCCCCGTGGTGTCCCCAACATCCCTGTGGTGTCCCCAAGGTCCCCATGGTGTCCCCAGTGTCCCCGCTCACTCGGTGGGGCGCAGCCGCAGGCTCTCGGCGTGCTCGGGGATGCCGTACACGTGCTCGAATCCGGGCAGGGAGAAATCCAACCCCACTGAGGTGGGTCCTGCAGGGAGGGGTGGGGTGGGGGGGTCACAGGGATCCCCCCGTGTCCCCCCCCGCTGTCCCCAAGTGTCCCCAGCTGTCCCCACCGTAGGGTTTGCTGTCCGTGTGCGTCTTGAACGTCTCCTCCCACGCCCCCGGCTCCTCCTCGGGCTCTGCCGGCGGCTCCGCAGGCTGGGGGGGGACAAATCCTGTCAGGAATGGGGGGACCCCTCTCCCCAAAAAAGAGGGGGAGGGTTTAATTTGGGGTGTCCCATCCCAGTGTCCCCCTCCCGTCCTTGTCACCTTGTCACTCTGGGTGCTGCCAGCTCCATCCTCGGGCCCCTCCTGCGCCGCCCCCTCCTCGCCTGGGGGGTCCTTGGGGGGGTCCCTGTGGGAATTTGGGGTCCTGGGGTGCCCCAAAGTGGGGGGGGGGGGGGTGACAGGGACAAGGGGCACCCCCAAGACCCCGAATTTTGGGGGGACCAGGACCCTCAGCTGCTCCTGCCCTCTCCTGGTGTGTGGAGGGGATCTCCTCATTTTCGGGGTGCACAGACCCCCCCTAGCTACACCTGACCCTTCAATTTGGGGGGGGGGGCAGAGACCCCCCCCTCCGGCTACTCCAGCCCCCTCCCCAATTTTGGGGGCCCCAACAACCCTCCCCAAGCTGCTCCTACTCCCCTTTTTTGGGGGGATTTAAAGCCCCCCAGCTTCTCCTACCCCCTCCCACCGTGCTGAGGGGGGGATCCCTTTTTGAGGGGGGATCTGGGGGGGTTTGGGGGCGCAGGGACGGCGGCGATTCCATGGATTTACCTACGGAAAAGGCTCTTGATCTTATCCCACACAGAACTAACTTTATCCGCCAGACTGGGGGTGGGGGGCACCAAAACAGAAACACAGAGAGTCAGCGCAGCCCCCCCGGCCCGCGGGGACCCCCCTGGGCTGGGGGGGCCACCCCAGACCCCCTCTGCGCTTCAGGGGACACCCCCCGCCCCACCCTGAGCCCTCAGGGGGGATTTGGGTTCTTTTTTTTTTAGGGTTTTTTGGAGAATTTTGGGAGCCTTTTTTGAGGATTTCTTCGGTGGGGTTTTTTTTTTCCAGGTTTTTTTTTAAGTTTTGGGGGTTTTTTGAGTGTTTTGAAGATTTTTGAGGTTTTTTATTAGGATTTTGAAGGTTTTTGAGGGTTTTTTGAGTGTTTTTTTTCAGGATTTTGAAGGTTTTTGAGAGTTTTTTTAGGGAGTTTTTGGGGGGTTTTTGAAGGTTTTTGAGTGGTTTTTTAGGGTTTTCTTTGGGAGTTTTGAAAGTTTTTGAAGGTTTTTTTAATGATTTTTTTTGAGAATTTTGAAGGTTTTTGAGGGTTTTCTTAGGAATTGTGTGGGGATTTGGAAGATTTTTGAGCATTTTTTTTGGGATTGTGAAGATTTTTGAGAGTTTTTTGAAGGTTTTTTTTTAGGATTTTGAAGGTTTTTGAGAGTTTTTTAAGGAATTTTTTTTAGAATATTTTTGAAAGTTCTTTGAAGGTTTTTTGGGGATTTTGAAGGTTTTTTGAGGGCTTTTTGAAAGTATTTTTTTAAGATTTTGAAGATATTTTGAGAGGTTTTTTTTCAGGATTTTGAAGGTTTTTTGAGCGCTTTTTAAGGTTTTTTTTAGTGCTTTGAAGGTTTTCTGAAGGTTTTTTGGGGTTTCCGGTCACTCACGAGTCCCGGCGGCGCCGCTGGTGCTCGAAGACGAGGAGGCCGCGGGCGTTGACGCTGCAGAGCAGCTCCCGCTGCCGCAGCAGGTCCAGGCGGAACGGCCGCTCCGTCACCAGCAGCCGGTGGCCCCCGGGGCCCAGGGACAGCTCCAGGGTGCCCTCGTCACGGCCTGTCACCTCCAGCCTGGGGACAGCGGGGTTTGTCACCATCCCAGGGCTTTGTCACTGCCCCAGGGCACCCCAGAGTGCCACAACTGCCACCCCGGGGCAGCTCCGGGGTGTCCGGGCCACGGCCTGGGGACAGCGGCCATCGGGGGTGGCAGTGTCCCCTGTCCCCTAGGGGGTGGCTCTGATCTCCTCCTGTGTCCCCATGTCCCCTCATCTCTCAGCAAGTGTCTCCCCCAGCAGCAATCAGGGCTTGTCTCTGTCCCCATGTCCCCTCACCTCTCAGCAGGCGGCTCCCCCAGCAGCCATAGGGGATGGGTGGCAGTGTCCCCGTGTCCCACTGGCAGTGTCCCCATGTCCCCTCACCTCTCGGCAGGCGGATCCCCCAGCAGCACGTCGGGCACACGGTAGCGGGGCCGCAGCGGGGACAGCTCCTGGATGCGCAGGCGCGTCACGTTCCCGGTGAGCCCCCACAGCTCCAGCAGCAGCGGCACCTGTGGGGACAGCGGTGGCACCTGGGGCTGGGATTGTCACCTGGGGCTGGGAATCGGCACTTGGGGCTGGGAACTGTCACCTGGGGCTGGGAACTGTCACCTGGGGCTGGGATTATCACCTGGGGCTGGGAACTGTCACCTGGGGCTGGGAACTGTCACCTGGGGCTGGGAACTGTCACCTGGGGCTGTGAATTGTCACCTGGGGCTGGGATTGTCACCTGGGGCTGGGAACTGTCACCTGGGGCTGAGGACATGGCGACAGCAGCACCTGGGGCTGGGATTGTCACCTGGGGCTGGGAACTGTCACCTGGGGCTGGGGACACGGGGACAGTGGCACCTGGGGCTGGGATTGTCACCTGGGGCTGGGAATCGGCACTTGGGGCTGGGAATTGTCACCTGGGGCTGGGAATTGTCACCTGGGGCTGGAATTGTCACCTGGGGTTGGGAACTGTCACCTGGGGCTGGGAACTGTCACCTGGGGCTGGGATTGTCACCTGGGGCTGGGAACTGTCACCTGGGGTTGGGAACTGTCACCTGGGGTTGGGATTGTCACCTGGGGCTGGGAACTATTACCTGGGGCTGGGAACTGTTACCTGGGGCTGGGAACTGTCACCTGGGGCTGGGAACTGTCACCTGGGGCTGGGAATTGGCACCTGGGGTTGGGAACTGTCACCTGGGGTTGGGAACTGTCACCTGGGGCTGGGAACTGTCATCTGGGGTTGGGAACTGTCACCTGGGGCTGGGAACTGTCACCTGGGGCTGGGAACTGTCACCTGGGGCTGGGAACTGTTACCTGGGGCTGGGAATTGTCACCTGGGGTTGGGAACTGTCACCTGGGGCTGGGAACTGTTACCTGGGGCTGGGAACTGTCACCTGGGGTTGGGAACTGTCACCTGGGGCTGGGAACTGTTACCTGGGGCTGGGAATTGGCACCTGGGGCTGGGAACTGTTACCTGGGGCTGGGAACTGTCACCTGGGGCTGGGAACTGTCACCTGGGGCTGGGAACTGTCACCTGGGGTTGGGAATTGGCACCTGGGGCTGGGAACTGTCACCTGGGGCTGGGAACTGTTACCTGGGGCTGGGATTGTCACCTGGGGCTGGGAATCGGCACTTGGGGCTGGGAACTGTCACCTGGGGCTGGGAACTGTTACCTGGGGCTGGGATTGTCACCTGGGGCTGGGAATCGGCACTTGGGGTTGGGAACTGTCACCTGGGGCTGGGAACTGTCACCTGGGGTTGGGAACTGTCACCTGGGGTTGGGAACTGTCACCTGGGGCTGGGAATTGGCACTTGGGGCTGAGAATTGTCACCTGGGGCTGGGAACTGTCACCTGGGGCTGGGAATCGGCACTTGGGGCTGCGAATTGTCACCTGGGGCTGGGGACACGGGGACAATGGCACCTGGGGGCCCCCACGCCTCCTGCAGCAGCGACACCTCCACGGGGGGGGACAGGGACAAGGCCAGCTGGGCACAGGGACACCTGGGACCCCCCAGTGTCCCCGTGTCCCCTCACCTGGGTGACCTCGTTGACCAGCTGGATGGTGGCCACGTCGGGGCCGAGCTGCAGCGACTCCAGCAGCGCCTGGTACGGGGAGTTCCCGGGCTGGATCCGCCGCTGCCGCCTGGGGGGGCACAGGGAGGGGGGCCCTGAGTGACCCCCTGGGCCGAGCCCCCCAAACCCCCCCAGCTGTGCCCCCCCAGCCCCACACCTGCAGAAGCCGCTCTGCTCGCAGCTCTTGAAGTTGCCGCGGTCGACGGCGAGCGAGGCCCCGAGGCACAGGGTCAGCCAGAGCGGCCACCTGGGGGCACGGGGGGTCAGCGCCCCGAAAACGGGGAGAGAGACCCCCCAGATCCAGCACGGGGGGTCAGCACCCCGAAAACGGGGAGAGAGACCCCCCAGATCCAGCACGGGGGGGTCAGCGCCCCGAAAATGGGGAGAGAGACCCCCCAGATCCAGCACGGGGGGTCAGCGCCCCGAAAACGGGGAGAGAGACCCCCCCAAAACACACCTGGGGGCACGGAGGGGGTCAGCGCCCCGAAACCAGGGGAGACCCCCCGCAAATCCCATCTGAGGGGGTCAGAACCCTGAAACCACCCAGAGACCTCCCCCAAACCCACCGGGGAACCCCAAAACCAGCGGGAGACCCCCCCCAAACCCACGGGGGGACACCGGGACACCCCAAATCGCCCTTCAGGTGGGCAAGGGGGGGTCAGATAGCCCCAAAATCATTAGGGGGGGCAGCAGGGACCCCCGAACATGGAGGCGGGGGGCACAGGGCCCCCCCCCCCAAAAAACACTTCAGGTGAGAACGGGGGGCTCCAGATCCCCCAAATGACATCTGTGGGGGCACGGATCCCAAAAACCAGCGGAGGGGACACGGGGGGGCATTGGGAGGGTAAAAGCTGGGGTAGGGACCCCCCCCCAAACCCGCGGGGGAAGCACAGGGACTCCCCCCAAACCCACAGGGACACCCCCACCGGCACCCAGAGACAGCAGGGGGGACACGGGGGGGGTCACAGAGCAGATTTCGGGGGGGTCGCGGGGGAATTTGGGAGGGAGGGTCCCACAGGGGCTGGGGGGGGGTCGGGGGTGTGTGGGGGGCTGGGGGGGGGGGCTGGGCCGCAGCCCGGGCCCGAGGATTTGGGGGGGTCTCGGGCGCTCAAGGCCCGGCCGGGGGGTCCCGGGGGGGGTTTTGGGGCGGGAAGGTCCCGTGGGGGGGTCGGGGGTGACTTTGGGGGTCCCGTGGGGGGTGGGGGGGGTCGGGCCGCTGGCGCGCGCTCACCGCCCCAGCGCCGCCGCCATCTTGGATCCGGCCTGACCCTTGACCCCGCCCCCCGGCCCGACGCAGCCGCCCCCCATTGGCTGCAAACGGCCACGCCCTCCGCCCCGCCCTGGCCACGCCCTCCCGCGGGGTTCCCGCCTTACCTGGTTCCCGGGGAGACGTAGGCCCCGCCCTCCTCGTGTTGTGATTCGCGCGCGAGGCTTGAGCGACCGCAGCACAACCCAATCAGAGCGCGGCTCGGGAAAGAGGTGTGAACGCAGCGTGAGGGCAGGACGGAAACCCAATGAAAGCGCGGGAACGCTGAGTGACACACTGTTTTGTCCAATCAGAATACTGCTTCCAGACGGTGCCCCGCCCCCTAGGGCTTCCGTGGCAACCCCCCGCCTCCGCGCTCATGGCAACCACCTCCCTGGCGACCGCGGCCCGTCCTTTCCGAAGAGCCAACCAGCAGCGCGGATTCCTGAGTGGCGGCATCCGCGGCCAATCAACCAACGTTTCTGGCACAGCTTTGCCCGGTCATATTGAGGGACAGGTTGATTAACCAATGAGAGCGGAGTGGCGGCACTCCGGGGCCGCCAATCAGCGCGGGGGGGCGGGGCGTAGGCAGGCCGCGGCTTTGTGGTGAGCGGGGCCGGGGGCGCTGGGGGGGAACTGGGACAAACTGGGACAAACTGGGACAGACTGGGACCGACCGGGCTGGACCGGGGCCGAGCGGGACTCGTGGGGCCGTGCTGGGATTGACTGGGATGGGCCCCTGTGGGATTGACTGGGACCCAATGGGTCACAGGGCCAGACTGGGATGAACTGGGATGGGACTGGGATGAACTGGGATGGGACTGGGATGAACTGGGATGGACTGGGCTGGAACTGGGCCATACTGGGATGGGCTGAGCCGCACTGGGATTGCCTGGCTGGCCCAGCTCCTGCCCGTGTGGCCCCTCCACCCCCCGGGATCCCGGACCCCGCTTTTCCTTGGCCCCATTCCCCCCTCAGCCCACCAGAACCCCGAACTGCTCCCGTTCCCCCCCCCAGTTCCAGCACCCCCACCCCGATGGGGTTCCCTGCGCTTTGATCCCGCTCTGATCCCCGTTTTTCCCCATTTCCCCCCATTTTCGAGCCCCCCAATCCCGATTGAGTTCCCGGAGCACTGAGCACCCATTTTCCCTGGGTTTTCCCCATTTTCTCTCAGCAGCCCGATGGAGTTCCCCAAGCACTGATTGCCCATTTCCCCCATTTATTTCCCCATTTCCTCCATTCCCTGCAGCCCGATGGAGTTCCCCCAGCACTGATTGCCCATTTTCCCCGTTTATTTCCCCGTTTTTCCCCAGCCCGATGGAGTTCCCCGAGCACAGCCGGCAGCTGCTGCGGGGGCTGCGGGAGCAGCGCTCCCGGGGGATCCTGTGCGACTGCACGGTGCTGGTGGGCACCGCGCCCTTCCCGGCGCACCGGGCCGTGCTGGCCGCCTGCAGCTCCTTCTTCCACCTGTGCTACGCCGAGCCGGGCGGCGCGGGCGGGGCGCGGGGCGCCGTGGTGGCCCTCAACAGCGACATCGTCACGGCGCCCGCCTTCGCGCTGCTGCTGGAGTTCATGTACGAGGGGCGGCTGGCGCTGGCCGCCCCGCTGGAGGACGTGCTGGCCGCCGCCAGCTACCTGCACATGAACGACGTGGTCAAGCTGTGCAAGAAGAAGCTGCAGGCGCGGGGCCCGGCCGAGGCCGACAGCACCAAGCGGGAGGAGGACGCCGCCAGCCCGGCCCCGCCGCAGCCGCCGCCGCAGCCGCCGCTGCAGCCCCCGCCGGGCGACGCGGGGACGCCGCCGGAGCCGCCGCTGGTGGACGCGGCCGACACGACCCAGCCCGGTGTGGGCGGCGAGCGACCCCCGCCCAGCCCCAGCAGCTCCTGCGAGGCCGCGCCGGGACCCGGAGCCGCCGCCCCGTCCGCGGGCGGGGGTCCCTGGGTCGCGCCCCCCGGCCCCGCCGCTGCCATCAAGGCCGAGGCCATCGTGATCTCGGACGAGGAGCCCGACGGCGCCCGCCGCCCCGCCGCTCCCCCTCCTGCTCCTCCTCCTCCGCCGCCGCCGCCGCCGCCGCCTGCCCCGGGCCGAGCGGCGGGATTTGGGGAGGGGGCGGCGCTGGCCCCGGCGCTGGGGGGGCTGCGGGAGCCGCTGTTCCTGGCGCCGCTGGAGCCCCGCGGGGGTTTCGGGCTGTTCGCCGAGGAGGCCCCGACGTGCCCGACCTGCGGGAAGACGTTCTCGTGCTCATACACGCTGCGGCGCCACGCCACCGTGCACACCCGCGAGCGGCCCTACGAGTGCCGCCACTGCCTGCGCTCCTACACGCAGTCCGGGGACCTGTACCGGCACGTCCGCAAGGCGCACAGCCACGGCGGGCCCGCCCGCGGGCCCCGCGACCCCGCCCGCGACGGCGACAACCCGCCCTGACCGCCGCGGCCGCCCGGGGAACCGGGATGGACCGAGCCGAGCCGAGCCGGCGGCGGGGCTCGGACGGGGACACCGGGATGGGGACAACTGCTCTGGCCGGGGACACCGGGACGGGGATGCCTGCTGCCACCGGGGCACCGGGACTGCGACACCTGTACCGTGCTGCGCCACCGGGACTGGGACACGCGCTCTGAGCGGGACCCCTGGGGCGGCAGCGGCTGCCTGGGCCGGGACCCCGGGATGGTGACACCCGCGGGGAGCGGAACCCCCGGGATCGCGACCCCGCCCCGGGGGAACGGGAGGGGCGTGGCCCCGCGGCGGGGGCGTGGCCTCGGGCGGGTGTACGGGGGTCACGCGCCAATAAGGCGACGCTGGACGCGGGCGGTGGGCGGAGAATAAAGGGGCGTGGCACCGCATGACTCCGCCCCTTGGTAGCGCCCCCTGGCGCCTGGGAGGACCCCGGTGTTGCCCCAGTCCATCCCAGTCACTCCCGCTCCCCTTCCAGTCCGTCACGGTTATTCCCAGGCCCCTTCCATTCCCCCCCAGTTCCCGCAAACCCATCCCAGTCCCTCTCATTTCCCCATAATCCATCCCAGTCCCTCCCAGTTTCCCCAAACCCATCCCAGTCCCCCTCATTCCCATCCCAGTCCTTCCCAATCCCCCTCATTCCCATCCCAGTCCCCCCAGTCCATCCCAGCTCCCCTTACACCCATCCCAGTCCCTCCCAATTCCCCTAAACCCACCCCAGTCCCCCCCAGTCCATCCCAGCGCGCCCCACAAAGCCTTAAACCACTTTAATCACAAAAATAGACTCTGTGCGGTGGCTCCTATAAAAAGGGGGGGGGTCGGTCCGGGGGAGGGGCGGGCGCCCCCCGCCCGTGTCAGGAGCAGGCGGGGGGCTCTCGGCACGGGGGGCGCACCCCGAAGAAGGCGGGCTCGGTCAGGGGGTGCAGCAGCAGCAGGAAGCCCAGCACGCCCAGCAGGTACGCGGGCAGCAGCGCCCGGCGCCGCGGGTGCCCCAGCGCCGCGCCCAGCGCCGGGAAGCCCATGGAGTTACAGAAGGAGTGGCACAGCACCGGCCCCGCCAGGTGACCTGCGGACGGGGACAGCGAGGGTGGCACCCCAAAAACACAGACAGCACCCCGGCGTCATCGATATCCCCCCCACCAGTGCCGGGGTCGCTGCATCCCCCCACCCCAAATCATCCCCAGGGAGTTACGGGAGGAGGGGAACGGTCCCGGCACCGCCAGGTGAGCTGGGGAAAGGGAAAGGGGGATTGGGGACCCCAAATGTTCACCCCAAACACATGTGGGGACAGCAAAACAGGGATTGGGGACCCCCAAAATACACCTGGGGACAGGGAAAGGGGATTGGGGACCCCAAAAACCCATCCCAAACACACCTGGGGACAGGGAAAGGGGGATTGGGGACCCCAAAAACCCACCCCAAACACACCTGGGGAAAGGGAAAGGGGGATTGGGGACCCCAAATATTCACCCCAAACACATGTGGGGACAGCAAAACAGGGATTGGGGACCCCCAAAATACACCTGGGGACAGGGAAAAGGGGATTGGGGGACCCCAAAAACCCACCCCAAACACACCTGGGGACAGGAAAACAGGGATTGGGGACCCCCAAAATACACCTGGGGACAGGGAAAAGGGGGTTGGGGGACCCCAAAAACCCACCCCAAACACACCTGGGGAAAGGGAAAGGGGGATTGGGGACCCCAAAAACCCACCCCAAACACACCTGGGGACAGGGAAAGGGGGATTGGGGACCCCAAAAACCCACCCCAAACACACCTGGGGACAGGGAAAGGGGATTGGGGACCCCAAAAACCCACCCCAAACACACCTGGGGACAGGGAAAGGGGGATTGGGGACCCCAAATATTCACTCCAAACACATCTGGGGACAGGGAAAGGGGGATTGGGGACCCCAAATATTCACTCCAAACACATGTGGGGACAGGAAAACAGGGATTGGGGACCCCCAAAATACACCTGGGGACAGGGAAAGGGGGATTGAGGACCCCAAAAACCCATCCCAAACACACCTGGGGACAGGGAAAGGGGGATTGGGGACCCCAAAAATTCACCCCAAACACATGTGGGGACAGCAAAACAGGGATTGGGGACCCCCAATATACACCTGGGGACAGGGAAAGGGGATTGGGGACCCCAAATATTCATTCCAAACACACCTGGGGACAGGGAAAGGGGGATTGGGGACCCCAAATATTCACCCCAAACACACCTGGGGAAAGGGAAAGGGGGATTGGGGACCCCAAAAACCCACCCCAAACACACCTGGGGACAGGGAAAGGGGGTTGGGGGACCCCAAAAACCCACCCCAAACACACCTGGGGAAAGGGAAAGGGGGTTGGGGACCCCAAAAACCCACCCCAAACACACCTGGGGACAGGGAAAGGGGGATTGGGGACCCCAAATATTCACCCCAAACACATGTGGGGACAGCAAAACAGGGATTGGGGACCCCCATAATACAGCTGGGGACAGGGACATGGGGACTGGGGACCCCACAACCCCCCCAGGCCCCCAAACCCACCGGTCCTGAGGAAGAGGAAGGCCGTGTAGGCCCCAAACACGGCCGTGTAGGAGAACTGGAATGCTGGGAGGGGAAAAGGGGGGTCAGGGACATCCCAAAACCCCCATGGAGACCCCCAAACCCCCACAGTTCACCATGAAAACCCCCGACTCCCCAAATCCTCACCCTGGACACTCGAAATTCCCTCAGGACACCCCAAATCCCTCCTGGACATCTGTGAGAACCTCAAATTCCACCCCCCCAGACACCCCAAACCTTCACCCTGGAGACCCCAGACTCCCTCAGGACACCCCTGGAACCCCACAAATTCTCCCCAGAGCCCCCCAAAACCCCCCTCACCTGCTGCCATGAAGATGCTGCTGACGGAGCCGTGGCGGAAGCGGAGCTGCTCGATCACGTGGTGGAAATGGGCTGAGGGAGCAGGATTTGGGTTTTTGGGGGTTTGGGTTTTTGGGGGGTTTGGGTTTTTGGGGGGTTTGGGTTTTGGGGGGTTTGGGTTTTTGGGGGGTTTGGGCTTTTGGGGGGTTTGGGTTTTTGGGGGTTTGGGCTTTTGGGGGGTTTGGGCTTTTGGGGGGTTTGGGTTTTTGGGGGTTTGGGCTTTTGGGGGTTTGGGTTTTTGTGGGTTTGGGTTTTGGGGGGTTTGGGTTTTGGGGGGTTTGGGTTTTTGGGGGTTTGGGCTTTTGGGGGGTTTGGGTTTTTGGGGGTTTGGGTTTTTGGGGGTTTGGGTTTTTGTGGGTTTGGGTTTTTGTGGGTTTGGGTTTTTGGGGGTTTGGGTTTTTGGGGGGTTTGGGCTTTTTGGGGGGCCAGGGAACATTCAGGGGTGCAGGGGAGGTGAGTCAGGGGGAGTTTTGGGGGGATTTTGGGATTATTTTGTGGTCCCGCTCACCAACCCCAAAGAACAGTGGGCATGCCATTATGGAGCGGTTTTGGGGTGGATTTTGGGGGTTTCAGTCACCAAGCCTAAAGAACAAAGAACAGACCAGACTAGGAAGTGTTTTGGGGTGTTTTTAGGGTTCCACTCACCGACCCCAAAGAAGAGAGCCTAGGCCAGCACAGGGAGGGTATTTTAGGGTAGTTTTGGGATATTTTAGGGTTCCACTCACTGCCCCAAAGAACAGGAGGCAGGCCAACACAGGGCGGGTATTTTAGATATTTTAGGGTATTTTTGGGATATTTTAGGGCTCCACTCACCGACCCCAAAGAACAGGGGGCAGGCCAGCACGGCGGGGCCGGGCCCCGTGCAGGGCACCAGCATGGGCAGCATGCAGGCCCTGAACACCAACTCCTCTGTCAGCGGGGCCACCACCTGGTTCCGCAGCCAGCGCACGTCCCCCAGGCACAGCGCCCACACCCGCGGGTCTGGGGGACCCCAAAAACCCCAGAGAGCTGAGCCCCGAAATCCCAAACACGACAAACCCAAAAAAACCCCAAAAAAATCCCCAAAACCCAAAAATCCCAGCCGCGGTTCTGTACCTACAGCACATCCCCCTGGCACAGCGCCCACACCCGTGGGTCTGGGGGACCCCAAAATCCCACAGAACTGATCCCCAAATCCCACAGAACTGATCCCCAAAATCCCATAGGACTGATCCCAAAATCCCATAGAACTGATCCCCAAAATCCCATAGGACTGATCCCAAAATCCCACAGAACTGATCCCCAAAATCCCATAAAACTGATCCACAAATCCCAGATTCTCACAGGTTCCCCAAACCCAATAAAAACCCAAAACCACCCCAAACTCGCCCATTTCACCCACTCCCCCCCCCCAAACCCCCCCCCCCATTATATTCCCTGTGTTGGGGACCACCTGCCCCCCCCAAACCCCAATTCCTAAGTCCCCCAAATTCCCACCCCCTCCCCCAAATTGTCCCCCCCTTACCCAGGGCCACCCTGATGCCATCGAGCCACCGCCAGGGACAGTCCATGGACAGCTGGATCAGGGGTCCCAGGAACAGGATCTGGGGGTCGGGGGGATTTGGGGGGAAGTCAAGGGGGTCGTACCCCACTTTTCCATCCCCTGGTGGGTCAAGGGTGGGGATCTGGGGGGGTTTTCCCTGTTTTCCACCCCATACCCACCATGGGGAGTGGGCAGGATTTGCGGGGGGGTCTAGAGAGACTTGAGGGTCTCAGAAGGGTTTTGGGGGGCTCAGGGAGAGTTTTGGGGGATCCCAGAGGGGTTTTGGGGGATCCCAGAGGGATTTTGGGGGGTCCCAGCCCCTCTCACACCCACCCTGGTGAACCAGATCTGGAGCCCTGCCAAAGGATATGGGGGTGGAGGGGGGTCAGTGAATTCTGGGGGGGGTCCTGGGGGAGATCAGAGAGACTTTGGGGGTCCTGAGGGCATTTTGGGGGGTCTTGAGTGGATTTTGTGGGGTCCTGTGTGTGTTTCAGGGAGTCCTGAGTGGGTTTTGGGGGTCCCACGGGGGTCCCACACCAACCGCACATGAAAGGCCCAGGCAGAGCATTTTGGGGGGGGGGGGCTCAATAAATTCTGAGGGGGGTCCTGGGGGTCAGGGGGATTTGGGGGAGGTTTTTGGGGGGTCGCAGCCCCCCAGACCCACCATGGTGAGCAGCAGAGGCAGCAGCGTGGCCGGGAGCAGCCCCTCGAGGCGCAGCCCCAGCAGCGCGGGCAGGGGGGTGTCAGCCTGGGTGGGGGGCAGCAATGGGAGGGGGGTCAGCGCGGTTTTGGGGGGCACTGGGACCCCCCCTCGGTTTTTGAGGATCCCCCCGAGCTCACCTTGACCCCCGTGAGCTCCTTCCAGAGCCAGACCAGGGCTGGGGCCAGCCCCGACACCACCAGGACGCTGGTGAAGCGGCGCTTGATCACCGCTGGGTGGTCCCTGCGGAGGGGCCGGGGGAGCTGGGGAGGGGGATTTGCACCCCAAAAATCCCCCCCGTGTCCCCCCCGACACCCCAAAAATCCCTCCGGTGTTCCACCAACAACCCCAGGCACTAGGAGACCCCCCCTCAACCCCTTTTTGTGCACCTGAAATCCCCCCAAAACTCCCAAGGGCCCCTCGAACCCTATGGACACCCCAGGGACCACAAATTCCCCCCGAGGACCCCAAATCCCCCCCAGGAACCACAAATCCCCCCCAAATCCTCCCCCAAGGACCCCAAATCCCCCCCAGGAACCACAAATCCCCCCCAAATCCTCCCCCAAGGACCCCAAATCCCCCCAGGGACCCCAAATCCCCACCGAGGGACCCCAAATCCCCCCCTAGGGGATCCCAAATCCCCCCCAGGGACCCCAAATCCCCCCCAGACCTCTCAAATCTCCCCCGAAATCCCCCCCAGACCAGCCCACATCCCTCCTCAGACTCCCCAAATCCCCCCCAGATCGCCCCGAGCCCCCCGGCTCGCGGCCGTACCTGGGCAGGGGGCTGCCCCACACGTACAGGCTGCCCACGTAGGAGCAGGCCAGGCTGAGGCAGCCGAGCAGCGCGGCCCAGCACGGCCCGGCCCGGGCGGCTCCGGGCGCCGCTGCCGACCCCGGCCCGGCCCAGGGGGAACCGGGGGGCTGCGGGGCCGCCATGGCGGGGCGGGGCCGGCGCGGGGGGCGGGGCTTGTGCGCGGCGGGGGTGGGGTTATGGAAATGAGGGTGGGTTGGTGATGGGCGGGGCTTGTGCGCGGCGGGGGTGGGGTTATGGAAATGAGGGTGGGTTGGTGATGGGCGGGGCTTGTGCGCGGCGGGGGTGGGGTTATGGAAATGAGAGTGAGTTGGTGTGGGCGGGGCTTGTGCGCGGCGGGGGTGGGGTTATGGAAATGAGGGTGGGTCGCTGTGGGCGGGGCTTGTGCGCTAAGGGGGTGGGGTTATGGAAATGAGGGATGGTCTGTGTGGGCGGGGCTTGCGCGCTAAGGGGGTGGGGTTATGGAAATGAGGGATGGTGTGTGTGTGGGCGGGGCTTGCGCGCTAAGGGGGTGGGGTTATGGAAATAAGGCGGGGCGGTGGGGGACTGGGAGGGACTGGGAGAAAGTTGGAAACTGGGATGGACTGGGGGAACTGGGAAACTGGGAGAACTGGGATGGACTGGGGGAACTGGGAAACTGGGAGGACTGGGATGGACTGGGGGAACTGGGAGAAACTGGGAGGGACTGGAATCAACAAGAGAGACCGACTGAGAACCAGAAATTACTGGGACAACTGCGATTGACGGTGGGAAACTGGGAGCACTGGGAGCACTGGGAGAACTGGGACTGGTGGGGCAAACTGGGATCAGTGGGGAGAGTCAACATGAACTGGGACTGGCTGGGAGAACTGGGACTGGCTGGGAGAACTGGGACTGTGAGAAGTCTCTGGGGTTGACTGGAAAATGAAACCCATGGAAGGAACTGGGAGCAACTGGTGTAACTGGGAGGAGCCAGGACTGGAGGAACTGGGAGCACTGGGAGGGGGCTCTGTCCTGTCCCTCAGAGCGTCCACTCCTCGGGGTCCTGCACCTGGGGGGTCCCGGGGGTTACTGGGAGGGTCTCGGGGGTTACTGGGGGTCCCCAGAGGAGGGAGAGAGCCCCAAACCCCACCTGGCTCTGGTTGCTCCGGGACCCTTCCTCCTCCTCCTCCTCCTGCTGCCCCTCCCTCTGCCCCCGGCGCTGCTTTTGGGGGGTCCCTGGAGGGCACAGGGGGGGTTCAGTGCTCGGGGTGGGTTTGGGGACCCCCCAGAATCCCCCATTTCCTCCTCACCCCCACGGGGCAGCCCCGGCCGGCGCGAGACCTCGGCCCATCTGCGGCGCGCGGCCGCCGCCAGCGCCGGCGTGTCCTGCACCTGCGGGGGAACACGGTGACACCGGGGACACCCCCAAACCCACCCCCAACCCAGGGGGTATCCCCCCGAACCCCCAAACCTGCAGGGCGCCCAGGCAGGCGCTGCGGAAGCGGCCGCTGGAGCTGGCGGCCACCACGGCCGTCACTGCGGCCACCGCCAGGGCCTGGGCTCGGGCCACGTGCTGCTGGGCCTGCAAGGAGGGATTTGGGGGGTCACGGGGGATTTGGGGGGGTCGGGGGGACCCCCAAACCCCGCACCCACCTGGTGCTGGCGGCGCAGCTCCCCCAGGAGGGGGTGCAGGAGGGCCCGGAGCCCCCGGGCCAGCGCGGGGCGGCCAAGGCGCAGCGTGGGCTCCAGCTGGGCCAAGAGCAGCTGGCGCGTCCCTGGGGGGGGACCCCGGATTTTGGGGGGGTCTTCGAACCGTGGGGGACCCCCCCGGAGCCGGGGTACACCCCTGAACCACGGGGATGACCCCAAAACCAAGGGGACACCCCCAAACCTTGGGGTCAGCCCCCAAACCTTGGGGGTTGGTCAGCCCAGCTCGGTGGCTGAGCTGGAATGGGGAGTCTGGGGAGGGGGGGGCACCCCAAAATCTTGTGGACACCCCTAAAATCTTGGGGACACCCCTGAAATCAGGAGACAGCCCAGAGGAACAATCCCAAAGCAGAGGCACACCCCCAAGATGAGGAGACCTCACAGAAACTGGGGACAGCCCAAAACCTCAGGGACAGCCCTAAAGTTTGGGGATCCCCTTGAGCCACGGGGACACCCCCAAAACTTGGTGACACCCCCAAGAGCTTGGGGACACCCCAAAATCGGGGTCCCCCCCCTTACCTGCGTCGTACCCCCCAAAGGGATCCCGGTGCCGCAGGAAGAGGAAAACCAGGAGGGTTTTGGGGTCCCCCTCGGGGGAAGTTTGGGGGTCCCCGTCCCCCTCAAGGGGGTCCCAGCGCACCCCAAAGGTGACATCGGGGGGCACCGGCTCTGTGGGGACAACACGGGGGGGCTGAGGGAGGGGAGAGCCCCGAAATTCCCTCCAAAAAACCCTGGAACTCCACAGACCTTCCTCATCCTCACAGGAGCCTCGGGGGTCCGGGGGGTTTTTGGGATCCAGGCGGTTTTTGGGGTTCAGGGGGGTTTTGGGGTCCGGGGGGTTTTTGGGGTTCAGGGGGGTTGCAGCCAGGCCGAAGCGCCCCCAGTCCCCCAGCAGAGAGGGGTCCCGCAGGGTTGGGGGGGCCGGGGGGGGCACGGGGACCCCCGCGGGGTCGAACAGGTAAAGGTGGGATGGTCAAGGAGAACAACAGGGGGAATGGGGCCCCCCCAAAATCCCCCAGAACCCCAAATCCCACCTGGGCATCCCGAGATCCCCCAGGGAACCCAAATTTCCCCCCTACCCCAGCACCCTGAGACCCACCCTGGACACCCCAAAATCGCTCAGGTGTCCCAAAACCCCCACAAACACCCCAAACCACCCCAAACCCCCACCTGAATATCCCAAATCCCACCCCAATACCTCAAAGCCCTCCACGAACACCCCAAATCTCCCCCCCAACACCCCCCTGAACACCTCAAATCCCACCCCAAGACCCCAAATTCCTCCCCAATCCCCCTCGAACACCCCAAACCCCCTCTGAACACCCCAAACCACCCCAAATACCCCTTGAACACCCCAAACCCCCCCTGAACACCCCAAATCCCTCCCCAAACCACCCCAAATACCCCCTGAACACCCCAAACCCCCCCTGAACACCCCAAATCCCTCCCCAAACACCCCCTGAACACCCCAAACCCACCCTGAACACCCCAAATTCCTCCCCAAACCACCCCAAATACCCCCTGAACACCCCAAATCCCTCCCCAACCCCCCAAACCCCCTCTGAACACCCCAAATCCCTCCCCAAACCACCCCAAATACCCCCTGAACACCCCAAATCCCTCCCCAAACCACCCCAAATACCCCCTGAACACCCCAAATACCCCCTGAACACCCCAAATACCCTCTGAACACCCCAAATCCCACCCCAAACCACCCCAAATACCCCCTGAACACCCCAAATTCCTCCCCAAACCACCCCAAATACCCCCTGAACACCCCAAACCCCCTCTGAACACCCCAAATCCCACCCCAAACACCCCAATCCCACCCCAAACACCCCAAATCCTACCCTGGATACCCCAAAATCGCTCAGGTGTCGCAAAACCCCCACAAACACCCCAAACCACCCCAAACCCCCACCTGAATATCCCAAATCCCACCCCAATACCTCAAAGACCTCCACGAACACCCCAAATCTCCCCCCAACACCCCCCTGAACACTCAAATCCCACCCCAAGACCCCAAATTCCTCCCCAACCCCCCCCGAACACCCCAAACCCCCTCTGAACACCCCAAATCCCTCCCCAAACACCCCCTGAACACCCCAATCCCACCCTGAACACCCCAAATTCCTCCCCAAACCACCCCAAACACCCCCCGAACACCCCAAACCCCCTCTGAACACCCCAAATCCCTCCCCAAACCACCCCAAATACCCCCTGAACACCCCAAATCCCACCCCAAACCACCCCAAATACCCCCTGAACACCCCAAACTCCCCCTGAACACCCCAAATCCCTCCCCAAACACCCCCTGAACACCCCAAACCCACCCTGAACACCCCAAATCCCCTCTGAACACCCCAAATCCCTCCCCAAACCTCCCCAACCCCCCCCGAACACCCCAAACCCCCTCTGAACACCCCAAATTCCTCCCCAAACCACCCCAAATACCCCCTGAACACTCCAAACCCCCTCTGAACACCCCAAATCCCACCCCAAACCACCCCAAATACCCCCTGAGCACCCCAAACCCCCTCTGAACACCCCAAATCCCACCCCAAACCACCCCAAATACCCCCTGAGCACCCCAAACCCCCTCTGAACACCCCAAATTCCTCCCCAAACCACCCCAAATACCCCTTGAACACCCCAAATCTCCCCCCAAACCCCCCAGGACCCCCGGCCGGATATTTGCACTCGGCAGAGGGGGGGTCCCTGCCCGGCGGGGGTCCCGGGGGGGGCCGAGGGCGCTGACCGGGAGCAGCTCCAGGTCCCCCCCGAAGCCCGCGGCCGCCAGCGGGGGCGGCACCGGCAGCGGCAGCGGCGGCCCCGGGCACGGGCGGAGGCGGCTGCAGGGCGGCCTGGGGGGAACGGACCAGTTCGGACCAGTACAGACCAGTCTATCCCAGACCTACCCCCTGCCTCATCCCAGTTTGACCCTGTGCTACTCCCCAGTTTATCTCTGTTCCGACCTGTCCCAGTCCATCCCAGTTCGTCCCAGTTCATCCCAGTCTCTCCCAGGATCACCTCACTGCATCCCAGTCCCTCCCAGTCCTTTCCAGTTCATATCCCAGTCCAACCCAGTCCTGAGTGCGCCCAATCCATCCCCGTCCCCTCAGTTCATCCCAGTCCATCCCAGTCCATCCCAGTTCATCCCAGTCCATCCCAGTCCCATCCCAATCCTTCCCAGTCCATCCCAATCCCTCCCCAGTCCATCCCAATCCCTCCCCAGTCCATCCCAGTCCCCCCTAGTCCACCCCAATCCTTCCCAATCCTTCCCAGTCCATCCCAATCCCTCCCCAGTCCATCCCAGTCCCCCCCAGTCCCTCCGAATCCCTCCCAGTCTATCCCAGTCCCTCCCAGTCCATCCCAGTCTCCCCCATGCCATCCCAGTCCCATCCCAGTCCCTCCCAGTTTACCCAGTGAAGTGCCGGCTCTGCACCCTCAGCCTCGTTCCCGCCTGTGCCCAGGGGGTCTCTGGGCTGGGGGGGAGGGGTGACACCCCAGTTAGGGGGTCCCCAGGAATGGGGTGACCCCAGTTGGGGCTGGGGGACCCCAGTTCAGGTGGCCCCAGTTTGGGAGTCCCACCTCAGGGTTCGGGACATGACGTTCCCATCGACGCTGACACAGAAGTGGAACTCCACCTGGGGAGGGGGGCGGGGGGGTCACTGGGGAGCCCCCTCCCCTTTTTGGGGACCCCCAAACCTCCCCCCCAGTACCTCGGGGTGCACGAGGCTGGTCCGGTGCAGGAGCCACCACAGGGACCCCCGGGCGGGGCTCCGCAAGGGGGGGTGACAGAGCTGGGGGGGCACGGGGGGGACCCCAAAATCCCCCACGACCCCCGGTGGATGGGGGGGGGGGGGGCAGATCTGGGGGTCCAGGTGGTACCCCAATACCGCCCCAAGGAGCTGGGCCCAGTTTGGGGGTCACCACCCCATCCCCCCCTACTCCCCCCGTGTGTTTTGGGGGGTCCCAGCCCCCCTCCGTGACCCCATTTCCCCTCCCCCCCCCGTGACCCCATTATTTCCCTCCCACCCCCCCAAATCCAGGCCACCCCGACTATTTTTATCCTCCTGCCCCAATTCCCGCTCCCGGGGGGCTCCCGGGGCCCCCCCGACCCCAATTGCCCCCCCCAAGGTGACTTTGGGGGGGTTGGGAAAGAGAACAGAGAGAGGGGGGACCCCAAAATCCCCCCCAGCCCCCCAAACCTCACCTGGAGGCTCCTTTGCACCTGAGCCCGGGTGAGGATCCGCCTGCAGCAGGGGCGGGGATTTGGGGGGGCCCCCGGCAGCTCCTGCACCCCCCGGGGGGCTGGGAGGGATTTTGGGGGGGGTTTAGGGGGATTTTTTTTGGGGGGGTTAGAGGTTTATGGGACCCCCCAGTGGGGCTGCGGAGGAGGTTGAGAGGATTTAGGGGGTCCCTGAGAGGTTTTGGGGGGCTCTTACAGGAGTTGGGAGGGTTGGGGGTGGTCAGGGGGCCCCTGAGGGGTTTTGGGGTGGTCTCTGGGGGGTTTTTGGGGGGTCTCTTACCCCCACCCAGCACTTCAGGGTCGAGGTCACAGCTGAGGGGTCCCGTGGCTGTCACTGGAAATGGGAGGGGTCGGGGGGTCTGAGGGGAGCCTGGACCCCCCCAGGATCCTCCAGGTCCCCTAAATACCCCCCATGATCCCTCAGGACCCCTCAGAATCCCTCAGAACCCTCCAGGACCCCTCAGGATCCCCCAAGACCCCTCTGGATCCCCCCAGGACCCCTCAGGATCCCCCCAGGACCCCTCAGAATCCCCCCAGAACCCCCCCAGGACCCTTCTAGGACCCCCCACCCACCTGTGAGGGTGCAGAGGGGCTCCCCCAGGGCCCCCT
The DNA here is from genome assembly GCF_003957565.2 of Taeniopygia guttata. Lineage (NCBI taxonomy): Eukaryota > Metazoa > Chordata > Aves > Passeriformes > Estrildidae > Taeniopygia > Taeniopygia guttata. The sequence goes on from NC_054763.1 coordinate 868,219, forward strand.
CCTTCGTCAGGGCCACCAGCAGAGCTCCCCTTCGGGGCTCCCCGTTTTTGGGGGTCCCCAGGGCCACCAGGAGCTGCTCCAGGAGCTGCAGGGCCGGGAGAGGTGGTGAGACCCCAATGATCCACCCCAAAATCTCCAAAAAAACCCCAAGCTCCCCCTTCCCTCCTTCCAAGGGAGCCCAGAGACCCCCCAAAGCCCTCCAAAACCCCTCAAAAACTTCCCTCGGGGCCCTCCACCCCTCATAGAGACCCCTGAGGGGCCCCCAGCCCACTTGAGTGACCACTGACCCCTCACAGTGTCCCCCAGAGAGGCCCCCCAATACCTGCCAAGCCCTATAACCCTGTTTAGTGACCCCTCAGAATCCCCCAAACCACCTCTAAAGCTCCCACAACCCTCTCTAGTGATCCCTGAGCCCAAAAAACCACAAAAAATCAAAAAAAGCCCCACAAAACCCCCCTGGCCCCCTCACGGCCTCCGCCGCCATCTTTGCCCCGCTCTCCCCTCAGCGCCCCCTGGCGGATGGCGGGAAAACCCCCGGAGGGGGGCGTGGCCTCTGCGCCGTTGCCATGGCAACAGCCAGGCCGGGGGCGTGTCCATGGGCGTGTCCGTTGTGTCTGGGCGGTGGGCGTGGCCTCAGGCCCCGCCCCCCGGGGTGTGATGAGCTGCCGCGGGCTCAGCGCGCGCCGCGGCCGCAGCGCAGGTAAGGGTGGGGGGGGACACACCTGAGGGGGGGTCAGGCAGGGGGAGACCCCCCCCCAAAACACCCCAAACCCACCCCAAAAACCCCCCCAGGGGTCCCGCAACCCCCTTCGGCCCCGCTGATCCCCCCCCCCGCGGCCCCCCCCGGGCACTGCGGCAGCGGCTCCGCATCCCCGGGCAGGGCCCCCCCCACACGCGTTGTCCTGAGGGGATTTTGGGGACACCCTCACCCCAAAATTCGCGTGTTTGTGCCCCCAAACCCCCCACCTCAGACCCCCCCGGCGCTGCGGGCGCTGATCCCCGTTAAGAGCATTAACGGGGGGGCGTGGAGGGGGAACGGGGGGCTCTGGGGGGGCTCTGGGCAGCCGGGGGAGGGGGCTCGGAGGAGTTTTGGGGGTCCCGAGGAGGAATTTGGGGCGCTCGGGGTTTGTTTGAGAGGATTTGGGGGCGCTCAGGGTGACCCGGAGAGTTTTTGGGGGGGGCTCTAATGATGGGGAGGAGGTTGGGGGTCCCGGGGGGGATTTGGGGGGCCTCAAGGGGGTCTCGGGAGAGGTTGGGGGGACTCGGTGCAATTTGGGGGTCCCTGGGAATGCCCGGGGGGGTCCCGGGGGGACCCTGAGAGTTTTGGGGAGGGGTCTCGGGAGGAGGGAGGGGAACTTGGAGGAGTTTTGGGGGTCCCACAGAGGAACTGGGGGCTCCCGGGGGGATTTGGGGGGGTTCGATTTAATATTGGGGGGGGGGTCTCTACTGAAGGTGAAGTTTGATTAACGGTTTGAGGGGGATCTCAATTAATTTGCGGGAATTCCTGTTAATTGGTGGTGTCTTTATTAACTTGGGGGGGGGTTATTAATTTTGGGAGGGATTTGTCTTAATTTGATGGGTTCTTCATTAATTTGGGGCGCTTTTCCTTAATTTTGGGGGGGTGTTTCTTCATTAATTTAGGGAAAAACGCTGAATTCGAGGAGTATTTTAATTAAATTTCGCGGGGATCTCCCTTAATTTGGGGGTCTCCGTTAATTGGGGGGGGTCCCCGTTAATTTCGGGCTCCCCGCGGGTCACTTTGGGTGGGGGTCACCCCCTTTGTCCCCCCGCAAAGTGACCAAACCCCTCCCCCCACTTTTCCCAGCTCTCCCCTGAGCTCTCCCAGCGCTGCCCCCCCCCCAAATTTGGGGGTCCCCAAAGGTCGCCATGCTGTCCCCCCCCCCCTACGACCCCCTGGAGCTGCCGCGGTTCAGCGACCCCCGCTGGGAGGGGGAGGGGGGCGCGGGGGGGCCCGAGGAGGAGGAGGAGGAGGAGGACGAAGGCTCCGCCCGGCGCTTCGAGCGCTCCCGCATCAAAGCCCTGGCAGGTACGGGATGGGGACACCCCAAAACTGGGGGGAAAAGGGAAAAAAGGGGAGGGGGAAATGGGGAAAAACGGGGGGGGGGAAATGGGGGTGGGGAAAGATGGAAAAAGTGGGAAAAAGGGAGAAAAAGTGGAAAAAATGGGGGAAAAGTGGAAAAAAAAGTGGGGAAAAAAGGGAGGAAAAGTGGAAAAAAGTGGGGGGAAAGTGGAAAAAAGTCAGGGAAAAGGGAGAAAAAGTGGGAAAAATGGGGGGAAGTGGAAAAAAACGTGGGAAAAAAGGGAGAAAAAGTGAGGGGAAAAAGTGGAAAATGGGAAAAAAGGAGAAAAAGTGAGGGAAAAGTGGAAAGAATGTGGGAAAATGCACGAAAATAGAGGAAAAAGTAAAAAAAACGGGGGTTTGTGAGGAAAGTAGGGTAAAAGTGTAAAAAGTGGGGCAAAATGGATAAAAAGTGAGGAGGAAAGTTTAAATGCTGTAGGGAAAGTGGAAAAATGGGGAGAAAAGAGGAAAAAGTGGAGGGGAAAGTCCTAAATTGGGGGGAAATGCATAAAAGTTGGGTGGAAAGTGAATTAAAGTAGGGGGGAAGGGGAAATGCAAAAATTTGTGGCAAATGCACAAAAATTTGGGGGGGAAGTGTAGAAAACAGAGGAAAAAAGAAAAAAAATGAATGAAAAGTGAAAAATTGTGAGAAATATGCAAAAAGTAAGGGAGAAGTTCAAATATTGGGGCGTAAAGTGGAATAAATGTGAAGAAAAAAGAAAAAGTGGGGGGAAAAGTGCAAAAGTTGGGGGAAGTGCAAAAAATTGGGGATTGCAAGAAAATAGGGAGAAACGACACAAAAAATGGGGGGAAAGGATAAAAAATGGGAGAGGAACCCAAAAAAAAAGTGCGGAGAAGTCAGCAGAAATATGGAAGATCCCTAAAAATGGGAATTTGGAGCCCTGGAGTGTTGGGAGGGGTAAATAAGTGAGGGAAACACAAAGAAAGTGATGGGAAAGTGGAAAAAAAAATGGGAGAACAGCCCCAAAAAATGGGGAAAGGAGCCAGAAAATGGTGGGAACTGCATCAGGAAAATGAGAGGATCCCGAAAATGGGGATGGGGAACCTAAAAATTGGGGAGATTGACCCCAAAAATGGGGAAATCTGCCCAAAAATGTGAGAAGACAGCACAAAAATGGGGGAAAGCCCACAAAAAAATGCAGGAAAAAAGCCAAAGCAGGAGGAAAAGTCCAGAAAAAAGGGGGAAACACCGAAAAATTAGGGAGAGAACCCATAAATGGAGATGGGGAATCCCAAAATGTGGGAATGATCCCTAAAAGATCAGGAGAAAAATAAAAAAATGGGGGAAGACCCCAGAAAGTGGGGGCACACTGTGCAAAAATGTGGGGAACACCCCAAATTTCCCCTCCCAAACACCCTCAGTCACCCCAAAACCCCCCAGGACACCCCCAAAAACCCCCCAGTCGCCCCCAGCTCCCCCAAAACTCCCCCAATCCCCCAGGAACCCCCCTCAGGAGCCCCCTCAAGGACCCCCCCCCAAATCCTCTTAGCATTAATCCAGCACCGGCTGATGCGGGGGGATCCCCCCGGGACCCCCCTCGGGGGCTGCAACCCCTGGGGGGCTTGGGGGGGGTTTTAGGGGCAATTTTGGGGTTCTTTGACCCCCCCGTGCCCCCCCACCCCCGATCAGGATGTGCAGAAGGGGGATTTGGGGGGCTCTGGGTGGGGTTTGGGTAGTCTGGGGTGGTATAGGGAGACCTTTAGGGGATTTTTGGGGGGGTTTTGGGGGTCCTGGACCCCCCCCATGCCCCCCCAGACGAGTGTGAGGCCGTGCAGAAGGAGAAGGGGGGGTCTCGGGTGGGATTTGGGGTCTCGGGTGGGATTTGGGGTCTCTGGATGAGGTTTGAAGGATTTGGGTGGGGTTTGGGGGCTTTGGGTGGTCTGGGGGGATTTTTAGGGGGGATTTTGGGGGTCCCTGACACCCCCGTGCCCCCCCAGACGAGCGCGAGGCCGTGCAGAAGAAAACCTTCACCAAGTGGGTGAATTCCCACCTGGCGCAGGGGTCGCACCTGGGCGACCTTTACAGCGACCTGCGGGACGGGCGGCTCCTGCTGCGGCTGCTCGAGGGGCTCTCGGGGGAGACCCTGGTGAGTGCGACCCCTCCCCAAATCGGGGACACCCCCCTCAAGGCGGAACCCCCCAAAAACAGTGACCCCCCCCAATGGGAGCCCTCCCCAGAATGGGGAAATCCCTGTGGGGACCCTCAAAAAGGAACCCCCGGCTGCTCGTGGGGGTTTCAGAGGGGGCTCCTGGTGAGGGCGACCCCTCCCCAAATCGGGGACACCCCCCTCAAGGGGGAACCCCCCAAAAACAGTGACCCCCCCAATGGGTGCCCTCCCCAGAATGGGGAAATCCCTGTGGGTCGTGGGGGTTTCAGAGGGGGCTCCTGGTGAGTGCGACCCCTCCCCAAATCGGGGACAACCCCCTCAAGGGGGTCTCTGACTGTGCCCCCCGGCCCTGGGACATTCCCTGACGGTGCCCCCCGGCCTATGGGGGGTCTCTGACAGTGCCCCCCTGCCCTGAGGGGGTTCCCTGACGGTGCCCCCGGCCTATGGGGGGTCTCTGACTGTGTCCCCTGCCCTGGGGGGGTTCCCTGATGGTGCCCCCCGGCCTATGGGGGTCTCTGACTGTGCCCCCCTGCCCTGGGGGGGTTCCCTGACTGTGCCTCTGGCCCTGGGGGGGTTCCCTGATGGTGCCCCCTGCCCTGGGGGGGTTCCCTGACGGTGCCCCCGCCCAGCCGCGCCCCACGCGGGGCCGGATGCGGATCCACTGCCTGGAGAACGTGGAGAAGGCGCTGCGCTTCCTGCGGGAGCAGCGCGTGCACCTGGAGAACGTGGGCTCGCACGACATCGTGGATGGCAACCCCCGCCTGACCCTCGGCCTGGTCTGGACCATCATCCTGCGCTTCCAGGTGGCCAGGGCGAAATGGGGCAGGGGGCGCGGCCCCAACCCATCCTGTGGGGGCTGTGCCCGTCCTTGAGCTTCTCTGGGGGGTTTGGGGTCATTTAAGGGGGACCTGAACCCACCCAGGGGGGTTTGGGGTCATTTAAGGGGGACCTGAACCCACCCAGGGGGGTTCGTGGTCCTTTTGGGGGAACCAGAACCCACCCAGGGGGGTTTGGGGTCATTTAAGGGGGACCTGCACTCACCCTGGGGGGTTTGGGGTCATTTAAGGGGGACCTGAACCCACCCAGAGGGGTTTGTGGTAGTTTTGGGGGAACCTGAACCCACCCAGGGGGGTTTGGGGTCATTTAGAGGGGTCCTGAACCTGCCCTAGGGGGTTTGGGGTCTTTTTGGGGGACCTGAACCTGCCCTAGGGGGTTTGGGGTCATTTTGGGGGGTCCTGAACCTGCCCTAGGGGGTTTGGGGTCATTTAAGGGGGACCTGAACCCACCCAGGGGGGTTTGGGGTCATTTAGAGGGGTCCTGAACCTGCCCTAGGGGGTTTGGAGTCTTTTTGGGGGGTCCTGGACCCACCCCGGTGTCTCAGTTTGGTCACAGAAGTCTCCAGACCTTCCCCAGGCTCCTTTTGTGGGGGGGTCTCACACCCATTTTTGGGGATCCTAACCCCACCACGGGATGCTTGCACCCATTTTGGGGGTTCCAGACCTGCTATGGGGGGGTTCTTCACCCTAATCTGGGGGTCCCTGCCCCCGTTTTTGTGCCCCCCACCCCAGATCCAGGACATCAGCGTGGAGACCGGGGACACGCGGGAGCGGAAATCGGCCAAGGACGCGCTGCTGGCCTGGTGCCAGATGAAAACCGCGGGGTGAGGGGTCCTGGGGGGGTCTGGGAGGATCCTGGGGGGATTTAGAGGGTCCGGGGGTGGTCCCATGGGGGGTTTGGAGGATCCTGGGAGGGCTCTGTGGGGCTGGTGCCAGATTAAAACCGCGGGGTGAGGGGTCCTGGGGGTCCCAGGGGGTTTGGGGGGTCTCAGGGGAGGATCCTGAAGTGGTCTGGGGGTCCAGGAGGGGTCCTGGGGGGGGGTCTGGGTGGTCTCCATGTGGCTCGGGAGACTCCTGGGGGCTCTGTGGGGCTTTGGGGGGGCTCTGAGTGGTCCTTGAGGGGACTCAGAAGGGACCTGCGGGGTCTGGGGGGGTTCCCAGGGGGTTTTAGGGGTCTCTGACCCCCTCCCCGGCCCCCCCAGGTACCCCAATGTCAACGTGCAGAACTTCACCACAAGCTGGAGGGACGGGCTGGCCTTCTGCGCCCTCATCCACCGGCACCGGTGCGGGACGGGTGGGGAGGGGCTGGGGGGGTGTGGGGGTTATGGGGCAGGGTCGGGGGTCAGGAGTTATGGGGTGCTGTGGGTCAGCGGTCAGTTGGTATGAGGTGCTGTGGGTCAGTGGTCAGCAGTCAGTGGCTGTGGGTCAGTAGCTGTGGGTCAGCGGTCAGTTGGTATGGGGTGCTGTGGGTCAGCGGTCAGTGGTCAGAGGTCAGTTGGTATGGGGTGCTGTGGGTCAGCGGTCAGTGGTCAGATGGTATGGGGTGCTGTGGGTCAGTGGTCAGTTGGTATGGGGTGCTGTGGGTCAGTAGCTGTGGGTCAGTGGTCAGTGGCTGTGGGTTACTGGTCAGTGGCTGTGGGTCAGTAGCTGTGGGTCAGTGGTCAGTGGTCAGTTGGTATGGGGTGCTGTGGGTCAGTGGTCAGTGGCTGTGGGTCAGTGGCTGTGGGTCAGTAGCTGTGGGTCAGAGGTCAGTGGTCAGTTGGTATGGGGTGCTGTGGGTCAGTGGTCAGCGGTCAGTAGCTGTGGGTCAGTGGTCAGTTGGTATGGGGTGCTGTGGGTCAGTAGCTGTGGGTCAGTGGTCAGTTGGTATGGGGTGCTGTGGGTCAGTGGCTGTGGGTCAGGGGTCAGTGGCTGTGGGTCAGTGGTCAGTGGCTGTGGGTTACTGGTCAGTGGCTGTGGGTCAGTAGCTGTGGGTCAGTGGCTGTGGGTCAGCGGTCAGCGGTCAGTGGTCAGCGGTCCGTGGTCAGCGGTCCGGTCGCCCCCAGGCCGGAGCTGCTGGACGTGGAGTCACTGCGCGGAGCCAACGCCCTCCACAACCTGCAGAGCGCCTTCGCCGTGGCCGAGCGCGAGCTGGGGGTCACTCGGCTGCTGGACCCCGAGGGTGAGGGGCTGGGGGGCTGGGGGGAGAACTGGGGGGTCTCTGGATGGAGTTGGGGGTGGATTTGGGGGTCTGACCCCCCCTGCCCCCCAGATGTGGCCGTGGAGCAGCCGGACGAGCGGTCAGTGCTGACCTACGTGGCCGCACTCTACCATCACTTCTCCAGGATGAAGGCGCTGGCCGTGGAGGGAAAACGCGTCGGGAAGGTCCGGGGTGGACACGGGGTGGACAGATGGACACGGGGTGGACACAGGACCGGGGGGACACAGAGATGGACACACAGGTGGATGGAAAGGGGGACAGCAGGAGGAAGGGATGGACAGATGGACAATGGATGGCCGGACAGACGATGGGCAGATGGACAGACAGATGATGGGCAGATGGACCAGATGGACAGACAGACAGTGGACAGATGACATTGGGGGGTGGGGACTGGGCAGAATCCGCGGGAATGGGCGGGGGGAGGGAGGGACGGGTGGGGGATGGACAGAGGGACGGGTGGGGGATGGACAGAGGGACGAGTGGGGGATGGACAGAGGGACGGGTGGGGGATGGACAGAGGGATGGATTGATCAGAAAGAGACAGAGAAGGAGGTGGGTGGATGGACAGGGGGGAAAATGGACAGAGGGGCGTGGGGATGGATGGACAGACGGACAACAAATGAATGGATGGATGATGGATTGATGAAAGGATGGATGTAGAATAGATGTGAGGACAGACAGACGGACAGACAGCCGTTCCCTGTCCATCCGCAGGTGCTGGAGGCGGCGCGCGAGGCCGAGGGCCTGGCTGGCCGATACGAGGCGCAGGCGGCCGAGCTGCTGGGCTGGATCCAGCGCTCGCTGCTGCTCCTCACTGACCGGCGCCTGCCCCGCGGCATCCCCGGCCTGCAGGGGCAGCTCCAGGCCTTCAGCGCCTACCGCACCACCGAGAAACCCCCCCGGTGAGACCCCCGACGGGGCCGGGCTCGGGGGGCTGCCCAGAGGGGTCTGGGGGCTGCCCAGAGGGGTCTGGGAGCTGCCCAGGGGGGTCTGGGGGCTGCCCAGAGGGGTCTGGGAGCTGCCCAGGGGGGTCTGGGGGCTGCCCAGGGGGGTCTGGGGGCTGCCCAGGGGGGTCTAGGGGCTGCCCTGAGGGGTCTGGGGGCTGCCCAGAGGGGTCTGGGGGCTGCCCAGGGGTGTCTAGGGGCTGCCCTGAGGGGTCTGGGGGCTGCCCAGGGGGATCTGGGGGCTGCCCAAGGGGGTCTGGGGGCTGCCCAGGGGGGTCTGGGGGCTGCCCTGAGGGGTCTGGGGGCTGCCCAGGGGGGTCTGGGGGCTGCCCTGAGGGGTCTGGGGGCTGCCCAGAGGGGTCTGGGAGCTGCCCAGGGGGGTCTGGGGGCTGCCCTGAGGGGTCTGGGAGCTGCCCAGTGGGGTTTGGGGTCTCCAGGAGGGGGTTTGGGCTCTCCTCAGTCAGGTTTGGGGTCCTCCTAGTGGGGTTTGGGGGCTCTCCAGTGGGGTTTAGGATCCCCCCGGTGTATTTTGTGTTCCCCTGGTGCATTTTGGGGTCCCCCCGCAGGTTCGAGGACAAGGGCTCCCTGGAGGTGCTGCTGTTCTCGCTCCGGAGCCGCCTCCGCGCCAACAACCAGCGGCAGTTCGTGCCCCGGGAGGGGACCCACAGCGCCGACATCAACAGGGTGACAGCCACAGGGGGGACATTGAGGGGTGACAGGGACAGGGGGGACACTGGGGACGTGGGGGACATGGGGGGGTCCCCACAGCGCCGACATTAACAGGGTGACAGTGACAGGGGACAAGGGGGACACAGGGATATGGGAGAGGAGGCAGCAACACAAGTGCCAAGTGTGCAGGTGACACTGGTGCCCCAGGTGCCAGGTGCCCCAGGTGACACAGGTGACACAGGTGCCAGGTGCCCCAGGGGACCACGACTCGAGGTGTGCAGGTGACACAGGTCCCAGGTGACACTACGCCAGGTGACACAGGTGACACAGGTGCCCCAGGTGCCAGGTGCCCCAGGTGACCGAGCCGTCCCCGCAGGCGTGGGAGCGGCTGGAGAAGGCGGAGCACGGCCGGGAGCTGGCGCTGCGCTCGGAGCTGCTCCGGCAGCAGCACCTGGAGCAGCTGGCAGCCCGGTTCCACCGCAAGGCCGCCCTCAGGGAGACCTGGCTGGGGGACAACCAGCGCCTGGTGGCACAGGTGACACCGGGACCCCCACCCACGGACCCCTGAGACCCCCCAAACACCTCCCAGTCAGGGACAGTCAGCGCCTGGTGGCACAGGTGACCCTGGAACTGCCCCCACCCCAGGGGACTTCCCCTTGTCCCCACCAGGACAACTTCAGGATGTGTCCCACCCATTTTGTCATCCTCAGCCCCTTTTTTTTTAATCCTCCAGGACAATTCAGGGGGTCCCCGGGGTGTCTCTCCCACCTTTTACACCTTCTCCCCCCTCTCCCACCCCAGGATGATTTCGGGGGGGGTCCTGGGAGTGTCCCCTCCCTCACCCCCCTTTCCCCCACCCCAGAACAATTTCGGGGGGGGTCCTGGGAGTGTCCCCTCCCTCACCCCCTTTCCCCCACCCCAGAACAATTTCGGGGGGGGGGTCTCGGGAGTGTCCCCTCCCTCACCCCCCTTTCCCCCCCCCCAGAACAATTTCGGGGGGGGGGGTCCTGGGAGTGTCCCCTCCCTCACCCCCCTTTCCCCCCACCCCAGAACAATTTAGGGGGGGGTCCTGGGAGTCTCCTCTCCCTCACCCCCCTTTCCCCCACCCCAGAACTATTTCGGGGGGTGTCCTGGGAGTCTCCTCTCCCTCACCCCCCTTTCCCACCCCCAGGACAATTTCGGGGGGTCCCTGGCGGGGGTCGAGGCCGCGCTGCGCAAGCACGAGGCCATCGAGAGCGACATCGCCGCCTACGGCAGCCGCGTCCGCGCCGTCACCGCCGTGGCCGCCGAGCTGGAGGCCGAGCGCTATCACGACATGGGCGGTATCGCGACACGGCGCGACCACGTGGTGTCGCTTTGGGAGGCGCTGCGGGCGCAGGTGGCGGCGCGCCGAGAGCGGCTGCGGGCGCACCTGGAGCTGCAGCGGCTCCTGCGCGACCTGGAGCACCTGATGGGCTGGATGGAGGAGATGGAGGTGGGGAAGGGAATGGGGAAGGGGTTTGGGGGATGGGATCCCCTCGTGGGACCCCCCTCGTGACCCCCCCGCTGTCCCCAGGTGCGGCTGCAGTCGCGGGATTTCGGGCAGCACCTGAGCCAGGTGGACGATCTGCTGCAGATCCACGCCCTGGTCGAGGGGGACGTGGCGGCCCAGGCTGAGAGGGTCCGGAGTGTGGGGGCGGCGGCCGAGCGCTTCCTCGGGGAGGGGGGCGGTGAGTGACCCCCCCAAAACTGAGACTCCCAAAATTGGGATCCCCGAGATGTCCTGGAATCCCCCAAACCCAGAGATACCTGAATGCCAGAACCCCCACTCACCTGAGACCCCTAAAACTGGGACCTAGCAAAACCCCCAAGCAGACTCCCATAAACTGGGAGCCCCAAAAACCGAGACCCCCCCCAACACCGGATCCCTGAACACCGGGACCTCCAAATCCCAGACCCCCAGCACCCCCAAACCCTGCGTCTCCCAAATCCTTAGTATCACTCAATCCCAGACCCTGGGACCCACAAAAATTTGGATCCCTAAACACCATACCCCTAAACCCTGGGGATTCCAGACCCCAGGACCCCCAAACCGTGCGACCCCCCAGCCCCGCTGAGCCCCTCCCGTGCCCCCCAGGGTACCGCCCGTGCCCCCCGGAGCAGCTGCGGGCCCGCGTGGCGGCTCTGGAGCTGCGCTACCGGGGGCTGTCGGCGCTGTCGGAGCAGCGGCGGCTGCGGCTGGAGCGCTCCCGGCGCCTCTGGAAGTTCCTGTGGGACGCGGGCGAGGAGGAGGCCTGGATGCGGGAGCAGGAGCGGCTCCTGCGCTGCCCGGAGCTGGGCCGGGACCTGCCGGGGGCTCTGCGGATGCTGAGCCAGCTCGAGGCCATCCGAGGGGCGCTGGGAGGACGAGCGGGGCCGCTGCAGCAGCTGCTGGAGCGGGGCCGGGAGCTGCTGGCGCAGGGAGCCCCCGACGGAGCCGCGGGATGCACGGGAACCACCCCTGGATCAGTGGAAGCCGCCCCCGACTCGACGGGATCCACCGTTGGATCCATGGGAAGCGCAAAACCCGCGGAATCCGCTGCTGGATCCACCGCCAGATCCTCGGAGCCCCCCACGGGACCCCCGGAATCCAAGAACGCGTCCCTGGGACGCGCTGCTGGACCCCCGGAATCCACCCCTGGATCCACCGAGGGACTCTCGGCACCCGCCGCCAGACCCGACGGATCCACGGAACCCCCCGAGGGACCCCCGGGCGCCGCTCCCGGTTCCCCGGACCCCGCGGCCGCCGTGTCCCGGCGGATCCGGGAGCTGGAGTCGCTGTGGGCGGCGCTGCCGGCGCTGGCCGGGGCCCGGGAGCGGCGGCTCCGCGCGGCCGCGGGGCGATTCCAGCTGGAGGCGGAGGCGGCCGAGGCCGAGGCGTGGCTGGCGGCCGCCGCCCGGCGAGTGGCGGGGCCGGAGCTCTGCCGCGACGAGAGATCGGCGGGGATGCTGGAGCGGCGGCTGCGGGAGCTGCAGGAGGAGCTGCGGCGGCGCGGACCGGCGCTGGCGGCGCTGCGGGAACAGGCGCTGCCCGGCGATGCCGCCGACGTTCCCGACGTGGTGCCGGGGCTGTTGGAGCGGCTGGCGGAGCTGGAGCGGCGGCACCGGGAGCTGGAGGAGCGGGCGGAGCTGCGGCGCCTGGAGCTGCGGGACGCGCTGGGGCTGTTCGCGGCGCGCAGCGAGGCCGATGCCTGCGCGCTCTGGGTGGGCGAGAGGGAGCAGTGGCTGCTCTCCATGGAGATTCCCGAGCGGATCGAGGACCTGGAGGTGGTGCAGCAGCGGTGAGCGCCCGGGGCTCCTCCGTGCTGCACCGTGGAAACCCCAGAGTTATTCCCAGAATTATTCCCGGGAAATCTCGGAGTGCCCGCGGTCGCCCCCGCTGGGATTCCCCCAGGAATTCTCCCAAGAATACACAGGATTGCCCCGTTATTCCCGTTTTTCCTCAGGATGTCCCCAGTATTCCCATTATTCCCGGTATTCCCAGTGTTCCTTGAGTTCCTACCTCCACCACAACATTCCCAGTGTTCTAGGTGTTCCCGGTTTCCCAGAATTTTCACTTCCAACACAGCATTCCCTGTACTCTCTAAATTCTCACCTTGACCTGAGATATTCCCATCACTCACAAAATCCCCTAAATTCCCACCTCCAGCGCAGTATTCCCAGAATTTGTGTCATTCCCCAGGATTTGTGGCATTGCCACCTCTAGCACGGTGTTGCTGGGGTTTCCCTGAATTCCCAGCTCCGGCTCGGTATTCCCGGAATTCTCGGTCATTCCCGGCGCTCCCGCAGGTTCGAGACGCTGGAGCCGGAGCTGGCGGCGCTGGCGGCACGCGTGGCCTCCGTGGGCCGCGTCACGCAGGAGCTGCAGGGCTCCGGGGACAGGAACCGGGAGAGCGCCCGGGAGACCTGGGAGCAGCTCCGGGACAGGTGGGGGCGGCCCCGGCGGGGCCATTCCGGGCAGGGATTGGGGATGGGTCCGGGCAGGGATGGATTTTCCAGACTGGGACACTCCAGGGGTGGATTCTCTGGGCTGGGACACTCCAGGAATGAATTCTCTGGGCTGGGACACTCCAGCAATGAATTCTCTGGGCTGGGACGCTCCAGGGATGGATTCTCTGGGCTGGGACACTCCAGGGATGGATTCTTTGGGCTGGGACACTCCAGGGATGGATTCTTTGGGCTGGGACACTCCAGGAATGAATTCTCTGGGCTGGGACGCTCCAGGGATGGATTCTTTGGGCTGGGACACTGCAGGGATGGATTCTCTGGGCTGGGACACTGCGGGGATGGATTCCCCAGACTGGGACACTCCAGGGATGGATTCTTTGGACTCGGACACTGCAGGGATGGATTCTCTGGGCTGGGACGCTCCAGGGATGAATTTTCTGGGCTGGGATACTCCAGGGATGGATTCCCCAGACTGGGACACTGCAGGGATGGATTCTCCGGGCCAGATTCTCTCCCCGGGCTCTGTCCCACCGTGCCCCGATCCCGCCCGTTCCAGGTGGGAGCGGTTCCGGGCGCTGACCGAGCGCAAGAAGGTGGCGCTGACCGCAGCGCTGAACATCCACAATTTCCGCCTGGAATGCCACGAGACGCGGGGCTGGATGCGGGAGAAGACGGCGGCGATCGAGGCCACGCGGGCGCTGGGCCGGGACCTGGCGGGGATCACGGCGCTGCAGGGGAAGCTGTCGGGGATGGGGCGCGACCTGGACGCCATCCAGGGAAAGCTGCGGGAGCTGCGGGCCGAGGGCGAGAAGCTGCAGGGGGAGCAGCCGGAGCGAGCGCCCGAGATCCGCGAGGGGCTGGCGGCGCTGGAGGCCGAGTGGGACGCGCTGCGCCGGTGCCACCGGAGCCGCGAGGAGTCCCTGGGGCAGGCGCGGCGGCTCCAGGGCTTCCTGCGGGACCTGGCGGCGCTGCAGGCCTGGCTGTCCCGCACCCGCGCGGCCGCGGGCTCCGAGGATGTCCCCGCGTCCCTGGCCGAGGCCGAGGGCTCCCTGCGGCAGCACGAGAGCCTCCGCACCGAGATCTCGCACTACGGAGCCGATTACCGGAGCGCCCGCGCCGCCGGCCGGGAGGTGACGCGGGGACAGACGGACCCGCAGAGCCTGTCCCTGCTGCAGCGCCTGGAAGCGCTGGATGCGGACTGGGAAGAGCTGGGCCGGGTGTGGGAGAAGCGGCAGCGGCTCCTGGCCCAGGCTGTCGCCTTCCACGTGTTCCTGCGGGACGCCAAGCAGGTGGAGGGGACGCTGGGGAAGCAGGTGAGGGGATCCGGGGTGTTCCGCCGAATCCCGGGGCTCCGGTGCCATCCCAGTCCCGATCCCAATCCCAATCCTAACCCGCAGGAGCACACGCTGGCTCACACGGAGATGCCGAGCACGGTGCCGGGCGCGGAGGCGGCCGTGAGGAGGCTGGAGGAGTTCCTGGCCGCGCTGGACACCGGCACCGAGCGCGTCCGGGCGCTCACGGACACCGGGCGGAAGCTGCTGGAGGAGGGCGGCGTCCACGCAGAAAAGGTGCGGGAGACGGTGGAGTCGGTGGAAAGCAGGTGAGGGAGACCATCCCATCCCATCCCATCCCATCCCATCCCATCCCATCCCATCCCATCCCATCCCATCCCATCCCATCCCATCCCATCCCATCCCATCCCCTGGGAATGGGGTCTCTCACCACCCCGGCCCTGGCACAGGCACCAGAAGATCCGGGAATCGGCCCAGGAGCTGCTGGGGCGGCTGCGGGATAACTGGGAGCTGCAGAAGTTCCTGCAGGATGGGCAGGAGGTGAGACCGGGTGGGGACTGGGATGGGATTGGGATGGGATTAGGATGGAGATCAGGGATGGATGGGGCTAAAATGGGGCTGGGGTGAAGATGAGAACTGGGCTGGGCTGGGACTGTGGGAAGGGATCCCAGCTGTGTCCCGTTCCCATTCCCGTTCCCAGCTGACGCTGTGGCTGAACGAGAAGCTGCCGGTGGCTCGGGACGTGTCCTACGAGGGCACGCGGGACTTGCAGGGCAAGTGGCAGAAGCACCAGGCCTTCGCCGCCGAGCTCGCGGCCAACCGGGGCTGGCTGGAGGCATTGGAGAAGGTGGGAACTGGGGAAAAATGGGGGGAAAATGGGATCTGGGAAGGGGCGACCCTTGGGAAAGGTGGGATATGGGAGGGGGGGTCGAGTCACAAAATTCCATGGGTCCAACCTCAGCAATTCTGTGATTCCATGGGTCCAACCTCAGCAATTCTGTGATTCCATGGGTCCAACCTCAGCAATTCTGTGATTCCATGGGTCCACCCTCAGTGATTCCACGGTTCTGTGGGTCCAGCCTTAATAACTCCACGATTCCATGGGTCCAGTTTCGATGACCTCACTATTCCATGGGTCCCACCTTCACAATCCCACAATTTAGTGGGTCAGCCTCAAGGATCCCCCATATCATCGACGAGTGATTTTTTGTGTCCAGCCGTGATGGTTCCACGGGTCCAGTTTCAATGATCCCACCACCCCACCTGTCCAATCGCCACAACCCCACAACTAAACGGGTCCGACCTCAACAATTCCACGATTCCAACCTCGATGTTGTGATTTTTTGGGTCCCGCAGGACAGCGAGCAGCTGGCGCGGGCGCGGCCGGCGCTGGCCGGACAAGTGACGGCGCCCCGGCAGGAGCTGCGGGCGCTGTGGGCGCAGGTGGAGGCGGCGGCGGCCGCCAAGGGCCGGGGTCTGGCCGAGGCCGCGCGCGCCGAGAGCTGCGCCCAGGCCTGCGCCGGGCTGCGCTCCTGGCTGGCCGGAGTCCGCGCCCAGCTCCGCTCCGGCCACTGCGGCCAGGACCTGACCAGCGTCGGGGTCCTGCTGACCCGGCACCAGGTCAGGGCTGGGGCTGGGAAATGGCAACGGGGTGAAGGTTTGGGGTGAAGGTTTGGGGTGAGGGGTTCAGGTACAGGTTTGGGGTGTGGGTTTTGAGTGGGTCTGGGATGAGGGTTTGGGATGACCAGGTTTTGGGATGAAGGTTTAGGGTGTAGAGTTTGGGGTGTTCAGGTTTTGGGTGCAGGTTTGTGATGCAGGGTTTGGGTTTTGGGGTTGGGGTTTTTGGGTGCAGGTTTGTGATGCAGGATTTGGGTTTTGGGGTTTGGGTTTTTGGGTGCAGGTTTGTGATGCAGGATTTGGGTTGGGGTTTTTAGGGTTTGGATTTCTGGGTGCAGGTTTGTGATGAAGGATTTGGGTTTTGGGGTTTGGGTTTTTGGGTGCAGGTTTGTGATGCAGGATTTGGGTTTTGGGGTTTGGATTTCTGGGTGCAGGTTTGTGATGCAGGATTTGGGTTTTGGGGTTTGGGTTTTTGGGTGCAGGTTTGTGATGCAGGATTTGGGTTTTGGGGTTTGGATTTTGAGGAGCAGGTTTGTGATGCAGGATTTGGGTTTTGGGGTTTGGATTTCTGGGTGCAGGTTTGTGATGCAAGATTTGGGGGTCCAGGTTTTGAGTGCAGGTTCTGGTGTTCAGGTTTTGGGGGTGCGTGTCTGTGATGCGGGATTTGGCTGTGGGTTTTAGGGTTCAGGTTTTGGGGGTGTGGGTTTTAGGGTTCAGCTTTTGGGGTGCAGATTTTGGGGGGTTCCCCTGGGGGTCCCTGACCCCCCGCGCCCCCGCAGCTGCTGGAGACGCAGGCGGCGCTGCGGGAGCAGGAGGTGGGGGCTCTGCGGGCGCAGGCCGGGGGGCTCAGCCCGGGGCACCCCCGGAGCGCGGGGGTGCAGGAGCAGGTGCGGGAGCTGGAGCAGCAGTTCCGGGAGCTGCGGGAGCCGCTGCGGGAGCGCGGCCGGAGCCTCGCGGCCGCCAGGGAGCTGCACCAGTTCCGCAGGGACCTGGAGGATGAGCTCGTGAGTGGGGGGAGCCCCCCGGGGCTGTCACTGACCCCTGGGGTCCCTGGTCCCCCCGTGCCTGACACCCCATTTCTGATCCTGAATCCTGAACCCCAAATCTCTGACCCACACCCCATTCCTGATCCCAAATCCTGGACCCCAAATCTCTGACCCACACCCCATTCCTGATCCCAAACCCTGGACCCCGAATCTCTGACCCACACCCCATTCCTGATCCCAAACCCTGGACCCCAAATCTCTGACCCACACCCCATTCCTGATCCCAAACCCTGGACCCCGAATCTCTGACCCACACCCCATTCCTGATCCCAAATCCCTGACCCCAAATCTCTGACCCACACCCCATTCCTGATCCCAAACCCTGGACCCCGAATCTCTGACCCACACCCCATTCCTGATCCCAAATCCCTGACCCCAAATCTCTGACCCACACCCCATTCCTGATCCCAAATCCCTGACCCCGAATCTCTAACCCCTCCCCATTCCTGATCCCAAATCCCTGACCCGGAATCTCTGACTCCCACCCATTCCTGACCCCGAATCTCTGACCCCAAATCTCTGATCCCCTCCCCATTCCCGATCCCAAATCCCTGATCCCAAATCTCTGACCACCCCAATTCTTGACCCCAAATCCCTGACTCCCCCCCAGTTCCTGATCCCGAATCCTGGACCCCAAATCTCGACACCCCACCCCCCCTCCCCACTCCTGGTTCCTCATCCTGAATCCCAGACCCCCACCCAATTCCTGGTCTCCACCAACCCTGACCCCTCTCAGGGTCTCTGAACCCCAAATTCTGCTCCCCGTGGCTCTTTCCGACCCTCAGTCCTTGAGTCCTCCCCATCCCTGTCCCCACAGTGACCCGGACACCCAGTGACCCCCAGTGACCCCCAGTGACCCCTGTGACCCCTGTGACCCCCCCAGTTACCCCCAGTTACCCTGATGTCCCCAATGTCCCCAGTGACCCCCATGTCCCCCCGTGTCCCCAGCTGTGGGTGCAGGAGCGCCAGGCCCTGGCCATGTCCACAGACCACGGCAAGGACCTGCCCTCGGTGCAGCTGCTGCTGCAGAAGAATGAGGTGGGTCAGAGGGTCCCCAAGTGTCCCCCTGTGTCCCCTGTGAGCCCCCAGCACTTATTCCTTGACCCCCCATTCCTTGACCCCCACAGAATCCCTCCCCCCCACCTGGGAGGTCCCATAGATCCCCCTTCCAAGTTTTCTTTTTTGTCCCCCAGGACCCCCATAGATCCCCACAGACCCCCCAGATTCCACCATTGACCCCCAGACCCCCTTAAAACCCCCCTCGACCTCACCATGAACCCATAAACCCCCCCATAAACTCCCCCATAGACCCTAGGCCCCCCAGTTTCTCCTAATTTTCCCCATAACCCCCCACAGACCCACTAGACCCCTCTAATTTTCCCCACAAATCCCCCTCATGGACCTCTAAACCCCCCCAAAGCCCCAGTTTTCCCCATAAACCCCCCAAGAGACCGACTAGACCCCCTCATTTCCCCCACAGACCCCCTCATGGACCCATAAACCCCCCAAGGCCCCCCAATTTCCCCCATAAACCCCCACACAGACCCACTAGACCCCCCCCCAATTTCCCCTATAGATCCCTCCATGGACCCATACACCTCCCCAGACCCCCCAATTTCCCGCATAGACCCCCCCCAGACCCCCTAGACCCCCCAATTCCCCCCCAGAGCCCCCCTTGACTCCCCCCAACCCCGCAGACGCTGCAGAAGGAGCTGCAGGGCCGCGAGCGCCGAGTGACGGAGCTGCTGGAGCGGGGGGTGCCCGGGCCGGGGGTTCCCGGCTCGGGGGTCCCTGGGGGGGTCCCCGGGGGAGTCCCGGTGCTGCGGGAGGCCTGGCGGGAGCTGCGGGCGCAGGCGGCGCGGAGGCAGCGGCGCCTGGAGGCCGCCCTGGCCGCCCAACGCTTCCTGTGCGACGCCGCGGCCGCCGAGGCCTGGCTGGGCGAGAGGGAGCTGCACATGATGGCCCAGGACAAGGCCAAGGTGGGCACGGGGCCGGGACCCCCCCCCGGGGACAGCAGAGTCACCCCTGCTTCGGTGGGGGGTGTGGGGAGGGGTTTGGGGGAGGCTGTGATGGGTTCAGGGGGATTGGGAAGGGTTTTTGGGGGGTTTGGGGGGTCCATGGGGGGTCCATGGAGGGTCAGAGGGGGGGCAGGGGGGATTGGGAAGGGTTTTTGGGGGGTTTGGGGGGTCTGGGAGGTTCATGGGGGGTCAGAGGGGGGCAGGGGGGATGTGGAGAGGGGTTTGGGGGAGTCTGTGATGGGTTCAGGGGGATTGGGAAGGGTTTTTGGGGGGTTTGGGGGGTCCATGGGGGGTCAGGGGGGATGTGGGGAGGGGTTTGGGGGAGTCTGTGATGGGTTCAGGGGGATTGGGAAGGGTTTTTGTGGGGTTTGGGGGAGTCTGTGATGGGTTCAGGGGGATTGGGAAGGGTTTTTGGGGGGTTTGGAAGGTCTGGGGGTTCCATGGAGGGTCAGAGGGGGGGCAGGGGGGATGTGGAGAGGGGTTTGGGGGAGTCTGTGATGGGTTCAGGGGGATTGGGAAGGGTTTTTGGGGGGTTTGGGGGGTCCATGGGGGGTCAGGGGGGATGTGGGGAGGGGTTTGGGGGAGTCTGTGATGGGTTCAGGGGGATTGGGAAGGGTTTTTGGGGGGTTTGGGAGGTCTGGGGGTTCCATGGGGGGTCAGAGGGGGGCAGGAAATGTGAGAGGAGGTCAGGGGGATATGGGGAGGGGTCTGTGGGAGTTAGAGGGGGAGCTGAGGGGTCTGTGAGGGGACTCTGGGGGGTTTCTGGGGTTCCTGTGGGGTCTCTATGGGGTCTCTGAGGGGCTCAGGGGGGGTCTATGGGGGGGCTATAGGGGATCTCTGGGGGTCAGGGAGGGTCAGAGGGGATTTGGGGGGGGGTCTATGGGGCTCAGGGGCACCCAAAGGAGCAGCTGGGGGGTCTCTGGGGGTGGGGACAGCCCCGTGATGGCCGCGGTGTCCCCAGGACGAGCCGGGCGCCCAGGCCATGCTGAGCCGGCACCTGGGGCTGGAGCAGGAGCTGCGCGACTACGGCGGCACCGTGGAGCTGCTGGCGGAGCAGGGCCGGGCCATGGCGGCCAGCGGCCACCCCGACGGGTGGGGACACTCTGGGGACACCCTGGGGACACCCTGGGGACACCCTGGGGACACCCCGGCTGCTGCGTGCACGGCCAGCGTGTCCCCTGACAGCCCTGTCCCAGTGCTCGCTGTCCCCTGAGGTCCCTGTGTCCCCCCCCGTCGCCATGTCCCCCGATGTCCCCATGTCCCCTGGCACCGCTGTCTCCTGTTCCCAATGTTCATTTGTCCCCATGTCCCCTTGCTGACACCACAGCCCCCCGGGTGACACCTCTGTCCTTTGTCCCTTGGGTGACACCGCTGTCCCCGTGTCCCCTGTCCCCGGTGACACCGCTGTCCCTGTGTCCCTTGGGTGACACCGCAGCTCCCTGGGTGACACTGTTGTCCACTGGGTGACACCGCAGCCCCCGGGTGACACCGCAGCCCCCAGGTGACACCGCTGTCCCCTGTCCCCGGTGACACCGCTGTCCCCCGTGCAGCGAGCGGCTCCGTGCCCGCGCGGCGCAGCTGCAGCGTCTCTACGCGGGGCTGTGTCACCTGGCCGGGGACCGCAGGGCCACCCTGCAGGGCCACCACCGGCTGTGCCAGCTGCGCCGCGACCTCGACGACCTGGAGCAGTGGATCTCGGAGCGAGAGGTGGTGGCGGCGTCCCGGGAGCTGGGGCAGGACTTCGAGCACGTCACGGTGAGGGGACACGGGGGGACACGGGGGGACACGGGCACTGTGACACTGAGGGGACATAGGGGGACACGGGGAGACATGGGCACTGTGACACTGAGGGGACACTGAGGGGACACAGGGGGACATGGGCACTGTGGTGCTGAGGGGACACAGGGGGACACGGGTACTGTGACACTGAGGGGACATGGGGGGACACGGAGGGGACACGGGCACTGTGACACTGAGGGGACACAGGGGGACACAGGGGGACACGGGCACTGTGACACTGAGGGGACACTGAGGGGACACAGGGGGACACGGGCACTGTGACACTGAGGGGACACGGGGGGACACAGGGGGACACGGGCACTGTGGTGCTGAGGGGACACTGAGGAGACACGGGCACTGTGACAGTGTGGGGACACTGAGGGGACACGGGGGGACACAGGGGGACACAGGCACTGTGACACTGAGGATTCCCTGTGTCACCTCAGTGCCAGGTGACCCTTTTGACCCCTGAGCCATGTCCGCCTGTCCCCCTGACCCTGTCCCATGTCCCCCTGTCCCCCTGTCCCCCTGTCCCGTGTCCCCTGTCCCCATGTCCCCGTGTCCCCTGACCCCCTGTCCCCTGACCCATGTCCGCCTGTCCCCTGACCCTGTCCCATGTCCCCCTGTCCCCTGACCCTGACCCATGTCCCCTGACCCCCTATCCCTGTCCCATGTCCCCCTGTCCCCTGACCCTGTCCCATGTCTCCATGTCCCCCTGTCCCCTGACCCTGTCCCATGTCCCCCTGTCCCCCTGACCCCTGTCCCGTGTCCCCCTGTCCCCCTGTCCCGTGTCCCCCTGTCCCCCTGACCCATCCTATGTCCCCCTGTCCCCCTGTCCCCCTGTCCCCTGTCCCATGTCCCCCTGTCCCCCTGTCCCATGTCCCCCTGACCCCCTATCCCTGTCCCATGTCCCCCTGTCCCCTGACCCTGTCCCCTGTCCTGCTGTCCCCTGACCCATGTCCCCCTGTCCCCCTGTCCCCCTATCCCTGTCCCATGTCCCCCTGTCCCCCTGACCCGTCCCGTGTCCCCCTGTCCCCCTGTCCTGCTGTCCCCTGTCCCGTGTCCCCTGACCCCCTGTCCCGTGTCCCCCTGTCCCCCTGTCCCCTGTCCCATGTCCCCCTGTCCCCTGACCCTGTCCCGTGTCCCCGCAGCTGCTCCGGGACAAGTTCCGCGAGTTCTCCCGGGACACGGGCGGGCTGGGCCAGGAGCGGGTGGACGCGGCCAACGCGGCGGCGGCGGCGCTGATCTCCGGGGGCCACCCCGAGCGCGCGGCGGTGGCGCAGTGGCAGGCGGGGCTGAACGAGGCCTGGGCCGAGCTGCTGGAGCTGGTGGCCACGCGGGCGCAGGAGCTGGCGGCCGCGCACGAGCTGCAGCGCTTCCGCCGCGACGCGCGGCAGGTGCTGGCGCAGCTCCGCGCCAAGGCCCGGCAGCTGCCCGAGGAGCTGGGCCGCGACCTGCGCGGGGCCGAGGGGCTGGAGCGGCAGCACCGCGCCTTCGAGCACGACGTGCAGGCCCTGAGCGCGCAGGTGAGGGCGGGTGAGGGGACGGTGAGGGACACGCTGTGCCGCAGGAGGTGGCTGTGAGTGGGGTGTGTCACCTGTGCCATGTCACGCCTGTCGCACCTGTCACGCCTGTGCCATGTCACACCTGTCGCAGCTGTCCCATGTCCCAGGTCACACCTGTCCCATGTCCACCTGTCCCATGTCCCATGTTACACCTGTGCCATGTCACACCTGTCCCATGTCCCAGGTCACACCTGTGCCATGTCCCATGTCCCACCTGTCCCATGTCCCAAGTCCCACCTGTCCCATGTCACATCTGTCCCATGTCCCATGTCCCACCTGTCCCATGTCCCAGGTCACACCTGTCCCATGTCCACCTGTCCCATGTCCCATGTCACACCTGTGCCATGTCACACCTGTCCCATGTCCCATGTTACACCTGTGCCATGTCCCAGGTCACACCTGTGCCATGTCCCATGTCCCACCTGTCCCATGTCACACCTGTCC
This sequence comes from Taeniopygia guttata, assembly GCF_003957565.2. NCBI lineage: Eukaryota > Metazoa > Chordata > Aves > Passeriformes > Estrildidae > Taeniopygia > Taeniopygia guttata. Next base: position 890,804 of record NC_054763.1, read on the forward strand.
CATGTCCCATGTCACACATGTCCCATGTCCCACCTGTCCCATGTCACACCTGTGCCATGTCACATGTCACACCTGTGCCATGTCACATCTGTCCCATGTCACACCTGTCCCATGTCACACCTGTCCCCAGGTGACGGCCGTGCAGGAGGCCGTGGGCCGGCTGTCACACCTGTGCCATGTCACACCTGTCACACCTGTCACACCTGTGCCATGTCACACCTGTCCCCAGGCGACAGCCGTGCAGGAGGCTGCGGGCCGGCTGTCACACCTGTCCCCTGTCACACCTTTTCCCAGGTGACAGCTGTGCAGGAGGCCGTGGGCCGGCTGTCACACCCGTCCCATGTCACACCTGTCACACCTGTTCCATGTCACACCTGTCCCATGTCCCCCCCAGGTGACAGCTGTGCAGGAGGCCGCAGACCGGCTGTCACACCTGTCCCCTGTCCCCTGTCCCCAGGTGACAGCCGTGCAGGAGGCCGCGGGCCGGCTGTCACACCTGTCCCACCTGTCCCCAGGTGACAGCTGTGCAGGAGGCCGCGGGCCGGCTGTCACACCTGTGCCATGTCACACCTGTCACACCTGTCACACCTGTGCCATGTCACACCTGTCCCATGTCACACCTGTCCCCTGTCCCACCTGTTCCCAGGTGACGGCCGTGCAGGAGGCCGCGGGCCGGCTGGCCGCAGCATACGCGGGCCCGCGGGCCGAGGAGCTGCGGGCGCAGGAGGGCGCGGTGGCCGCGGCCTGGGCCGAGCTCCGCGGGCGCTGCCAACGCCGGCGCCGCCTGCTCGGGGACAGCGTGGAGCAGTTCCGCTTCCTGCGCGCCGCCCGCGACCTCCGCCTCTGGATGGACGGCGTGCACCTGCAGCTGCAGGCCCGAGAGAGGCCCAGGTGGCACCGGGGCACCGTGGGGACACCATGGGGACACCGTTGGGACATGGGGACACTGTGGGGACACCGTGGGGATGAGGGGACACCGTGGGGACACCGTGGTGACACTGTGGGGACACCGTGGGGATGAGGGGACACCGTGGGGACACTGTGGGGACACAGTGGGGACACCGTGGGGATGAGGGGACACCGTGGGGACACCGTGGGGACACCGTGGGGATGAGGGGACACCATGGGGACACCGTGGGGACACCGTGGGGACACCGTGGGGATGAGGGGACACCATGGGGACACCGTGGGGACACCGTGGGGACACCGTGGGGATGAGGGGACACCGTGGGGACACCGTGGGGATGAGGGGACACCATGGGGACACCGTGGGACACCGTGGGGACACCGTGGGGACTCCGTGGGGATGAGGGGACGCCGTGGGACACCGTGGGGACACCGTGGGGACACCGTGGGGATGAGGGGACACCGTGGGGACACCGTGGGGATGAGGGGACACCATGGGGACACCGTGGGCACATGGGGACATGGGGACACCGTGGGGATGAGGGGACACCATGGGGACACCGTGGGCACATGGGGACATGGGGACACCGTGGGGATGAGGGGACACCATGGGGACACCGTGGGGACACCATGGGGACACCGTGGGGACACCGTGGGGATGAGGGGACACCGTGGGGGCACCATGGGGACACCGTGGGGATGAGGGGACACCGTGGGGACACCGTGGGGACATGGGGACACCGTGGGGACTCTGTGGGGATGAGGGGACACCATGGGGACTCCGTGGGGACTTTGTGGGGACACCGTGGGGACACCATGGGGACACCATGGGGACACCGTGGGGACACCATGGGGACACCATGGGGATGAGGGGACACCATGGTGACACCGTGGGAATGAGGGGACACCGTGGGGACACCGTGGGGACACCGTGGGGACACGGGGACACCGTGGGGATGAGGGGACACCATGGGGGACACCGTGGGGACACCATGGGGACAGGGAGGGACATGAGGACATCACGGGGACACTCTGGGGACACTCTGACACTGCAGGGACACTGTGGGGACAGGGGGGAAAATGGGGACACTGTGGGGACAAGGAGAGACACAGGGACACTATGGGGACAGGGAGGGACATGAGGAGACTGTGGAGGCAGGGGGACACTGTGGGGACAGGGGGACACAGGAACACTGTGGGGACACGGGGACAGTCCTGGGACATGGGGACACCACAGAGATACAGGGGGGACACAGGGACACGCAGGAATGTGGGGACAGCCCTGGGGACACACAGGGACATGCAGGGACATGAGGACACACATGGGGACAGCCCTGGGGACACTGCAGTGACCTCAGCATGGGGCTGTGACCGCGGCCACCCTGGTGGCCCAGCCCTGCCCGCTGCACCCAGGCGGGGCTGGGGTGTCCCCGTGGTGCCACCGGTGTCCCCGTGGTGACTCCCCGGTGTCCCCGCGGTGACCGCCCGGTGTCCCTGTCCCCTGGCAGGGATGTCACCGCGGCCGAGCTGCTGATCCAGCAGCACCAGGGGCTGCGGGCGGAGCTGGAGGCGCGCGAGGGCTCCTTTGGGTCCTGCGTGGCCGCGGCCACGGCGCTGCTGCAGCGCGGCCACCACGAGGCCGACAAGGTGGGACACGCCTGTCACCGTGTCACCCTGTCCCTGCGCCACCCTCTCCCTGTGCCACCCTGTCCCTGCGTCCTCATCCCTGC
>NC_054763.1:893939-1060524 GCF_003957565.2 Taeniopygia guttata
CTCTCCAGCCCTGTCACTGTCACCAAGTCCCCAGCCCTCGTCCAAATCCTCATCTCCACGGTGCTGTCCCCATCCCCTGTCCCCTCGTGTCCCTGTCACCGTCCCTGTGTCCCGATCCCACTCCTGTATCTCTGTCCCCATGTCCTTGTCCCCATCTCGTGTCCCTGTCACCGTCCCTGTGTCCCGATCCCACCCCTGTATCTCTGTCCCTGTGTCCTTGTCCCCATCCTGTCCCCGAGCTTGTCCCTTCGTTCCTGTCCCTGCCTCAATCAGCGTGTCCCCATCTTTGTCCCGACCCCTGTCCCCTGTCCCCACCCCTGTCCCCTGTCCCAACCCCTGTCCCCTGTCCCCTGTCCCCTGTCCCCTGTCCCCTGTCCCCATCCCTGTCCCCTGTCCCCACTCCTGTCCCCTGTCCCCACCCCTGTCCCCTGTCCCGACCCCTGTCCCCCAGCTGTCCCAGGAGCTGGCCGAGCTCCAGGAGCGCCGCAGGGACATCGGGGAGCGCTGGCAGGACAAGCTGGAGTGGCTGCAGACTGGTGAGGACTGGGAGGGCCCCCCGTGTCCCCCCCGTGTCCCCCCCGTGTCCCCTGTGTCCCCTCTCAGCGCCCAGGGGTGGCTCAAGGGTGTTCCAGGGGTGTCCCTGTGCCCTGTGTCCCCTCTCAGTGCCTGGTGGTGGCTCTGGGGTGTCCTAGGGGTGTCCCAGGGGTGTCCCAGGGGTGTCCCGGGGTGTCCCAGGGTGTCCCGGGATGTCCCGGGGTGGCTCCGAGGTGTCCCAGGGGTGTCCCAAGGGTGTCCCAGGGGTGTCCCTGTGCCCTGTGTCCCCTCTCAGTGCCTGGTGGTGGCTCTGGGGTGTCCCAGGGGTGTCCCGGGGTGTCCCAAGGGTGTCCCAGGGGTGGCTCCGGGGTGTCCCAGGAGTGTCCCAAGGGTGTCCCAGCGGTGTCCCAGGGGTGTCCCTGTGCCCTGTGTCCCCTCTCAGTGCCTGTTGGTGGCTCTGGGGTGTCCCAAGGGTGTCCCAAGGGTGTCCTGGGGTGTCCCAGGGTTGTCCCGGGGTGTCCCAAGGGTGTCCCAGGGGTGTCCCAGGCATGTCCCAAGGGTGTCCCAGGGGTGTCCCTGTGCCCTGTGTCCCCTCTCAGTGCCTGGTGGTGGCTCTGGGGTGTCCCAAGGGTGTCCCGGGGTGTCCCAGGGGTGTCCCAGGGTGTCCCAAGGGTGTCCCAGGGGTGTCCCAGAGGTGTCCCAAGGGTGTCCCAGGGGTGTCCCTGTGCCCTGTGTCCCCTCTCAGTGCCTGGTGGTGGCTCTGGGGTGTCCCAAGGGTGTCCCAAGGGTGTCCCGGGATGTCCCAGGGTGTCCCAGGATGTCCCAAGGGTGTCCCGGGGTGTCCCAGGGGTGTCCCAGGGGTGTCCTGGGGTGTCCCAGGGGTGGCTCCGAGGTGTCCCAGGGTGTCCCAGGGGTATCCCAGGGGTGTCCCGGGGTGTCCCGGGGTGTCCCAAGGGTGTCCCAGGGGTGTCCCTGTGCCCTGTGTCCCCTCTCAGTGCCTGGTGGTGGCTCTGGGGTGTCCCAATGGTGTCCCAGGGGTGTCCCAGGGGTGTCCCAAGGGTGTCCCAGGGGTGTCCCAGAGGTGTCCCAAGGGTGTCCCAGGGGTGTCCCTGTGCCCTGTGTCCCCTCTCAGTGCCTGGTGGTGGCTCTGGGGTGTCCCAGGGGTGTCCCAGGGGTGGCTCAAGGGTGTCCCAGGGTGGCTCCGGGGTGTCCCAGGGGTGTCCCAGGGTGTCCCGGGGTGTCCCAGGGGTGTCCCGGGGGTGTCCCGGGGTGTCCCAGGGGTGTCCCCGTGCCCTGTGTCCCCTCTCAGTGCCTGGTGGTGGCTCTGGGGTGTCCCAAGGGTGTCCCAATGGTGTCCCAGGGGTGTCCCAGGGGTGTCCCAGGGTGTCCCAAGGGTGTCCCGGGGTGTCCCAGGGGTATCCCAGGGGTATCCCAGGGGTATCCCAGGGCTGTTCCAGGGCTGTCCCAGGGTGTCCCCGTGCCCGGTGCCCCCGGTGACGGTGCCGTGCCCCAGTGCTGGAGGTGCTGGTGTTCGGGCGCGACGCGGCCACGGCCGAGGCCTGGCTGGCCAGCCGGGAGCCCCTGGCCCGCGCCCCCGAGCTGGGCTCCAGCCTGGCCGAGGCCGAGACCCTCCTCAAGCGGCACCAGAGCTTCCAGAAGGCCGCGGCCGCCTGGGACGAGAGATTCGCTGCCCTGAGCCGGCTGACCACGGTGGGGACACGGCAGGACGGGAGGGACAGGGGGATGTGGGGGACATGGGGACATGGGGGGGGAAATGGGGACATGGGGGGATGTGGGGACAGGAGGGACATGGGGACATGGGGGATGTTGGGACCTGGGGGGACATGGGGGGATGTGGGGACATGGGGACATGGGGGGAAATGGAGACATGGGGAGAAGTGGGGACATGGGGACATGGAGGCCATGGGGGACATGGGGGGACATGGGGACATAGGGGGACAGGAGGGACATGGGGACATGGGGGGGATGTCAGGACATGGGGGGACATGGAGGGATGTGGGGAAAAATGGGGACATTGGGGACACGGGGGGACAGGGGGATGTGGGGATGTGGGGAGAAGTGGGGACATGGTGACATGGAGGCCATGGGGGACATGGAGGGAAATGGGGACGTGGGGGGGAAATGGGGGAATGGGGACATGGAGGGATGTGAGGCGAAATGGGGACACAGGGGGACATGGGAACATGGGAACATGGAGGGACAGGGGGGACATGGGAGGATGTGGGGGGAAATGGGGACATTGGCGACATGGGGGGACAGGGGGGGTATGGGGGGAAAATGGGGACATGGGGGGAAATGGGGACATGGGGACACGGGGGGATATGGGGGGGAAATGGGAGATATGGGGAGAGGGACATGGGGACATCGGGGGGACGTGGGGGGATGTGGGGATGAGGATATGGGGGGGAAATGGGGGGCAATGAGGAGGAAATGGGGAGGGGGCAAAGGGGGACGTGGGGAGGAGAAATGGGGGCACAGGGACCCTGTGTCACCCCACGCCCTCGGGGGGGTCCCCACGGGCTCCCTGTGTCCCCCCCCCATCACCGGGGTGTCCCTGACCCCCCAACCCCCCCCAGTTGGAGGAGAAGGAGCAGCGGCGGCGGCAGGAGGAGGAGGAGGAGGAGGCGAGGAAGCTGCAGCCCCCCGAGCCCCCCCCGGCGCAGGCCGAAGTCGGGGGGACCCCCCCGGTGGTGCCCCCCCAGAGCCAGGACGGGGGAGGGGGCGGGGAGGGGCAGAGGTGAGGGGGGGTGGGGCGGGGGGGGATTCTGGGGGGACATGGGGGGGTTGGGGGGTCACCCTTGTCAGGGGTGATATGGGGGGGGTCTGGGGGTGACAGGGGGGTGTCCCCTGTGTCCCCACCCCCCCCAGGGCCCCCCCCACGCCCCAGAGCCGCCCACCGGAGCCCCCCGCCCTCAACGGGATCCGCCCCGACGGCGCCGCGGGCCAGGTAACCCCCCCCGACCCCCCAAATCCGGGGGTCACCCCTCGGCCCCTCTGCGGGACCCCCCCTCAGCCCCCTCCCCCTCCCCAGGTCCCCAGAGGGGCGCAGGACGGGGGGCCCGGCCCGGGGGGGGGGGCGGCCACGCTGCCCCCCAGAACCCCCCCCCCACCCGAGACCCTCGAGGGGGCCCTGAGCCGGAAACAGGAGCTGGAGGCGGCCGGGAAGAGAGCGGCCAACAGGTCAGGGGACACCTGGGGACACCTGGGGACACACCTGGGACACCTGGGGACACACCTGGGGACACACCTGGGACACACCTGGGACACCTGGGGACACACCTGGGGACACACCTGGGACACCCTAGGGACACACCTGGGACACATCTGGGACACCCTAGGGACACACCTGGGACACCTGGGGACATATCTGGGACACCTGGGGACACCCTAGGGACACACCTGGGACACATGGGACACCTGGGGACACACCTGGGGACACACCTGGGACACATGGGACACCTGGGGACACACCTGGGGACACACCTGGGACACCTGGGACACCTGGGGACACACCTGGGGACACACCTGGGACACCTGGGGACACACCTGGGGATACACCTGGGGACACACCTGGGACACATGGGGCACCCTAGGGACACACCTGGGACACCTGGGACACCTGGGGACACACCTGGGACACTTGGGACACCTGGGGACACACCTGGGGACACACCTGGGGACACCTGGGACACCTGGGGACACACCTGGGACACCTGGGACACCTGGGGACACACCTGGGACACTTGGGGACACCTGGGACACCTGGGGACACACCTGGGACACCTGGGACACCTGGGGACACACCTGGGACACCTGGGGACACACCTGGGGACACGGCCTGGCCTTGGGGACACACCTGGGGTACCCTGGGACACCTTGGGGACACGGTCTGACCTTGGGGACACACCTGGGGACACCTTGGGGACCCTGCCTGGCCTTGGGGACACACCTGGGGACACGGCCCAGCATGCCCCAAGATTTGGGGAGGGGGCACTCAAATTCATCCTGACCCCCCCCTCCCCATTTTGGGGGCTCCCCCTCTTCTCCTTCAGTCTGGGGTCCTTTTGTGAGACCCCCCCTCATTTTGGGGGTGGTCGGGTTTAATTTGGGGGTGGCTCCCTTGGATTTTGGGTGGATTTTCTGTCATTTTAGAGGATTTTTTGTAATTTTGGAGGATTTTCTGTCATTACGGAGGATTTTCTTTAATTTTGGGCAGATTCGTCCTCTTTTTGTTCCCCTTTTCCTTTTTGGGGGTGGGATCTCATTTCAACCCCCCCTCCCCGATTTTGGGGGTCACTCCCATTAATGCGGGGGGGGGGGGGGGGTCCCTTGATTCAATCCCCCCCCCAAAAAAACCCCCAAAACCTCATTTTTCTACGAAAAACCCATATTTTTATTGCCCCCCTGCAGCATTTTGGGGACCCCCGCCCCAAATGAGTTTTTGGGGGAAGGGGCTGTGCGCTGGGGGGGTGGGGGTCCCCTGAACCCCCCGTGCCCCCCAGGTCCTGGCAGAGCCTGTACTGCGTGCTGCGGGGGGGGGTCCTGAGCGTGTTCAAGGACGCGCGGGGGGCGGGCGCGGGGGTCCCGTGGCACGGAGAGACCCCCACCCCCCTGCGCGGCGCCCGCTGCCAACCGGCCACCGCCTACCGCAAACGCAAACACGTCTTCAGGCTGGGGTACGGGGAGAATGGGGGGATGGGGGGGAAAATGGGGGAAATGGGGGGGGAAATGGGGGGGAGAATGGGGGTGAGAATGGGGAGGAATGGGGGGGAAATGGGGGTGAGAATTGGGGGGGATGGGGGGAGAATGGGGGAAAATTGGGGGCAGAATGGGGGGAGAATGGGGGAAAATTGGGGGGAGAACTCGGGGAGAATGGGGGAGATGGGGGAAAATTGGGGGGAGAACTCGGGGGGAATGGGGGGGAGAATGGGGGGGAAAATGGGGAGAGAATGAGGGGAAAAATTGGGGAAAATGGAGAGAGAATAGGGGGAAAATGTGGGGAAATTGGGGAGAGAATGGGGGGGAAAGGGGGGAGAATGGTGGAAGAATAGGGGGAAAATTATGGGAGAATGGGAGAAGAATGGAGGGAAATTGGGGGGAGAATTGGGGTAAAATGGGGGAAAATAAGGGATAAATGTGGGGAAATGGGTGGAGAATGGGGGGAAATTGGGGGGAAATTCGGGAGAGAATGGGGGGAGAACAGGGGGAAATTTGGGGGAGAATGGGGGAAGAATGGGGGAAAAATTATGGGAGAATGGGACAAGAATGGAGGGAAATTGGGGGAAGAATTGGGGGAAAATTGGGGGGAAAATTGGGGGGAAAATGGGGAGAGAATAGGGGGGAAATGGGGGAAATTGGGGTGAGAATGGGGGGAAGTGGGGGGAGAATGGGGGAAGAATAGGGGGAAAATTATGGGAGAATGGGAGAAGAATGGAAGGAAAATGGGGGGAGAATTGGGGGAAAATTGGGGGGAAAATGGGGAGAGAATAGGGGGGAAATGGGGGAAATTGGGGTGAGAATGGGGGGAAAGTGGGGTGAGAATGGGGGAGAAATTATGGGAGAATGGGACAAGAATGGAGAGAAATTGGGGGAAGATGGGGGGAGAATTGGGGGAAAACGGGGAAAAATAAGGGATAAATGTGGGGAAATGGGTGGAGAATGGGGGGAAATTGGGGGGAAATTCAGGAGAGAATGGGGGGAGAATAGGGGGAAAATTGGGGGGAGCACAGGGGGAAAATGGGGGGAAATTGCGGGGAGAATGGGGGAAAATAGGAGAAGAATGGGGCAAAAATGGGGGGACAATGGTGGGAGAATAGGGGGCAAATTGGGGGAAATTGGGGGGAAATTACGGGGAAAAAGGGGGGGAGAATGGGGGGAAATGGAGAAATGGGGAGAAATGGGGGGAGAAATGGGGGAAAATTGGGGAAAATGGGGGGAAAACGTGAGGAAATTGGGGGAAAAATGGGGAAAGAATAGGGGGAAATTGGGAAAAATGGGGGAAAAATGTGGGGGAAGATTGGGGAGACATGGAGGGAAATGGGGAGGAGGGGGGAGAAAAATGGGGAAAAAATGGGGGAAAAGTGCAGAGGAAAATGGGGTAAAAATGGGGGGACACGAGGGGGTCTCAAAGGGGCTGGGGGGGAGTCCCGGCCCCCCTCAGGCTGATCCCGGCCCCCTCCCCCCCCCCAGGCTGAGCGATGGGAAGGAATTCCTGTTCCAGGCTAAGGATGAGGTGAGACCCTCACCCCCCATCCCCTGGGTGTCCCCTGGGTGTCCCCTGGGTGTCCCTGGGTTTCCCCTGGGTGTCCCCGGGTGTCCCCTGGGTGTTCCCTGGGTGTCCCCTGGGTGTCCCCTGGGTGTCCCCTGGGTGTTCCCGGGTGTGCCCTGGGTGTCCCCGGGTGTCCCTGGGTGTCCCCGGGTGTCCCCCGGGTGTCCCTGGGTGTGCCCTGGGTATTCCCTGGGTGTCCCTGGGTGTTCCCTGGGTGTCCCCGGGTGTCCCCTGGGTGTCTCTGGGTGTCCCTGGGTGTCCCCTGGGTGTCCCCGGGTGTCCCCTGGGTGTCCCTGGGTGTCCCCTGGGTGTTCCCGGGTGTGCCCTGGGTGTCCCCGGGTGTCCCTGGGTGTCCCCGGGTGTCCCCGGGTGTCCCTGGGTGTGCCCTGGGTATTCCCTGGGTGTCCCTGGGTGTTCCCTGGGTGTCCCCGGGTGTCCCCTGGGTGTCTCTGGGTGTCCCTGGGTGTCCCCTGGGTGTCCCCGGGTGTCCCCTGGGTGTCCCCGGGTGTCCCCTGGGTGTTCCCGGGTGTCCCTGGGTGTCCCCTCGTATTCCCTTAGTGTCCCCGGGTGTTCCCTGGGTGTCCCCGGGTGTCCCCTGGGTGTCCCCAGGTGTCCTCCGGGTGTCCCCCGGGTGTCCCCTGTCTCCCCCGTGTCCCCACGGTCCCCATGTCCCCCCCAGGCCGACATGGCCCTGTGGCTCCGGGGGATCGAAGCCGCCGCCGGGGCCGCGCTGGGTCCGGGGGGGCCCCGGGAGGGTTCGGGGGTCCCCGGGGGTCCCCCCAAGGGGATGTCGCGGGCCCTGAGCCTCCCCCCGGTGCCCCCCCCGGCCGAGGGAGCCCCCCGGGCCCGCGAGCCCAAGGAGAGGGAGAAACGCTTCAGCTTCTTCAAGAAGAACAAGTAGAGAATTTTTTGGGGGGTCCCGCAGCCACGGAGGGACACGGGGGGCGCCCCGCGGGGGGGGGCTCAGTGTCCCCCCCAAATCCCCCCCGTCCCGTCCCGGTGATGTCCCCGCGCAGCCCCCACCCCAATAAAGTGACTGAGACAGAGACGGGGGGTCCGAGTGTGCTGGGGAGGGGGGGGGGGACTGGGAGGGACTGGGAGGGGTTGGGAGGGACTGGGAGGGACTGGGATGGGATGGGATGGGATGGGATGGGATGGGATGGGATGGGATGGGATGGGATGGGATGGGATGGGATGGGATGGGATGGGATGGGATGGGATGGGATGGGATGGGATGGGCCGGTTTAGGATGGAAGGAGGTTTCGACGACGGCAGCGCGGGGCACTTCAGAGCTCCCAGTGCCCCCAGTAGGAACCTCCGCGCTCCCAGCGTTCCCAGTACGGACCCCAGTGCCCCCAGTACCTCCAGCGCCGACAGTGCTCCCAATACCCCCAGTGCCCCCAATACCCCGGGCGCTCCCAGTACGGCTCCCAGCGCTCCCAGTTTGGCTCCCACCGCTCCCAGTACGGCTCCCACCGCTCCCAGTTTGGCTCCCAGCACTCCCAGTTTGGCTCCCAGTGCTCCCAGTTCGACTCCCAGTACTCGACGACCCCCACCCGCATGAATGGACCGCCCCCGCCCCCCCCGCAGCAGCCTCAGCCTCATGGACCGCTCCACCCCTCGCCCCGCCCCTCCTTCCACTGATTGGCTGCGTCCGCCTCGTGGGCGGGCTCAATCGGCGGCTCGATGACCTCACGCTGCGGCGTTTGACGGACAGCAGCGGCGGCCAATGAGCGCGCGGGAGGCGGGGCGGGGCCGGGAGACGCCGCCGCCATTTTGTGAGCAGCGCGCGGCGGACGGGGCAGGTGGGGGGGCCCGGGGGGGTTCCGGACCGGCACCGGGACCGGGGGAACGCTTGGGCCAGGCCCTGCCACGGCCCCGCCGGTGCGCCCGCCGGCCGCGGGGGATGCGATCCGGGGCGGTTTGGGGGGGGTCTCGGGCCTGTGGAGGGGAGGGTTGGGGGGGGGTCTCAGGTCTGAGGGGACAGGAAGGGTTTGGGGGGGGGGCCTCAGACCTGACGGGGTCTCAGCCCCGGGGCGACAGGAGGGGTTGTCAGGTCTGAGGGGGGGTCTGAGGGGACAGGAGGGGTTTGGGGGAGGGTCTCAGACCTGGGGGATTTTGGGGTTCGGGGCGCGGCTCTGCCCTGCGGGGGGTGCGGAGATTTTGGGGTGACTGGGGGCCTGTCCTGCAGGAAAAGGGCTTCACAGACTTAGGTGGATTTTCGGGGTTTCAGAGGTTTAAGGTGTTTTTTTTGAGGTTTTTGTGGGCAGTTTAGGAGAGGGGCAGCAGAGGTTTGGGGTGTTTATTTTAGGGGGGATTTGAGGTGTTTGAGGCTCTGCCCTGAAGGAGCAGAAGAAAAATTTGGGGGGGATTTGGGGTGTTTGGGGCTGTGCCCTGAATGAGCAGGGAAGAGTTTTGGGGTGTTTGTTTGAGGAGATGCGGGGTCTTTGGGACTACAGGCCCAGAGACACACACAGATGTTTGGGGGCGTTATTTGAGGGGTGTTTGGGGGTCCAGCCCTGAGCATAGAGGAGATTTGGGGTATTTGAGGAGGTTCTAGGATGTTTTGGGGCACAGCCCCAGGACACACAGAGGTTTGGGGTGCTTAAAGGGATTTGGGTGCACAACCCTGGGCACACACACGGAGATTCAGGGTGTTTATTTGGTGTTTTGTGGGGCACAGCCCCAGAGGTTTGAGGTGTTTGAGGAGGATTTAGGGAATTTATGGGCACAGCCCTGGGCACACAGAGGGAAGTTCAGGGTGATTCAGGGGGTTTTTGGGCACAGCCCTGGGCACACACACAGAGTCTCAGGCTGTTTCTTGGGGGGTTTTGGGGCTGTTTTTGGGCACAGCCTCACACAGAGGCTCGGGCTGTTTCTTGTGGGGTTTCAGGGGGCACAGCCCTGGGCACACAGAGAGAGGTTTGGGATGATTTAGGGGGTTTTTGGGCACAGCCCTGGGCAGACTCACAGAGGCTCGGGCTGTTCCTCGGGGGATTACAGGGCTGTGTGTGGGCTGTTTCTCAGGGCATTTTGGGGCTGTGTGTGGGCTGTTCCTCGGGGGTTTCAGGGCTGTGTGTGGGCTGTTCCTCGGGGGTTTCAGGGCTGTGTGTGGGCTGTTCTTTGGGGGGTTTTGGGGCTGCTCGGGGCTCACAGCGGCGCTGTCCGGCGCAGGCGGGTCGCGATGGTGAAGCTGTTCATCGGGAACCTGCCGCGGGAGGCGACGGAGCAGGAGATCCGCTCCCTGTTCGAGCAGTACGGGAAGGTGCTGGAGTGCGACATCATCAAGAACTACGGCTTCGTGCACATCGAGGACAAGACGGCGGCCGAGGACGCCATCCGCAACCTGCACCACCACAAGCTGCACGGCGTCTGCATCAACGTGGAGGCCAGCAAGAACAAGAGCAAGGCCTCCACCAAGCTGCACGTGGGCAACATCAGCCCCGCCTGCACCAACCTGGAGCTGCGCGCCAAGTTCGAGGAGTATGGCCCCGTCATCGAGTGCGACATCGTCAAGGACTACGCCTTTGTGCACATGGAGCGGGCCGAGGACGCCGTAGAGGCCATCCGGGGGCTGGACAACACCGAGTTCCAAGGTGAGGCACGGGGCTGGGTGGCGGGAGGGCTCTGGACATTCCCACCGGCCCCGTTCCGGGGTCGATCCCGGATGTGACCACGGCCGGCTCCACGGGCCGTAAAGCGCCCTCGGGGCTCTGGGGTTGGTGTCGGTTGGTGCCTGCCCCGCCACAGTTCTGGGGCCGCCCGCGCGGCGCGGCCGGAACGAGGGCAAGGGCTCGGGGGCTCTGGGCCGGGGAGGACGGGACTGACCCATCTCTGATTAACCAGCACGGCCGCCCCGCAGGAGGACCCCGACGGCGACGTCCTGTGCCGGGCCGGAGCAGCGGGTGACGCCAGGCTGCCGCCCGCCCTTGTAGCCTTGCCCAGCCTGGTAAGAGGGTGACGGAGGCGCCCGACCCCGCGCCCGGCGTCGCTCGGGCGCTTGACGGGGCCGAGCGGCCGGACTCGAGCCGCGGCGCTGGCGGCGGTGATGGCGAGCGCGTCTCCCGGCCGGGTGCTCAGGGCGGCGTCCGGCGCTTCACCCACGTGGCGGCGGGGCCGGACCGGGTGCTCCCGGTACTGCTGGGGCTCCACACGTGCTGCTGCCCCCACTCCGGGCCTTCCCCAAAAAACAGCGACCCAGCAAAGCTGGCACAGCTGCACCCAGAGCTGTCCCGGCCACGTCCGCGCTTGGCTTTGCCTCGTGCCGCGCTCGGGCCAGGCCCTGTTCGCTCCGGGGTGCTTCCTGGTGTTGCATCCCTCTTGCCGCCACTCCGGCGTTTTCCGGCGCGAACCTTTGCCGTCACACGGGGCCGGCAGTGCTGGGTCCGACCCCTGGCTGCCGGGGCTTTGCCGGGCTGGCCGGTGTGGCCACGCTCGGCTGTGGCAGCACGTTCCTGTCAGCCACTGTGCAGCGTCCATCTGGTGGCTCACGCTCGGTCCCGCGGCGGCTCCTCCCATGCCGGTGGCTGCGGAGGGCTGGGGGGGGTGGCAGCCGGTCCCGTCCTGTCCCAGCAGTGCCCCGGCACGGCCGCACTGACCCTGCCTCTCGCGTCTCTCCCCAAGGCAAGCGGATGCGCGTGCAGCTCTCCACCAGCCGCCTGCGGACGGCGCCCGGGATGGGAGACAAGAGCGGCTGCTACCGCTGCGGGAAGGAGGGGCACTGGTCTAAGGAGTGCCCGGTCGATCGCCCGGGGCAAGTGGCGGACTTTGCCGAGGCCTATAACGAGCAGTACGGAGCCGTGCGCACTCCCTACACCGCGGGCTATGGGGAGACCGTGTATTACGATGAGGCCTACGGCGGGATGGCCGACTACTACAAGCGCTACCGCGTCCGCTCCTACGCCACGGCCTCGGCGTACGACGCCTACGCGGAGCAGACCATGGCCCAGTACTCCCAGTATGCCCAGTACTCCCAGGTCCAGTCCTCAGCCATGGCCGCCACCACGGCCATGGCCGGCCGCATCCCCACCACCTTAGACGCGTACGACCGAGCGCTGCTGCCCACTCCGGGCGCGGCGGCCGCCGTCGCCGCCGCCGCCGCCACCGCCGCGGCCGCCGCCGCGTCCTCCACATATTACACCCGGGACAGGAGCCCCCTGCGCCGCACGGCCGCCGCGGCCAGCACCGTCGGAGAGGCGTACACGTACGAGCGTGGGCAGCTGTCGCCCGTCTCCTCGGTGGCCCGGGCGTCCCTCTACGACATGCAGCGCTTCGGGCGGGACCCATACGCGGACCGGGCGCGATACTCCGCCTTTTGAGCCGGAGGTGAGCGCGTTGGTGGCTCTTGGTACCGCGGGGGGACCCCGCTGCCCGTGTTCCTGGTTGTGCCAGTCGAGGTTGAGGCGGGTGACAGGTCACAGTGACACGGACAGGCCTCATGGGCGTTAAAGCCCAGCCGTGGCGAGGAGGTGCTGTGGTGAGCAGAGCGGTGCCGGTGTCACTCTCATGGCTGTAACTCATGTTCCTGCTGGGCTTGGCGCCGTCCCGGCGCAGTCCCCGCGGGGTGGGGGGTTCCCACAGAGCCCCCGGCCCGGGGGCAGCTCCTGCTCGCACGGGCTGTGCCCTGGTCCCGGCGGGCCCAGGGTCCGAGGGGCCGGAGCCCCGCCGCTGATCCACGTCAGGACTCTCTTGCTGCCAGGAAGCCGCAGCTCCCCAGGGCACCGGGGCTCGGCACGGTTCCAGATCAGCCCCGGGGGCACCTGCGCCAACTCCTCTTTTCTCTTACAGGTAAGATTTGTGCGGCTGGACGTCGGGGTCCCGTCGCACGCCGACTCGGCGCCGCGCGTCTCGGGCCGCGCCGGGTGCCACCGCCGCCGCGTGCCGCTCTCGAGCCCGTTCCTTACGGACACGCGGCTCATCCTCAGCCTGGGCAGGATTAGCTCAGCCCCTCCCCCAGCTTCCCCCGCCCCCCTGGGCAGGATTTTGCTTTTCCAGGTAGTTTTGGGTCCCCACCCCAGGCTCAGGTGTGAGCGCGCAGCCACAGCCGTCCCCCAGCGCCAGCTTTGCTTTGCTTCGCCGCCCCCTTGCTCCCCCGGAGCTTTTCCCGAGTCGTCGTTTTGTCTTTTTCTTTCCTTTATTTTTTAAGAGGGTGGATAATCCAGTGGTAGGTTCTTAGCCCAACGCTGTAGCTGACCGGAGGCAGCCGCGCCGGCTGGGGGTGAAACCCCCCCGAGTGATTTAGAGTCCCCCCGACCCCACTTTCCGGTAAAATAAACTCAAAATTTTTCACAAACGGCGCTGGCTCCACCCCCGGTTCTTTCTCTGCACTCACATCCCCCCAGAACACGGCGTGGAACCTTCTGGACTACCCGGTGCTGCCTGTGCCCTGCCTGGCTCTGCCCATGCAGACCAGAGCCCCCGGGGAGGGGCTGCTGCAAATGGGAACACCCCCAAAACAGTCCTGGGGTCCCCCAAAGGGGCACCCAGGGGTGACAGAGGGGTTTTGACCCCCAGCTCTTCCTCCTTCCATGGGTGGGTGGCAGGAGCTGCCACTTAACCTGCACAGGGCTAATTAGTCTGCAGACTGCCTTGTTTGAACCAAAGTGGTTCATATTGTCCCCAAAGTGGTTTGTTTGTCCCCAGACTGCTCCTGGCTCTTGGTGTTCACCATTTAAGGTCATTAAGCCCAGGACATGCCTTTGGCGATGCTGCCAGTTCTGCCTCACCAGCGCCAATCGGTGCCGTGGTCACCCGCGGGTGCTGCATTGTCACACTTGGGGCCAGTCCCAGGTGTGTGGCCACCCTGGAAAGGAGGAGAGAAGCGTCAGATCCTCCTGCCTGGCTATTTACCGCGGTGGTTAATGAGCCTTGGCCATCCCTCCTGTGGTGGCACAGCCGGACTGGGCTGTGACCCGTCCCCGGGGAGAGATGGGGACAGTAAGAATCTGGAGGAATGGTCACGGTGGCGACACTGCTTACCTGGCATGGCATCCACCACCCCTCAAAACTAGCTTTCCTCACCCAAAATGAGCCCTGGCACAGGTCGGTGCCGGTGTGCCGGTATTGTGGCAGGGCAGTCTGGCACTTCTGCTGCCGGCTCTGAATGCTGCTCGTTTCCAAATCCACTCCTCCGTGGTGGGAAAGCAGCCCCAGCACCGGGAGCACCATCAACCAGGGCTGGGTGATGATGGTGGCACTGGGAGGTGCCCCCAGGGGTGGGAGATGCCCCCAGGACTGGGAAAGAACCAGGCGGGAGGCATCGGGCACCGGAGCAGACCTCAGTGTTTATTTACAGTCATAAAAAACCCCCGGCACCTTGCCGGGCCTGACGCTGCAAACGGGGAATTCACCCAAAAAAATGGGACAACTCGTGGTATAAAAGAGTCTGAGCCTGCAACCATTGGCGGGTTATGAACCGGCACAGAGCGCCTCAGGGGATGAACCGTGCGGCCACTGCCAACCACAACCGCGGAACCTTCTAAAAAACTCCAACAGCAAAACCAGAAAGAATCGGCTGTAAAAGAACCGTCCGTGCCCCAGCGGGGCGGCGAGCGGGGCCGGGCCGGCTCAGAGGCGGCGCTGGTAGCCCGAGTGGATGCGGGCAGGGGGCAGGTAGTCATTGTAGCCACCCGAGTAGCGGCCGTACTCGGTGTGCGCGTCCGGCAGCCGGCGGTAGTCCAGCGGGGACTTGGTGGGCGAGCGGCGGTACGCCAGCGGCGAGTCCGCTAAGCGCCGGTAATCGGCCAGCTCGGACAGACGGCGCTCGGAGCCGTACCTGGGCGAGAGAAGAGAGGGGGATCAGCCGAGGGACACGGCACCCAGATCTGCCCCCGGCGGCGACACCGCGTCCCACCCGGGGACGCACCGTGATGGGCAAAGCCGGCGCAGGACAGGATCGGACACCGGACGCCGTGGAGGCCCCGCTGTTGTGCCACCACCTCCCCTCACCCACACCAAGCCGCGTCCCCTCCCTGGGATCTGCGCGGCGCGAGCGGAGCCGTGGCGCCCACCGCGCCGGGCAATGGCGAACCGCGCCGGTGCCACGTGGCGCCGGTCAAGCCGCGAACGGTGTGCCGGAGCCCGGCAAGCCGGCGAGCAGCGGGAGGCAGGGGCGGGGATCGGTGCCCCGCCCGGCACCGTACCTTTTAGCCAGAGAGGACGATTTTTTGTACGGGTCGTCGTAGGCGGTGCTGCGAGGCGGGGAGAGGCGGGTGCGCTCGTAGGGCGGTGCGGCGGCGGCCTGTGCCAGGCCCAGGTAGGAGCCCGCCGGCTGCCCCAGCTGGCTCGGCCCGTCGTAGGCGCTGCCCGGCTGGGCTCGGTACGCGGCCGCCAGCGCGGCGGAGGACGGCTGCTGTGCCGGGTAGGAGGCCGCCATGGCGCCGGAGGCCTGCGCCCGGTACGCGGCCGTCAGCGGGGCGGAGGCCTGCGCCTTGTAGGAGGCGGCGGCAACGGCGGCCTGGCTGCCGTAGGACGCGGCCAGCGAGGAGCCCGTCTGCGCGCCGTAGCCGGCGGGGAGCGCGGCAGCCGCGGGCTGGCTGCCGTAGGATGCGGGCAGGCCCGTGGCGGGCTGGGCGCCGTACGAGGCCGAGTGGCCCAAGGCGGGCTGGGCGCCGTACGAGGCGGACAGCGCAGGCTGGGCACCGTAGGAGGCAGAGTGGCCGGCCACAGGCTGGTAGGCAGCGGCGGCGTGACCTGCCACGGCCTGGGCGCTGTAAGAGCTGGCGTGCACCGCCACGGCCTGGGCGCTGTAGCCAGCAGAAAGCACGGCGCCAGGCTGGGCACCGTAGGAGCCGGCATGGCCATCCATGGGCTGGGCGCCGTAGGAGCCTGCGGCCAGCTGGGTGCCGTAGGATGCCACGTGCACAGCCACGGCCTGGGTGCTGTAGGAGCCGGCGGAGCCGGCGGCGGGCTGGGCGCCGTAGGCGGCGATGGCGGGCTGGGCGCTGTAGCCGGCCGAGTAGCCCGAGGCGGGCTGGGCGCCGTAGGAGGAGGCCAGGGCAGCGGACTGGACGCCGTAGGAGCTGAGGGAGTTGGCGGCCGCGGGCTGCGCGCCGTACGAAGCGGCAGCGGCGGGCTGGGCGCCGTAGGAGCCGAGGGAGTTGGCGGCAGCGGGCTGAGTGCCCGCGGCGCCCAGGGAGCCGACCGAGGGCTGGGAGCGGTAGGCACTGCCCAGCGAGGCCGAGGGCTGCGCGCGGTACGCGGCGGCCTGGCCCGTGGTGGGCTGCGGGCGGTACGCCACGCCCAGGGAGGCCGAGGGCTGGGCTCGGTACGTGGCCCCCAGTGAGGCCGAGGGCTGGGCGCGGTAGGTGGCCGGCTGCGCCGTCATGGGGAGCGTCACCGCCGCGTAGCCGGCGCGGGTGGGTGAGCGCCGCAGCGGGCTGCGGTCCCTGCCAAAGTAGGAGGGGGAGGCTGGCCGGGGCTGCGCATCGAAGGCGTCGTACTTGGCGCCGAAGCGCTGCTGGTAATCGTACAGGGAGGGGGTGGCGGCATAGCCAGCGCCCGTGGCCGAGGGGAAGGCGGCGTCAGCCGCCCGGCGCTGCTGGTCGAAGCCCTCGATCTTGGGCTGGAACTTCTCGCGGTACTCGAGGCCGATGCGTTTGGTCTTGTCGACGCCGAGGGCGGGCGGCGGCGCCTGGCCCGTGCCCTTCTTCTGCACGTTGGTGGAGAGCTCCACGTTCACCCGGCGCCCCTTCACCTCCTTCCCATTTAGGTTTTCGATGGCAACTTTAGCATCGGCTTCGTTCTCCATGTGCACAAAGGCATAGTCTGACAAAGCAGCAGAGAGAGCAGTGAGGGGAGAAAACACAACTCGTTACAGGAGCTGGCACTAACGAGCCGTGCGGCGGCAGCGGGACGGGCGCAGGACAGGCGCTGCCGGCCCCGGGACGGCGCTGCCGGCCCCGCTCGCCGGAGAAGACACGACCCCCACCATCGGCTCTGCCCCACGCTCGTTTGGTCGCGGCCCCCCCGGCATCCCCCAGCTCACAGCCTCCCCCAGCCCGCCTGGCTCCCTCCGTGCCCCCTCCCAGCCCTCCCTGGCACATGGGGACCAAGGGCCCGGGCTGGGCTGGCAGTGCCAGCAGCTGGGCTCAGGGGACGTCCTGGCAGTGAGCGGAGCAAAGCTGAGAGAACCGGCGCCAGCACAGAGAGCGGGACAGGAACGGGGGAGAAAGCGGGGACAGAGAAAGACAAGGACAGAGACGGCAACAGGGACTTAAGACAGAGAAGATGAGGGCGAAGAGGGGAGGAGGGAGGGAAGGAAGGGCCTGAGCACCCCCTGTGAGTGCCCGGCCGTGGCGAGGAGCCAGCCCCACACGGCACAACCGCAGCTCGGCAGCGCAGCGGCGTCCGAGGACAGCGAGGAGCAGGGAAGCAGGACCTGGTGGCAGCTCTGGTGGCCGCCTGTGGCTCTTGGCCCAGCAGGTCTGGGGGCTGGATGCCCCCATGGTGGTTGGGGGGTCACCCCCGTGGCACGACGGGTCCGGGGCCGGCACAGGGCAGGAGGGCAGCGACCCCGTGGCATTCCCCTGCAGTCACAGACCGAGACCTCCGGAACCACTGACAACCCACCCAAGGGCATGTGGTGCACTGGGAGCATCACTGGCCAAGCAAACCCATCCCAGACCTCTGAGCATCAGTGCCATGTCCCCCTCTCCTCTGTCCCCCCGGTGCCATCCCAGCCCCCTGGTTCCTGTCCCACATCCACATGTCCCACTCTGGAAGCCCAAAGAGGGGACGTGCCCTCCATGTCACCCCCAGCCCTGCAGCCACCACCTGGGGGTGGCCATGGCACCCCCAAACCCGAGGGGACGCGGGGCAGGTTCTGCCGGGCTGTGCTGGTGGCTGTGACCTGGGACGAGAGCAGAGGAACAATGTCCCCCTCCTGTGGGCACGCGGGCACTGTGGGGACATCACCGGGACTCCAGGGTGGGCTGAGAAGGGATGAGATGACATCAGGGCCAGGGAGAGGGAAGTGGAGTGGCAGTTGTCAGTCCATCAGTGTGACACGGGTGTCGCCTGAGCTGGGGGAGGTGGGTGACCCCACCAGGCTGTGTTGGGGGTCCGCAGTGTGAAGCCATCGAACCCCTCAGGGGTTTCACGGGGTGCTCTGTGCACTCCCAGCTCCGTGTCCGAGCGTGTCTGTGCAGGCCAGGCCATGGCCTGGGGATGGTTTGGTCACAGAGGTGGCCGCAGCGGGCAGGGGGTCACCCCCGGGGCTGGGGGTGGTGATGGCACAGAACAAAGCTGCCAGGAAGGAGGAAACGGGGGTTTTCAGGAGCGTGGGGAGCCCACCTGGTCCACTTGAGAGAGGGTGAGGAGATTAGCTAGAAAAGGAATAGTGTGGAGATTTGAGGGGGTGGGTACGGCCCCACCCGGGGTGTGGGGAGGCGCTTGCAGAGCACGAGGCCGGCTGCAGGAGGGTAACCGGGGCAGTTCGGGGTCGGGGCACCCACAGGGGCTGGCACAGCCCCAGCAGAGCCCGGGGCAGGCGATCGAAGACACGTGGCTGCCACGGTGGGGGGGGTTAAGGGGTCTGTACCGCCCACACGGGCGGGCGGAGGCGCTGCAGGAGGACGTGGCTGGCACGGGGGGGGTTACGGGAGCTCACTCGGCTCGCACGGCCCCGCTGGGGGCAGGGGGGAGGCGGCAGGAATCGCCCCCGCTCCACCGGCTCCGCGCCGGGCTCCGGGCGGCGGCGGCGCCGCAGGCGGACGGAACTCGGGTGCCGCGGAACCCCGGAACTCGGGTGCCGCGGGCCACCCGGAACTCGGGTGCCGCGGGTCTCCCGGCGGCGCGGGCCGAGCCGGGCGGCGGCGGCGGCTCCGGTACCTTTCACCACGTCGCACTCCACCACGGGGCCGTACTGCTGGAAGAGCGAGCGCAGCTCGCCGCTCGTGCACGCGGCCGACACGTTCCCCACGAAGATCTTGCAGGTGTTGGTGGGGCGCGGGCGGGACGGCTCCACCACGATGCGGCGGCCGTGCAGTTGGTGCCCGTTGAGCTGCGCGATGGCGCGCGCGGCCGCCGCCTCGTCCCGCAGGTGCACGAAGGCGAACTGCTTCATCAGGGCAACGCCCAGCACCGGCCCCGCGGCGCCCGCGAACAGCTCGCTCAGCTCCTCCGCCGTCGCCTCCTCGGGGACGTTGCCCACGAAGAGTTTGATGCCGGGACGCATCGCGGCGGGGATGGCTGCGGGGAGAGCGGCGGGGACGGGACAGGCGGCGGCGGCGGCGGCGGCTTCAAAATGGCGGCGGTTCCTGGGGGCGGCGGGGGCGGCGCAGCGCGCCTGCGTGCCGTGCGCACCGCCCCGCCTCAGCGCGCCTGCGTGCCGTGCGCACCGCCCCGCCTCAGCGCGCCTGCGTGCCGTGCGCACCGCCCCGCCTCAGCGCGCCTGCGTGCCGTGCGCACCGCCCCGCCTCTGCGTGCCGTGTGCACCGCCCTCCCTTTTCCCGCCGTGTTAGCCCCGCCCACCTCTCCTTTAACCCCGCCCCCGTTCCCCTCTGGCCACGCCCCCCCTTAAAGGAGCCGCACCGCTCGGAGCGAGGGGCGTTTATTCGGGCCCGGGGGGCTCCTACAGGTGCGGGCTGGGGGTCTCCATGGGGGTCTCCATGGGGGTCCCCGGGGAAGCCCCACGGCTGCGGTCGCGCTCCTCCCAGAGGGTGACGCCGTCGCAGGAACAGACGCGTTTGGGGTTCTGGAAGAGCCCGGCCGCCCGCGCCACCACGCCACAAGCCAGCCTGGGGACACGGGAGGGTCAGAGGGGGTGACCCCACAGAGACCCCCCCCAAAACAACCCCCCTCGAGCCCCGCAGCGCTCACCCCCGGCCCGAGTTGCCGGTGACACGGGACAGCGGGTGGGACCCCCGGCCCAGGTCGTCCTCGCCCTCGGCCACCACCACGGAGCGGCCGATGATGTCCCAGACCTGGGGAGGGGGACTTGGGGGGTCACAACCCCATAGAGACCCCCCCAAATTTAGGGACAGACCTTCCCCGGTGATGGGGCACAGCCTGGACCCCCCAGCCGGGGTCAGACCCCCCCCCCAAGCCCCCAGTTCCCACCTTCAGCTTCGAGTCCTCAATTCGGAACCGGGCGTGGCCCTCAGCATCTGCCCAGATGTTCCCCAGGTCCCCGGCGTGCTGGGGGGGAGGGGGGTCAGGAGCCCCCCGAAACTTACAGAGCACCCCCAACCCCACCGACACCCCCTGAAACCCACAGAGACTCCCCCAAACACTCCAGAGACCCCCCCCCAAATCCCCTCACTGCACCAAAAATCCCACAGAGCACCCCCTGACCCATCATTGTCCCCCCAAACTCCTCCAAGACCACCCCAGATCCTCCAGAGACCCCCCCAGATTCCTTCATTGCTTCCCCAAATCCCCTCCAAGGCCACCCTAAACCCTCCAGAAACCTCCCAAATCCACTCACTGCCCCCCAAAACCATCCCAAATCCTCCAGAGACCCCCGCAAATCCCCTCACTGCCCCCAAAACCCCTCCAAGACCCCCCCCAAATCCCCCCCCACACCCCCAGCTCACCCTGTGCTCGTCCTGGGGTCCCCCGTGGGTCTCCCCGTCGGGGTTGAAGTGGCCCCCGCAGCTGTTTTTTGGGTGGGGGGAGGATGGGATATGGGGGTGAAATTGGGGGTCCCCACCCCCTGTACCCCCCCCCACCCCTCTCACCTGTCACAGGGGTCCGAGAGGTCCCCGAATTCGTGGATGTGGAGCCCGTGGGGGCCAGGGGGGAGCCCGGTCACGGCGCCGTCCACAATGCAGCGGCCGGGGGAGAGCTGCAGGAACCGGAGCAGCCCCCGGACCCCCCCGGGACCCCCCAGCGCCGCCACCGCCGCCCCCCCGGGGGGAGCTGGGGGGGCACGTTAGGGTTTGGTACCCCCAAAACCCCCCCAGCACAAAAACAATCTCAGGGAGCCCAAAATGTCCCCCAAAACTGAGCCCAAAGCCCAGACAGAGACAGCAGAACCTCCCCAGGAGCACCCAATGCTGCTCAGGATCCCCCCAAATCCTTCTGTGACCCCCAAAACCCGATGAGATCCCACCAAAACCCTCCTGTGACCCCCCCGAAACTCTCCTGTGACCCCCCCAAATCCCTCTGTAACCCCTTCTGTGATGCCCCAAACCATCCCAGGATCCCCCAAAACCCACTGGGACCCCCCCCAAACCATCTGTGACCCCGCAAACCCCACTATAACCTCCAAAGCCCCACAAGAACCCCCCAAAATCTTCTGTGACCCCCTCAAAACCCCTCTGTGACCCCCCCCAAACCCCCCCAAAACCCCTCTCACCCTCAGGGGAGCCCCCCAAGCCCTTGAGCACACCCCCAAACCCCCAAATCCCTGATTGTGCTGAGCCACAGCAGCACCCAAACCCCACTGGGACACCCCCAAACCCTTCCAGGACCCCCCCAAACCCCCACTGACCCTCGGGGGAGCCCCCCATGCCCTTGAGCACGGCCCTGCACCCCGAATTCTCCAGCAGCTCCTGCACTCGCTCGGCTGCTGCCGTGGTCTCCACCAGCACCGACTGCTCCTGGGGCCGCAGCTCCAGCAGCTTCACCTCTGGGGGGGCACAGCGGGGCTCTAGGGGGTCCCCCAAAACCCTGGGGGTGTCCCCGGGGTCTGGGGGAGGGCCCGGGGGTCTCACCGGGAGCCGCGTCCAGCGCTGCCCGCACGGCATCGGCACAGCCCTGGCAGCTCATCTCCACCGAGAACTCCAGCTGGGGGAAAAAAAGGGGGGGGTTCGCCCCCCAAATTGGGGGGGAAGGGGGAAAAAAGGACGAAAATGAGAGAGGGAGTGTCGGAAGATCGAGAAATGGGGGGTGAAAAGGGAGGCGGCGCCCCAAAAGTGGAGGGGAAGGAGCCCTGAACCCGCAGAGCTGCCAGGGAGGGGCCCTGGGTGTGCTGTGGAAGGGATTCTGCACCCCAAAAGTTGTACCTGGGGTTCTGAACCCCCAAACCCGCCCTGCCAGGGTGTCCTGCACTCCTTTACAGGGGTACAGCACCCCTAAAAGTGCTTCTCAGGGGGTCCCGAACCCCCAAACCCCCCCTGGGAGGGGTCCTGTACCTCCAAAACTGCCACGGATGAGGCTGTGAACCCCCAAACCCCGCCGGCGAGGGGGCCCTGCACCCCTAAAAGTGCTTCTCACGCGTCCCGAACCCCCAAACCCCCCTCGCGAAGGCTCCCGCACCCCAAAAGCGCCGTGGGCGGAATTCTGCACCCCCAAATCTCCCCAAACCCGAGCGTTTCACCCCCGAGCCGCCCGTCCTCCGCTCCTCGAGCCCCTCGGTCCCCTCTCCCCACACTCCCCGGACCCCTCCGCCCGCCCGGCCCCGACCCCCCGGTCCCGTCCCGGGGGTCCCGACCCGGCAGCTGCTCCCGGCGGCCGCCATGGCCGCGGACTTTGACCCGGAACCTCTCTCGCGCCGCCGTTCTGCCGCCGGACCGGATACGGCCGCACTACGGGGGAAGGGTTTGGCGGTAGCACCGTTTTCGGCGTCCTGTCGCCATGGCAACGGCGCGGGGTCTGGAACAGGCCCGACCGGGGTTTTGGGGGGATTTTGGGGGTCCGGAAGGGTTTTGATGGCTATGGGGGGGTTCTGGGAATGCGGCAGTGGGAATGGCGGCGTCCTGTGGGATTTTAGGGGACCCCCGGGGGGGAAATTTGGGGGTTTCCGTGGCGGGGGGGGCTGTAGGAGTCAGGGGGGTTCATCCCGCCCATGGGGACACAGCAAGGACCCCCCAAAATCCGCTTGGGAGGGGTCCCCAAAGTGACCAGCACTTCACCCCCAAACTCCCCTCCAAAAATTCTGGGGGGCAATAGTTGGAAAAAAACCCGATTTATTTGCCCCAAAATGAGCACAGACATGGCTGAGGGAGGAAATGTGTGGGATCCTGGGGGTGGGAATAGGAACACCCCCAAAATGATGCTCAGAGCCCCCCAAAACCAGATATCAGCCCCCCGCCAATGACCCAGAGCCCCCCAAATCAGGGCTCAGCCCCCCAAAATCAGGGTTCAGGACTCCCAAATCAGGCTCAACACCCTTCAAGGACCCAGAGCCGCCCCCAAATCAGCGCTCAGCACACCCCGAAGTTCTCTGAGTCCCTAAAAAAGGGGCCGGGAACCCCCAAATCAAGGGTCAGGACCCCCATAGGGGGCTCAGAGCTTCTCAAATCAGGGCTCAGAACCCCCAAAGCGCTCAAAACCCCCCCAGATAGGGCTCAGCCCCCCCAAATGAGGGCCCAGCCCCCCAAAATCAGGGTTCAGGACTCCCAAATCAGGCTCAACTCTCTTCAAGGACCCAGAGCCCCCCCCCCAAATCAGCGCTCAGCACCCCCCAAAGTGCTCCAAGTCCCGCCAAATGAGGGCTCAGCCCCCCCAAATAGGGCTCAGCCCCCCCAAATGAGGGCCCAGCCCCCCCAAATGAGGGCTCAGAGCCCCCCAGCGCTCAGCCCAGCCCCTCCCGGACCTGCTGCACCAGCCGGGCCCTCACGGCCCGTCCCTCGCGCGCCCCCGGCCCGGGGGGCGGCGGCGGCTGCGGGGGGGGCTCGGGGTGGGTGGGGGCGGGCGGGAGCCCCTCGGGGGGCTCCAGGGGGACGCGGCGGCGCAGGGCGATGTTGTGCAGGATGCAGCAGGCCAGGAAGATCTGGCAGACTTTGGGGGGGCTGTACTGGAGCCCCCCGCCCGCCAGGCAGCGGAAGCGGCGGCGCAGCAGCCCCAGGGTGCGGCGCAGCGGGGCCAGGCTGCGCGCGTGCAGCGCGTTGTAGCGCAGCTCGGCCGCTCCCCGCGGGCCCGAGATCGGCGTCAGCAGCCACGGCTTCAGCGGGTACGAGCGGTCACCTGCGGGGAACGGGGGGGACACACCTCAGTTACAGCTGGAGCGGCAGGGACACACCTGAGTTACACCCAGAGCAGCAGGGACACACCTGAGTTACACCCGGAGCACCGGGGATACACCTGAGCTACACCTGGAGTGGCAGGGACACACCTGAGAGTGGCAGGGATACACCTGAGTTACACTCAGAGCACCGGGGATACACCTGAGCTACACCCAGAGCACCAGGGACACACCTCAGTTACACCTGGAGCAGCAGGGACACACCTGAGTTACACCCGGAGTGGCGGGGACACACCTGAGTTACAACCAGAGCACCAGGGACACACTTGAGTTACACCCGGAGCACCGGAGATGCACCTGAGCTACACCTGGAGTGGCAGGGACACACCTGAGAGTGGCAGGGACACACCTGAGTTACAACCAGAGCACCAGGGACACACCTGAGTTACACCCGGAGCACCAGGGACACACCTCAGTTACACCTAGAGCAGCAGGGACACACCTGAGAGTGGCAGGGACACACCTGAGTTACAACCAGAGCACCAGGGACACACCTGAGTTACACCCGGAGCACCGGGGATACACCTGAGAGTGGCGGGGACACACCTGAGTTACAACCAGAGCACCAGGGACACACCTGAGTTACACCTGGAGGGGCAGGGACACACTTGAGTTACACCCGGAGCACCGGGGATACACCTGAGCTACACCTGGAGTGGCAGGGACACACCTGAGAGTGGCAGGGACACACCTGAGTTATACTCAGAGCACCAGGGACACACCTGAGCTACACCTGGAGGGGCAGGGACACACCTCAGTTACACCCAGAGCACCAGGGACACACCTGAGTTACACTCGGAGCACCGGGGATACACCTGAGCTACACCTGAGAGTGGCAGCGACACACCTGAGTTACACCCAGAGCAGCAGGGACACACCTGAGCTACACCTGGAGTGGCAGGGACACACCTGAGCTACACTCAGAGCACCAGGGACACACCTGAGAGTGGCAGGGACACACCTGAATTACACCTGGAGTGGCAGGGATACACCTGGAGCACCCCAAGGTCACCAGGGTCACCCCCAGCCTAACCCCAGCCATCAGTGGCTGTGTGCAGTGACCCCTCAGACCACCCCCAGATCACCCCCATATTCCCGAAACCCCCAAACCCCCCAAAGACCCCCAAACCCCCCTCCCCCAACAGCCAGTCCCCCCTTCCATAAACCAAGACCTCCAGCATCCCCCCACCCCGAAACACCCCAAACCCCGTTCCCCAGCAGCCAGACCCTCTCACTCGATCTTTGGCATCCCCCCTCACCCCAAACCCCCCCAAAGACCCCCAAACCCCCTCACCCAGCAGCCAGACCCCCGGGGCCCTGCTGCCCTCCATCAGGCGCGCCAGGGCCGAGTTCTCGAGCACGGTGGCGTTGGGACACGAGCCGGGGAATTTGGCCACCACGTTGGTGATGTGCCCGCGGCGGTCGCACACCACCTGCATGTTGATGGAGTGGAAGTTGGCGGCGTTGCGGAACAGCGGTTCGTTATCCGCCGGTGCCCGCAGCGCCACGTGCATGGCGCCCACCAGTCCCAACACCCCGGGCAGCCCCGCGGGGTCCCGGTGCGGAACGGGCACCGGCGGGAAGGCGATGTACCGGACCGCCCGGCGCTGCAGCGCCGCCAGGAACTGCGCCAGGCAGTTGGACATGGCGGACTGGCTGATGCCGGTGCTGAGGCGTGAAACCGTCTGGAAGGAGCCCGAGGCCAGGAAAGCCAAGGCCGAGGTGACCTTCACGGCCACCGGCAGCGCGTGGCTGCGGCCCGTGAGGCTCTGCAGGTCGGCCCCGAGCTCCCGGCACAGCGCCGCGATGGCCGCCCGGTCCAGGCGGCACCGGCGCAGCGCCTGCTCGTCGCTCAGCTCCAGGAAGGAGCAGCGCACCCGGTAAATGCGCTGCGCCGGGTACGGGCGGCGGCGGCGGCGGCCGCGGAGGGGGTTCGGTGATGGGGATGCGGCGGAGGGAGAAGCGGAGGGCGCGGGGAGGGGGTTACGGGATGGCGAGATGGGTGCGGGGTGCCGGTCATGAGCCCGGTCCTGATCGCGGTCCCGTTCGTGGGTTTCATCCCGGTGCCGTTCGTGGGTTTCATCCCGGTGCCGGTGCTGCTCCCGGTCCCTGTCACAGTCCTGATCCCGCGCGCAGTGCCGGTGCTGCTCCCGGTCCCTGTCACGGTCCTGATCCCGTGCCCGGTGCTGCTCCCAGCCCTGTTCCTCGTCGCTGTCCCGGTGCTGTTCCCGGTGCCGGTGCCGCTCCCGGAGCCGCCGCAGCAGCAGAACCGCGTAGGACATGGCGGGGCGGGGCAAACCGGAACGGGGCGGGGCCAGAGCCGCCGGTCCCGGTGGCCGCGACACGGGTCGGTGCCACTTGGGGCGGTCAGCCTCGGTCCCGGTGCCGGTAGCGGTGCCGATCGATCCCGATGGGAGCGGTTGGCCCCGGTCTATCCCGGAGCCGGTGGGGGCAGCTGTTCGCTGTCCCTGTACCGATCCCGATGCCGGTAAGGCCGGTCTCTCCGTGTCCCGGTGCCGCTCCCGCTCTGTCCCGGTGCCGGTGAGGCCGCTCTATCCGTGTCCCGATGCCGGTAGGGCCGGTCTCTCCGTGTCCCGGTGCCGCTCCCGCTCTGTCCCGGTGCCGGTAGGGCCGCTCTGTCCGTGTCCCGGTGCCGCTCCCGCTCTGTCCCAGTGCCGGTAGGGCCGCTCTCTCCGTGTCCCGGTGCCGCTGCCGGTCCCGGTTCCGCCGCCTCGGGTCCGCCCGGCTCCGCCGCTCCGCCAGGCCACGCCCCTCCCCCGCGCGCTGATTGGCCAGCGGTTCTGTCACGTGCTCTGAAAGCCCCACCCCTCCCCTCACTTCCGGCGCGCCGCCGCGAGGGCAGAGGCGCTTTGTGCCTTGCGCTATCCGGGCCGCCGCTGGGCGGGGCTTCGCAGCGCCTCGGCCAATCGCGTCGCACCGTTCCGCCTCTCTCGGCCAATCAGCGCGCGTGGTGGGCGGGGTCACGAGCGAGGCGGCCGCCGCCATTTTAGTGCCGTCACCGAGCACCGGGCGGGGGGGGCGCGGTGAGAATCGGGGGACCGGGAGGGACCGGGAGGGAGCTGGGACCCCGCTGGGACCCCGCTGGGACCCCGCTGGTGTGGGGGAGCTCTGCACGGGGTCCCGGTAGGGAGCCGGGACCCCGCTGGTGTGGGGCAGGGCTGCGCGGGGTCCCGCGGTCTCGGGGAGGCGCCCGGGATGGGGCTGGGGGGGAGTTGGGTGTCCCCTCCCTGGGCTGAGGGAGAGTTGGGTGTCCCCTCCCTGGGCTGAGGGCTCACGGAGCACAACCGGGGCTGAGGCTCCGCTCGGGACCCTGACGGAGCCGGGCCTAGGGGGTCTCTGCTTCAGGGGGCCCTGAGGGGTGAGGGGGGGTCCCATCGGGAATCAGCAGGAGGAGGATCTGTGAAAGGCGGGGGGAACTTTCCCCATCCCCTTCCCCCTGCCCGGGGCGGGGTTTGAGCGGGGAGGGTCTCACCGAGCCCCCCCTTCCCTGCCGCCCGCAGGCGGGTCGCGATGGTGAAGCTGTTCATCGGGAACCTGCCGCGGGAGGCGACGGAGCAGGAGATCCGCTCCCTGTTCGAGCAGTACGGGAAGGTGCTGGAGTGCGACATCATCAAGAACTACGGCTTCGTGCACATCGAGGACAAGACGGCGGCCGAGGACGCCATCCGCAACCTGCACCACCACAAGCTGCACGGCGTCTGCATCAACGTGGAGGCCAGCAAGAACAAGAGCAAGGCCTCCACCAAGCTGCACGTGGGCAACATCAGCCCCGCCTGCACCAACCTGGAGCTGCGCGCCAAGTTCGAGGAGTATGGCCCCGTCATCGAGTGCGACATCGTCAAGGACTACGCCTTTGTGCACATGGAGCGGGCCGAGGACGCCGTAGAGGCCATCCGGGGGCTGGACAACACCGAGTTCCAAGGTGAGGTGCAGATTTGGGGAGCACCAGGCTGGGATGGGGCACGGGGAGGTTCTGATCTGGGAGGATTTTGGCTGATTTTGGGTGTTACCAGCCCCACTCTGTGGTTGGTGCTGTGTTCAGGGCCTCCTCTTGTCCCGGAGCGCCAGAATTTGGCTCTGGGGATGGTGCCAGGTGCTGTCCTCGTGCTCTCGTCCAGTGTCAGAGCTGAGGACACTGTGGTGGCTCCATGTCGGGGCAGAGTGGAGTTTGTAGGAATTCTGGGGGATTTACCCCAAACTCTTTGTTCAGGGTGAGTTCCACCTCTGGGGCTGCCTCACAGGACTGGGTTGTCCCTGTGCTGCTGGAATTTGGGGGAGAACTGGGCTGGGAGCCACACCATGTCCCCTTGGCCCCTGTTGTCCCCAGGTCCTGCCTGGGGCCACAGGGACCCTCCTTATCTGTGTGCCCACCCTGGTGGCTCCTGTCACCCCCCACCCTCAGCGGTGCCAGGGGCGGCTTTCAGGGGTCCCATGGTGCCCTGGGGGTCCCCATGGCTGCTGCCACCTCTTGAGGGTCCCATGGACCACCAGCCCCAGCCCAGCTTTGCCACCACGGCCCCAGATGTTCTGATCTTTGACATAATTCAATCTTGGTGCAATAATTAAATAACTAAAATGCAAAACAACGGCTGGAGTTTGTGCCTCTGACAGGGATCCCAAACAAAGCAGCCCCTGGGCTTTCATCCCCTTGGTGTGCACAGGAAGGTCTCGGGGTTGTCACCTCCTGCCGTGTCCCCAAATATCCCTCAGGCACAAAGTTTGGGGGTTGTCACCTCCTGCCGTGTCCCCAAATATCCCTCAGGCACAAAGTTTGGGGGTTGTCACCTCCTGCCGTGTCCCCAAATGTCCCTCACCTGGCAGGGCCACAGGTGCCCAGGCCCTTTGTTGTGCCTCGGTTCCTGGTCTCTTCTCAGGGAACATCCCACAGTGCCAAAGGTGACTCTTGGCAGTGCCAGGGGTGGCACTTGGGGGTCCCCAAGGGATGGTGGAGGCTCTGGGGCACCCCATGATGCGATGCTGGCACTGGGGAACCCCACAGTGCCTGATGCCCGTGTGGAGTGTGGCTCTGGTGATCCCAAAATCTTGTGCCAGTGCCGGAGTGCCGGGATCAGCCGTGGGGATCCCATGGCTTTGTGCCAGCGCCGGGATCAGCTCTGGGGATCCCACGGCCCGATCTCGATGTTGGGTGGCTCTGGGGGATCCCACGGCCCGGTCTCGATGTCGGGTGGCTCTGGGGGACCCTGTGACCCGATGCCCGTGGCTCCGGGGGATGCCATGGCCCGATGCCGGGTGACGCTGGGTCTCCCTCTCCCCAAGGCAAGCGGATGCGCGTGCAGCTCTCCACCAGCCGCCTGCGGACGGTGCCCGGGATGGGAGACAAGAGCAGCTGCTACCGCTGCGGGAAGGAGGGGCACTGGTCTAAGGAGTGCCCGGTCGATCGCCCGGGGCAAGTGGCGGACTTTGCCGAGGCCTATAACGAGCAGTACGGAGCCGTGCGCACTCCCTACACCGCGGGCTATGGGGAGACCGTGTATTACGATGAGGCCTACGGCGGGATGGCCGACTACTACAAGCGCTACCGCGTCCGCTCCTACGCCACGGCCTCGGCGTACGACGCCTACGCGGAGCAGACCATGGCCCAGTACTCCCAGTATGCCCAGTACTCCCAGGTCCAGTCCTCAGCCATGGCCGCCACCACGGCCATGGCCGGCCGCATCCCCACCACCTTAGACGCGTACGACCGAGCGCTGCTGCCCACTCCGGGCGCGGCGGCCGCCGTCGCCGCCGCCGCCGCCACCGCCGCGGCCGCCGCCGCGTCCTCCACATATTACACCCGGGACAGGAGCCCCCTGCGCCGCACGGCCGCCGCGGCCAGCACCGTCGGAGAGGCGTACACGTACGAGCGTGGGCAGCTGTCGCCCGTCTCCTCGGTGGCCCGGGCGTCCCTCTACGACCTGCAGCGCTTCGAGCGGGATCCCTACGGGGACCGGGCGCGGTACTCCGCCTTCTGAGGTGAGCGCCGGCGCCTCGGCCCGGGCGTGTCCGTGCCGCCGGCGCCCGGTAACGGTCTTTCCCTGCCCAGGGTCGCCGCAGACCCCCCGGGACTCGCCGCCATCGCCGTGGCTCCGCAGCCCCTGGATGTCGCCGCCGCGTCAGGTCAGACGTGCCCCGGGTCGCCGCCGCCGCCGCCGCGTCCCCTCCCCGTCACCGGGACCCCCCGTCCCCGTCGGAGCCGCCGGAGCCGCCGCGTCCCAGCGCCCGCGTGTCCCCGTGGCCGGGTGTCCCCGAGTGTCCCCGGGTGTCCCCGAGTGTCCCCGTGTCCCCCACGTCCCCTCACGTCTCTGCTCTCTTCCAGGTGCGGCGGCCTCGGATGGAGCCGTGTCCCCCCGCCTGGGCCGCCCCTTTTTGTACGGAGCTTCCCCAGAGCCCCCCCCGGCCTCACCCGCCCCATTTTCCAGCAAAATAAAAATTTTCACCAATTTCTGTCCCGATTTTTCTGTGCCGGGTCTGCCGCGGGGGGCGGGGCCTGCGGGGGGCGGGGCCGGGGCTGGCCAATCAGAGCGCAGCGTTTTAAATCTAGCGCGAGATATGCAAATGAGATCGTGGGCGGAGCGAATGCAAATAGCGCCAGCGGCCAATCCGATTTCCGAAAGGGAGGGGCGGGGTCTGTGGCGGGAGAGGGGCGGGGTTATGCAAATTTACGCCGCAAGGGGTCCGACCCCGTTTCACTGTCGGACCGTGGGGCTGATTTTGTCACCCGGAACTCCCGCGTCGTTCTTTCCGCCCTGACTCGAGTGGCTTTTGTGACGTCATTTCCTGCGCGACGCCGTCTCCGCAGCGGCCATGGCGCTGAACGGCGGTGAGGCACCGGCGGGACCCCCGGGACCCCACCGGGATCCCCCCTCAGCACCGGGAATCACCCCGGAACCCCCCTCCGCCACCGGGACCTTCCCCGGGCCCCTCCGTGCCCCTTCCCGCCCCTCCGAGTCTCCCTCAGCTCATCCCAGACTCCTTAACCCGCCCTCCCCGCGGTTTGGGACCCCCCCGGTAACCGAGACCCCCTTCCCGGTAACCCAGACCCCCCCCCCGGTAACTCAGAAATCCCCCCGGTAACCGAGACCCCCTTCCCGGTAACCCAGACCCCCCCCCGGTAACTCAGACATCCCCCCGGTAATCCAGACCCCCTCCGGTAACCCAGACCCCTCCCCCGGTTTCCCCCCCAGGCGCGGACGAGGCCGAGGCGCGGCGGGAGCGGTTGGACCGGGCGAGCCGGGCCATGGGGGCGCTGCTGCTGCGGGGGTACCGAATGCTGGGGAGCTGCTGCCCGGAGTGCGGGGTGAGCGCACCGGGAACCCCCGGGAACCCCCCGGGAACCCCCCGGGAACCCCCCGGGACCCCCCGGGATCTCCCCGGGACCCTCGGGAACGGGGAGGGGTCGGAACGGGGGGAGAGGGGAGGAGCCGGGACCGTCCTGGGATTGGGAATGGGCGGGAGGGGGGAGGGGTCCCGGGAATTTGGGGGTACCGGGACCCTCCCGGGAATTTCGGGGGTACCGGGGGGGGGGTGGTGGAGGGGTCCCGGTGCCCCGTGACGCCCCCGGTGCCCCCCCAGACGATTCTGCTGCAGGACAAGGAGCAGCGGCTGCTGTGCGTGAGCTGCCAGGAGCCCGAGGGGGGGAACGGTACGAGGGGGGGAATTTGGGGGATTTTGGGGTGGAAATTGGGGATTTTGGGGGTGGGGGAGGGGAATTGGGGATTTTTTGGGGGGTGGGGGGCGGGAATTGGGGGGAATTGGGCATTTTGGGGTGGAAACTTGGGGTTTTGGGGGTGGAGAAGGAGAATTTGGGGGGAAATTGGGGATTTTGGGGGTGGGGAGGACAATTTGGGAGGAAATTGGGGATTTTGGGGGTGGGGGAGGAGAATTTGGGGGGAATTGGGGATTTTGGGGATGGGGGAGGAGAATTTGGGGGAAAATTGGGGATTTTGGGGGTGGGGGAGGGGAATTTGGGGGAAATTGGGGATTTTGGGGGTGGGCGAGGGGAATTTGGAGGGAATTGGGGATTTTGGGGATGGGGGAGGAGAATTTGGGGGGAAATTGGGGATTTTGGGGGTGGGGGAGGGGAATTTGGGGGGAAATTGGGGATTTTGGTGGTGGGGGGAGGAGAATTTGGGGTGGAAATTGGGGGTTTTGGGGGTGGGGGAGGGGAATTTGGGGGAAATTGGGGATTTTGGGGGTGGGGAGGGGAATTTGGGGGGAAATTGGGGGTTTTGGGGATGGGGGAGGGAAATTGGGGATTTTTTGAGGGGTGGGGGAGGAGAATTTGGGGGAAATTGGGGATTTTGGGGTGGGGGAGGGGAATTTGGG
Organism: Taeniopygia guttata; assembly: GCF_003957565.2. Lineage (NCBI taxonomy): Eukaryota > Metazoa > Chordata > Aves > Passeriformes > Estrildidae > Taeniopygia > Taeniopygia guttata. The sequence goes on from NC_054763.1 coordinate 926,018, forward strand.
GGGGAATCGGGGATTTTTTGGGGGGTGGGGGAGGAGAATTTGGGGGGAATTGGGGTTTTTGGGGTGGAGAAGGAGAATTTGGGGGGAAATTGGGGGTTTTGGGGGTGGGGGAGGGGAATTTCGGAGGAATAGGGGATTTTGGGGGTGGGGGAGGGGAATTTGGGGGGAATTGGAGATTTTGGGGGTGGGGGAGGGGAATTTCGGAGGAAATTGGGGATTTTGGGGGTGAGGGAGGAGAATCTGGGGGGAAATTGGGGATTTTGGAGGTGAGGGAGGGGAATTTGGGGGGGAATAGGGGATTTGGGGGTGGGGGAGGGGAATTGGGGATTTTTTGGGGGGTGGGGGGCGGGAATTGGGGGTTTTGGGGGTAGGGGAGGGGAATTTGGGGGAAAATTGGGGATTTTGGGGGTGGGGGAGGAGAATTTGGGGGGGAATTGGGGATTTTGGGGGTGGGGGAGGTGAATTTGGGGGGAAATTGGGGATTTTGGGGGTGGGGGAGGTGAATTTGGGGGGAAATTGGGGATTTTGGGGGTGGGGGGCGGGAATTGGGGATTTTTTGGGGGGTGGGGGGGCGGGAATTGGGGATTTTGGGGGTGGGGGAGGGAAATTGGGGGGAATTGGGGATTTTGGGGGTGGGGGAGGGGAATTTCGGAGGAAATGGGGATTTTGGGGGTGGGGGAGGGAAATTGGGGATTTTTTGAGGGGTGGGGGGCGGGAATTGGGGGGAATTGGGGATTTTGGTGGTGGGGGAGGGGAATTTGGGGGGAAATTGGGGATTTTGGGGTTGGGGGAGGGGAAATTTGGGGGGAATTGGGGATTTTGCGGGTGGGGGAGGAGAATTTGGGGGAAAAATTGGGATTTTGGGGGTGGGGGAGGGCAATTTGGGAGGAAATTGGGGATTTTGGGGGTGGGGAGCAGAAGGTGCCGAGGGCGGCAATTTGAGGATGGGGGGGGGGGGGGCTGCAAATATTTGGGAGTTTTGGACCTGAAGCCATTGGGGGGGAGGGGCAGAACCCCAAAATCTGCTCCCCCCCGACCCCTCCCTCCCCTCCCCCGCAGCTCCGCGGCCCGAGCGCGGCTCAGCGGCGGCGGCGGCTCCGCGGGGAGCGGCTCCCGCTGCCCCCGGGGCTGACGGGGACGGCTCCGGGGCCGAGTTCCCCGGTTGTCCCGGTTCCGCCGGTGCCGGTGCGGATTTCCCCGGTTCCGCCGGTGCCGGTGCGGATTTCCCCGGCTGTCCCGGTTCCCCCGGTGCGGCGGTGGCGGCGGCGCGGGCGGCGCTGCTGCAGAAGCTGCTCTGGGCCTCCCGGGAGCTGCCCCGCACCGGCTCCGTGGACGGCAGCGCGCGGCTCTGCCGCCTCATGCGGGACTGCGCCCACGCCCTGCGGGGGCTGCGCGACCTGGAGCTGCCCGGGAGCGCCCCCGGGACACCCCCGGGACACACCGAGCCCTCCCGGTGACACCGGGCACCCCCCCGGGACACCCCCGGGACACACTGAGCCTTCCCGGTGACACCGGGCACCCCCCGGACACCCCCCCGGGACACACCGAGCCCTCCCGGTGACACCGGGCACCCCCCCGGGACACCCCCGGGACACACTGAGCCTTCCCGGTGACACCGGGCAACCCCCCGGGACATTCCGGGCCCCCCCCGGTGACACCGGGCCCCCCCCGGCCCCCCCCGGGACACAGCGAGCCTTCCCGGTAACACCCCGGGATCCCCCCGGTGACAACTTGAGATCTCCCGGGACATCCCGAACCTTCCCGGTGACACCGGGCACCCCCCCGGGACACACCGAACCCTCCTGGTGACACCGGGCACCCCCCGGGACATCCCAAGCCCCTCCCGGTAACAACCGGGACCCCCCCGGTGACACATTGGGATCTCCCGGGACACCCCGAACCCTCCCGGTGACACCGGGCGCCCCCCGGGACGTCCCCGGGACATCCCGAGCCCCTCCCGGTGACACCCCCGGGCCCCCCCGGTGCCAGCGGTGCCGGGCGGGACGGAGGCTCCGCTGTGAAACGGAGTCGGGTGGTTTAAAGGGTTAAATCCCGGCTGAAAATGGGCTAAAAACGGGTTTTTGTGTGAAAAAATGGGGTGTCAGAGGGATTTGGGGTGGTGAAAATGGGGTTTTGTAGGAAATAAATCGGTGGAAAGTGGATTTGGTGTGAATTTGGGGGAAGGGTTTGGTGAAAAAGGGATTTTATAGGGAAAAAATTGATGTAAACGGGATTTTATAGAGAAAAAAATTGGTGTAAAAGGGATTTTATGTGATAGAATTTAGTATAAAAGGGATTTGATATTAAAGGGTTTGATATAAAAGGGATTTTATAGAAAAGGATTTGATATAAAATGAATTTGGAATAAAAGGAATTTGCTATAAAAGGATCTCATAGAAATAAATTTGGGATAAAAGGGTTTGATATAAAATAAGTTTGGGGTAAAAGAGTGTGATATAAAATAAATTTAGGATAAAAAGCACTGGATATAAAATAAATTTGATATAAAAGGGATTTGTATAAAATAAATTTGGGATAAAAAGATTGGATATAAAATAAATTCAGGATAAAAGGGTTTGATATGAAATAAAATTGGGATCAAAAGATTTTATATAAAATTTGGGATAAAAGGATTTGATCTAAAATTGGGATAAAAGCATTGGATATAAAATAAATTTCGGGTAAAATTTATATAAATTTGATGTAAAATAAATTGGGGTTAAAAGGATTTGATATAAAATTTGGTGTAAAAGGATTTGATCTAAAATTTGGGATAAAAGGGATTTGATATGAAATCTGATACAAAAGGGTTTGATATACAATAAATTTGGGATAAAAGGGTTTGATATAAAATAAATTGGGGATAAAAGGATTTTATATAAAATTTGGGATAAAAGGAATTCGATATAAAATCTGGTACAAAAGAGTTTGATATAAAATAAATTTGGGATAAAATGATTTGATATAAAACAGATTTGGGGTAAAATCCTCGTGACAAAATCGGAACCAAACCAAAACCTCAAACCCGCGGATTTCACCCCAAAATCGCCCCAAATTCCCCCGGGGGGGGGGGGGGGGGGCGCACTGGGGGGGGTGGGGGAGGGGCGGCCCCTCCCCCCTCTCCGATTTCCCACGGGGGGGGGGGAGGGGCGGGGCTGTCGCGACAATCGCGATCGCGGCGGTGTCAGGAGTGGGGGAGGGGCGGGGGGTGCGGGGCGGATTTTGGGGACCCCCCGGGGGGAATTTGGGGATTTTTGGGGTATTTTTGGGGGGTCCATGGGGAGCGTCTGGAAGCGGCTGCAGCGCGCGGGGAAACGCGCGGCCAAAGTTCGGTTCAGGGCGCGCCTGGAGGAGCTGCTGCTGGAGGGGGGGGGCGGCTGGTGAGTGACCCCCCCCCAAATCCCAGAGACCCCCCCCAAATCCCAGAGATCCCCCCCCAAATCCCAGAGACCCCCCCCCAAATCCCAGAGACCCCCCCCAAATCCATGGGGTACCCCCCAAATCCCAGAGACCCCCCCCAAATTATCGAGATCCCCCCCAAATCCCCGGGAAACGCCACAAATCACCGAGACACCCCCCCAAATCCCAGAGACTCCCCCAAATCCCAGAGACCCCCCCCGGGACACCCCCAAATCCCAGGGACCCCCCCCAAATCCCCGGGGCACCCCTAAATCCCAGAGACCCCCCCCAAATTCCAGAGACCCCCCCCAAATCCATGGGGTACCCCCCAAATCCCAGAGATCCCCCCCAAATCCCAGAGACCCCCCCAAATCACCGAGATCCCCCCCAAATCCCAGAGAACCCCCCCCAAATTCCCGGGGCACCCCCAAATCACAGAGACCCCCCCGGACCCCCAGAGAACCCCCCCCAAATCCCAGAGACCCCCCCGGGACACCCCCAAATCCCAGAGACCCCCCTGGGAAACCCCCCAAATCCCAGAGACCCCCCCCCAAATCACCGAGATCCCCCCCAAATCCCCGGGGCACCCCCAAATCTCGGGGCACCCCCAAAATCCCAGAGATTTCCCCCAAATACCCCGAGACCCCCCCAAATTCCCGAGACCCCCCCCGGGACACCCCCAAATACCCGAGACCCCCCCCAAATCCCAGAGCCCCCCCCTAAAATTTGTGGGAGCCCCAAACCCTTCCAGGATTTCCCCCAAATTCATGGGGTCCCCCCCCTAAACAAACCACGGGACCCCCCCAAATCCCGGAGACACCTCCCGACCTCCCGGGACCCCCCAAAAATCGGTGGAAAGTCCCAAATTCTTCCAGGATTCCCCCCAAAATTCATGGGATTTCCCCCCACCCAAAAAAAAACCCACCGAGACCCCCCCCAAGAGTGGGGGAGGGACCTAAAACCCCCCACGGGAACCCTCAAATCTCTGAGACCCCCCCCAAAAAACCCCCGGGACCCCCAAAACCCCCCGGGACCCCCAAAACCCCCCGGGACCCCCAAAAACCCCCTCAAATCAACGCCCCCCCCCTCCCCACACCCCTAAAATCCCCGGGAACCCTCCCCGGGCCCCCCAAAAATCCCCCCCCGGACCCCCCAAAAATCCCCCCCCGGTTCATTTTGAGTTGAAAATCTCCATAAATGGGGTCGGGCTAAAAATAGCCCGGGGGGGGGGGAGGGGGCGAACCCCCCCTTCCCTCCCCTCCCCCCCCCGGGGGTGTCCGGTTTCCCCCCCCGCCCCAAATTTAGCCGCGACCCCCCCTCCGAGGGTGGGGGAGGGGAGGGGGGGTCAGTTTGGGGGTCCCGGGGGGGAATTTGGGGGGGGGGGATGAATTTGGGGGTCCGGGGGGGGGGGGGAGGTCAGTTTGGGGGTCCCGGGGGGGGATTTGGGGGGTGTAGGGTCAGTTTGGGGGTCCCGGGGGGGGATTTGGGGAGTGGGATGAATTTGGGGGTCCCGGGGGGGGGATATGGGGGTGTAGGATCAGTTTGGGGGTCCCGGGGGGGAAAATGGGGGTGTAGGATCAGTTTGGGGGTCCCGGGGGAATCTGGGGGGTGTGGGGTGAGTTTGGGGGTCCCGGGGGGGGGTGATTTGGGTGGGGGGCTGAATTTGGGGGTCCCGCCCCCCCCCCAGGACCCCCGACAGAGTGACGGTGGTGTGGAGCCGGCGGCAGCGCAGGGTCTGCTCCAAGGTGGGGGGCCGGGGGGGTTTGGGGGGTCCTGGAGGGGGTTTGGGGGGGTCCCGGGGGGTCCTGAGGGGGTTTGGGGGGTCCCGAGGGGGGTCCCGAGGGGGGTTTGGGGGCCTGAGGGGGTTTGGGGGTACCGGGGGGGTTTGGGGGGTCCCCAGGGGGGTCCCGGGGGGGTTTGGGGGGTCTCGGGGGGGTCCCGGGGGGGTTTGGGGGATCAGGGGGGGTTTGGGGTCCCGGGGGTCTCAGGGATGTTTTTGGGGGTTTTGGGGGGGCTCAGGGATGTTTTGGGGAGCTCAGGGATGTTTGGGGGGGATCAGGGATGATTTGGGGGTTCTGTGGGGCTCAGGGATGTTTTGGGGGGCTCAGGGATGTTTTGGGGGGCTCAGGGATGATTTGGGGGGTCCCTGACGGGGGGTGCAGCCCCGCAGGTGGGAGTTGGGGGGCTCAGGGATGTTTTGGGGGGCTCAGGGATGTTTTTGGGGGGTCCCTGACGGGGGGTGCAGCCCCGCAGGTGGCAGCCGGGCATCCAGAACCCGCAGCGGGGGATGGTGGTCTGGGTGGTGCCCGAGACCCTCGAGGTGGTCGTGACCCTGTACCGGGTACGGACCCCCCAAAACCCGGACCCCCCTTCAGACCCTCCCCCACCCCACTCCGACCCTTTTGGACCCCCGGGTCCACCCCAGGACCCCCACGAGCTGTGTCCCCCCCCCCCCCCCCGCCCCCCCTTGACCCCCCAGGACCCCCCTGACCCCCCCTGACGCCCCCAGGACCCCCCTGACCCCCCCTCCCCCCCCAGGACCCCCCTGACCCCCCCTCCCCCCCCAGGACCCCCCTGACCCCCCCCGACCCCCCTGACACCCCTGACCCCCCAGGACCCCCCCTGACCCCCCCTCCCCCCCCCAGGACCCTCCTCCCCCCCCCAGGACCCCCCTGACCCCCCCTGACCCCCCCTCCCCCCCAGGACCCCCAGGCCACCACCTTCGATGACAAAATCTGGAACTTCCTCGTGGTCAACGTGAGGGGGGCGGGGGCACCCCAAAAACGGGGGGGGGGAACCGGGGGGGTCCCCGGGGTGACACTGGGTGGGGTGACACCGGAGTCACCGGGGGTCTCTGGGGTCTCTGGGTGTCCCCAGGGTGGCCCTAAATATCCCATGGGTGTCCCCAAGTGTCCCCCGGGTGTCCCCAAATGTCCCGTGGGTGTCCCCAAGTGTCCCTAAATGTCCCCCGGGTGTCCCTAAATGTCCCGTGGGTGTCCCCAAGTGTCCCATGGGTGTCCCTAAGTGTCCCTGGGTGTCCCCAAATCTCCCATGGGTGTCCCCAAATGTCCCCTGGGTGTCCCCTGGGTGCCCCCTGGGTGTCCCCAAATGTCCCCTGGGTGTCCCCAGCTGTCCCCTGGGTATCCCCTGGGTGTCCCTGGGTGTCCCTGGGTGTCCCCGGGTGTCCCCTGGGTGTCCCCTGGGTGTCCCTGGGTGTCCCTGGGTGTCCCCTGGGTGTCCCTGGGTGTCCCTGGGTGTCCCCAGCTGTCCCCTGGGTGTCCCCTGGGTGTCCCTGGGTGTCCCTGGGTGTCCCCTGGATGTCCCCTGGGTGTCCCCAGCTGTCCCCAGCTGTCCCCAGCTGTCCCCGCTGTCCCCGCAGGAGTCGCGGGGGCGGCGCTCGGTGGTGGCCGCGGCCCCGCTGGAGTTGGGGCGCCTGGCGGGGGTTGGGGACACCCCCGTGTCACTGTCCCTGCGCCCCCGCAGCCGCAAAGTGACAACGGCCACGCTGCGGCTGCGGCTGCGCGGGCTCGTCCTGCTGGAGGGACACCCCACGTAGGCACCGGGGGGACAGGGGGACAGGGGGACATTGGGGACATTGGGGACATCGGGGACATTGGGGACATTGGGGACATTGGGGACAGGGGGGACACTGGGGACAGGGGGACACTGGGGACATTGGGGACATTGGGGACATTGGGGACATTGCGGACAGGGGGGACACTGGGGACAGGGGGACATTGGGGCATTGCAGGGGCATTGGGGGATTGGGGACACTGGGGACGTTGAAGGGACATTGGGGCATTGGGGACATCAAGGTCATCGAAGGGACTTTGGGGACATTGGGGACATCAAAGGGACATTGGGGACATTGGGGACAGTGAGGGGACTCTGGGGACGTGGGGACAGGGAGGACATTGGCGACATCAAGGGGACATTGGAGGAATGGGGACACTGGGGACATTGAAGGGACATTGGGGCATTGGGGACATTGGGGCTTTGAGGACATTGGGGACAGGAGGACACTGGGGACATTGGGGACATTGGGAACATCGATGGGACACTGAGGACAGGGGAGACATTGAGGCATTGGGGACATTAAAGGGGCATTGGGGACATTGGGGACAGTGAGGGGACTCTGGGGGACATGGGGACAGGGAGGACATTGGCGACATCAAGGGGACATTGGGGACATCGGGGACATTGGGGACATCTGGGACAGGGGGGACGGGGGGACAGGGGGACATTGGGGACACCAGGGACATTGGGGACAGGGGGGACACCAGGGACATTGGGGACAGGGGGGACATCTGGGACATTGGGGACAGGGGGACATTGGGGACATTGGGGACATCAAGGTCATTGAAGGGACATTGGGGACACTGGGGACATTGGGGCATTGGGGACATTGGGGCTTTGAGGACATTGGGGACAGGAGGACACTGGGGACACTGGGGACATTGGGGACATCGATGGGACACTGAGGACAGGGGAGACATTGGGGCATTGGGGACATTGGGGACATTAAAGGGACATTGGGGACAGTGAGGGGACGCTGGGGACGTGGGGACAGGGAGGGGACATTGGGGGATTTGGGACACTGGGGGGCATCGAAGGGACATTGGGGACTTTGGGGACATTAAAGGGGTATTGGGGACACAGGGGGACAATGAGGGGACTCTGGGGATGTGGGGACAGGGAGGACATTGGAGACATCAAGGGGACATTGGGGCATTGGGGACATTGGGGACACCTTGGGGACACTGGGGGCACACTGGGGCCATGGCTGGGTGGGGGGGGCACAGTTGGGACATTGAGGGGACACTGAGGGGACACTGAGGGGACACTGTGGGGTCACTGAGGGGTCACTGAGGGGTCACTGAGGGGTCACAATGACTTTGGGGACACTGAGGGGACACTGAGGGGTCACTGAGAGGTCACAATGACTCTGGGGACACTGAGGGGTCACTGAGGGGTCACTAAGGGGACACTGAGGGGACACTGAGGGGACACTGTGGGGACACTGAGGGGACACTGTGGGGACACTGAGGGGACACTAAGGGGACACTGAGGGGACACTGAGGGGACACTGTGGGGACACTAAGGGGACACTGAGGGGTCACAATGACTTTGGGGACACGGGGGGGGGGCTCGGGGACGCCCTGGGGACACTGTCCCCCCCCCAGGGACGAGGACATGCGGAGTGTCACCAGCCTGAGCCCCTCCGGGGACGTGGCCGACCTGGGGGACTTCGAGAGTGACCCCGAGGACGAGGGGGGCGCCCCCCCCGCGCCCCCAGGTGGGTCCCCAATGTCCCCAAGGTGTCCCCAAGGTGTCCCCAAGGTGTCCCCAAGGTGTCCCCAAGGTGTCCCCCCAATGCCGGGGGTGGCTCTGGGGGGGACACACGAGCCCGGCCCCCCCCGGGGGTCCCTGACCCTCCTCTCCCCCAGCGCCCCCCCCCAGCGGGGACCCCCCGAATTTGGGGACCCGGAGGGACCCCCCGGAGCCGGGGGGGGACCCAGAGACCCCCCCCGAAATCAGTGCCGTGAGTGGGGGAGGGGCTCGGGGACCCCTGAATTGGGGGAGGGGGAGGGGGGGGAGTTTGGGGACCCCCTGAATTGGGGGGGGGGGGAGGGGGGGAGTTTGGGGACCCCCTGAATTGAGGGGGGGGGTCCCATGGGGGTGGGGGGGGGTTTGGGGCCGTTCCTCCTCCCCCATTTTGGGGCTGGGGGGGGTCTCAGGGTTTTGGAGGGTCTCTGGGTTTTGGGGGGGGTCTCAGGGTTCTGGGGGGGGTCTCTGGGTTTTGGGGGGGGTCTCTGGGTTTTGGGGGGGTCTCTGGGTTTTGGGGGGGGTCTCTGGGTGCTGGGGGGGTCTCTGGGTTTTGGGGGGGTCTCTGGGTTTTGGGGGGGTCTCTGGGTTCAGGGGGGGGTCTCTGGGTTTTGGGGGTTCTCTCTGAGCTGACCCCCCCCCCGTGCCCCCCCCAGGACCCCCCCGGGGGTCGCGGGGCGCTCCTGGCCTGGTGCCGGGGGGTCACGGCCGGGTACCGGGGGGTCGCCGTCACCGATTTCGGGGGGTCCTGGAGCAGCGGGTTGGGGTTCTGCGCCCTCCTGCACCGGCTGAGACCCCGAGAGATGTGAGGGGGGGCTGGGGGGGCGGGGAGGGGACACAGGGGGGGGGTCCTGGAGGGTTTGGGGGGGTCCTGGAAGGTTTGGGGGGGTCCTGGAGGGTTTGGGGGGGGGGGTCCTGGAAGGTTTGGGGGGGTCCTGGGGGGGCCTGGGGGGTTTGGGGGGGGGTCCTGGAGGGTTTGGGGGGGGGGTCCTGGAAGGTTTGGGGGGGTCCTGGGGGAGTCCTGGGGGGTTTGGGGGGGTCTTGGGGGGGGTCCTGGAGGGTTTGGGGGGGATATGGGGGGGAGTTCTGGAAGGTTGGTGGGGGTCCTGGAAGGTTTGGGGGGGTCCTGGAAGGTTTGGGGGGGGGTCCTGGGGGGTTTGGGGGGGTCCTGGAAGGTTTGGGGGGCTGACAGGGGACAGAGGGGACACCTGGGAGGGGAGTGGGGGGTCCTTGGGGGGTTTGAGGAGCAATTTTTGGGGACCACCCATGGGTGAAGGGGGGGTCAGGGCACCCCGGGGATGTTGGGGGGATCCCTTGGGTGTGGGGGTGGGCACTGGGGGGGGTTTGTGTCACTTGGGGACCCCTCAGTGACCAAAGACCCCCCCCCCCAATGTCCCCCCCTCCCCACCCCGCAGCGACTTCGATGCTCTGGACCCGCGGGACCCCCGGGGCAACAACAAACGGGTGCGTGGGGGGGGTGGGGGGCGCGGGGGGCTCCAGGGATGGAGACCCCCCCCCACTGACTGCCCCCCCCCCCAAATCCGTGCCCCTCCCCCCACAGGCCTTCGACGCCTTCGCGGCCTTGGGGGTCCCGCGGCTCCTGGACCCCTCGGACATGGAGACCCCCGACCCCCTGGGGGTCATGACCTTCCTCAGCCAGGTCCGAGCGATCCTGGGGACCCCCCCGGGGACCCCCCCGGACCCCCGGAGCGGCTCCAGCGAGGGGGGGCCCCGAGAGACCCCCCAGGACCCCCAGAACCCCCCGGAAACCCAAACCGGGACCCCCCCGGACCCCCAGAGTGACGTCATTGAGGGGGGGCCCCAAACGACCCCTCCCGGGACCCCCCCGGACCCCCAAATCAGCGTCACCGAGGGGGAGCCCCAAGAGCCCCCCCGGCACCCCCGGACCCCCCCAGAGACCCAAACCGAGACCCCCCCGGACCCCCAGAGTGATATCACCGAAGGGGGGCCCCAAACGACCCCTCCCGGGACCCCCCCGGAACTCCAAATCGGCGTCAGCGAGGGAGGGGCCCAAGAGCCCCCCCAGACCCCCCCAGAGACCCAAACCGGGACCCCCATGGACCCCCAAATCAGCATCAGTGAGGGGGGGCCCAAATTAACCCCCCCGGGATCCCCCAGGACCCCCAAAACTGTTTCAGCGAGGGGGGGCCCCAAGAGCCCCCCCAGGACCCCCGGACCCCCCCAGAGACTCAAACCGGGACCCCCCCGGACCCCCAAATCAGCATCAGTGAGGGGGGGCTCCAAACGACCCCTCCCGGGACCCCCCCGGACCCCCAGAGTGACGTCACCGAGGGGGGGCCCCAAGAGACCCCCCCAGCCCCCCCCCAGCTCGGCCCCACCGAGGGGGGGGCGCCCCCAGACCCCCCCGTGGAGGGGGAGCCCCCCCAGGACCCCCAGACTGACCCAGCCCAGGGGGGACCCCCACTCAGCCCCCCCCGGGACCCCCAAAATGAGGCTGGGGAGGGGGGGGGCTCCCCCCAGCCCCTCCAGGACCCCCCCCCAGCCTTTGGGGAGGGGGCGGCCGGGCCCGGGCCCCCCCCCCGGCCCGTGGGGGTGGGGAGGGGTCTCCCCACGCCCCCCCCCCGCTCCAGGAGCCTCCCCCGCCTGCGGGACCCCCCCCCGAAGGTGAGACCCCCCCCCCCCAGAGCCCCCCTGAGCCCCCCAGGGTGGCCCCCCCTGACCCCCCCCCTCTGTCCCCAGGGTGACGCCGCGGGACCCCCCCGGGGGGATTCGGGGTCACCCCCGTGTCCCCCCCCAGAGACCCCCAGGGAGCCCCCGGAGCCCCCCGAGGAGGAGAGCGGGGTAGGGGGGGCGGGGGGACACCTTGGGGACACTGGGAGGGACCTTGGGGACAATGGGGGACACAGGGGGAGGGCAGGGACAGCCACGGGTGACCCCGGGGTGACCCCGGTGTCCCCATGGGTGACAGGGACAGTGGGTGGCCCTGGGGTGACCCTGTGGGTGACCCCGGTGTTCCCATGGGTGACAGGGACAGTGGGTGGCCCCGGGGTGACCCCAGTGTCCCCATGGGTGACAGGGACAGTGGGTGGCCCTGGGGTGACCATGGGGTGACCCCGGTGTCCCCATGGGTGACAGGGACAGTGGGTGGCCCTGGGGTGGCCCTGGGGTGACCCCGGTGTCCCCGCGGTGACAGGGACAGTGGGTGGTGGCCGAGCTGGTGGCCCCGGGGTGACCCCGGTGTCCCCGCGGTGACAGGGACAGTGGGTGGCCCTGGGGTGACCCCGGTGTCCCCATGGGTGACAGGGACAGTGGGTGGCCCTGGGGTGACCCCGGGGTGACCCCAGTGTCCCCGCGGTGACAGGGACAGTGGGTGGCCCTGGGGTGACCCCGGTGTCCCCATGGGTGACAGGGACAGTGGGTGGTGGCCGAGCTGGTGGCCCTGGAGCAGGACCAGGCCCAGTTGGACGCTCAGGCCCCAGCGCTGGAGCGGGAACTGCGGGCGCTGATGGACAGCGGTGAGGGGACACTGGGGACACTGGGGACACGGGGACATTGGGGACAGTCTGGGGACATTTGGGAATTGGGGACAGCGTGGGGACATGGGGACACCGGAGGCACACGACCCACGATACACCCCTGTCCTCCTGGTGTCCCCATGATGTCCCCAATGCCCCCCAATGTCCTCGATGTCCCCAATGTCCTGATGTCCCCACGATGTCCCCAATATCCCACAATGTCCCCACAATGTCTCAAATACCCCTCAACATCCCTCTAATGTCCCCGATGTCCCCAATACCCGCCAATGTCCTCAGTATCCCCCCGATGTCCCCAACGTGTCCCCAATATCCCCCTGATGTCCCCACTCTCTCCGATGTCCCCAACGTCCCCGTGTCCCCAATGTCCTAGTGTCCCCAATATCCCCCTGATGTCCCCAATGTCCCAGTGTCCCCAATATCCCCCCGATGTCCCCAACGTGTCCCTGATGTCCCCAATATCCCCCCGATGTCCCCACTCTCTCCGATGTCCCCAACGTGTCCCCGCTCTCCCCGATGTCCCCAACGTGTCCCCACTGTGTCGCCAGGCGCGGACCCCGCCCGCGAGGAGCGGCTGCTCCGGGAGTGGTTCTCGCTGGTGCAGCGCCGCAATTTGCTGGTGCGGCGCCAGGACGAGCTGCAGCTGCTGTGAGGGGACAGCGGCGACACCGCGGCGACATCGCGGTGACATCGCCACCTCCACCCCGTGTCCCCTCCCTGTGTCCCCCCGTCCGCCAGGGGACCCTGGGGACGCTGCGGGGGGGCTCTGCCAGCCCCGGTGACACCGCCTTGTCCCCTCTGTCCCCTCTGTCCCTTTGTGCCCCCTGTCCCCCCTGTCCCCCCTGTCCCCCTGTCACCTCTGTCACCCCAGGGCGCAGGAGCGGGACCTGGAGCGGCGCTTTGAGCTGCTGAGCCGGGAGCTGCGGGGGCTGCTGGGGACAGAGGGTGCGACAGGGGACACTGGGGACATCGGGGGGACACTGGGGACAGTGGGTGTGACACTGGGAATGGGGGGGGGACACTGGGGGGACACAGAGACATCAAGGGGACACTGGGGACATTGGGAACGGGGTTATTGGGACAGCGGGGGGACACTGGGGACATCGGGGGGACACTGGGGACAGAGGGTGTGACACTGGGAATGGGGGGGGACACTGGGGGGACACAGAGACATCGAGGGGACACTGGGGACATTGGGAACGGGGATATTGGGACATCGAGGGGACACTGGGGACAAGGGGACATCGGGGGGGACGTTTGGGACATCGAGGGGACACGGGGGACACTGGAGACAGGGGAAGACGGGGGGACATTGGGAACGCTTGGGGACATTTGGGGACACGGACACGGCGGGTTCCGGGCACAGAAGGAGCCACCGGGGAAGGGGGGGGGGGACAAAGGGCTTTGGGGACCTTTTGGGGGACATTTGGGGACCCCCCAGAGTGGCAGAAGCCGCCGGCGCAGCGGCAGCGCGAGCAGCTCTTACTGGAGGAACTGGTGGCACTGGTGAACCGGCGGGACCGGCTGGTGCGGGACCGGCACCGCCGCGAGTCCAGGTGGGGACACCGGGGGACAGCGGGGGGACACCGGGGGACAGCGGGGGGGGGTCCCGGGGGGTCTCAGGGGGTCCCGGGAGGCGTTTGGGGGCTCAGGAGGGACTGCAGGGGTGGCGCGGGGAGTTCCTGGGGGGGTTTTGGGGCTCTTGGGGTGGATGGGGAGGGGTCGGGGGTGATCCTGGGGGGGGTCCTGAGGGATTTTTGGGGGGTCCGGCCCTGCCCGACGCCCCCCGACCCCCGCAGGGCGCAGGAGGAGGATGAGGAGCTGCGGAGGAGCCTCGAGCTGCGGCGGCGCCGCTGCGGCCGCAGGGAAACGTGTGGGATCTGCTGAGGGACCCCCGGGACCCCCAAAACCCCACCGGGACAAACCCCGGGACCCCCAAAACCCCACCGGGACAAACCCCGGGATCCCCAAAACCCCACCGGGACAAACCCCGGGACCCCCAAAACCTCCCCAGGACCCCCAAAACCTCCCCCGGACAAACCCCGGGACCCCCAAAACGTCCCCGGGACAAACCCCGGGACCCCCAAAACCTCCCCGGGACCCCCAAAACCTCCCCGGGACAAACCCCGGGACCCCCAAAACCCCCGGGACAAACCCCGGGACCCCCAAAACCTCCCCGGGACAAACCCCGGGACCCCCAAACCCCCACCGGGACAAACCCCGGGACCCCCAAAACCCCACCGGGACAAACCCCGGGATCCCCAAAACCCCACCGGGACAAACCCCGGGACCCCCAAAACCTCCCCAGGACCCCCAAAACCTCCCCCGGACAAACCCCGGGACCCCCAAAACGTCCCCGGGACAAACCCCGGGACCCCCAAAACCTCCCCGGGACCCCCAAAACCTCCCCGGGACAAACCCCGGGACCCCCAAAACCCCCGGGACAAACCCCGGGACCCCCAAAACCTCCCCGGGACAAACCCCGGGACCCCCAAACCCCCACCGGGACAAACCCCGGGACCCCCAAAACCTCCCCAGGACCCCCAAAACCTCCCCCGGACAAACCCCGGGACCCCCAAAACCTCCCCGGGACAAACCCCGGGACCCCCAAAACCTCCCCGGGACCCCCAAAACCTCCCCGGGACAAACCCCGGGACCCCCAAAACCCCCGGGACAAACCCCGGGACCCCCAAAACCTCCCCGGGACAAACCCCGGGACCCCCAAAACCTCCCCGGGACCCCCAAAACCTCCCCGGGACAAACCCCGGGACCCCCAAAACTCCCCCAGGGCCCCCCCAAATCCCGGTGGATGCAGCAATAAAGGAAAATTTCTGTGTGAAACCAAATTTGGGGAGAGACTGGGGGGGTCCTGAGACCCCCGGCTGTTATTTGGGGGAGGGGATTAAAGTGTGACCCCGGCATGTGACGCTCGTGGTGCTCGGGGGGGCTTTATTGGGCTCAGCCTCCCCCCCCTCCCCAAATCCTTACGGGGGGAGAGGTGGGACCCCCAAATCCTTGTTGGGGGGGGGGGTTCAGACCTCCCCCCCATCCTCATTCGGGGGTCTCTCCCCTCTCCTCGTCCCAGGGCCCGTCCAGGGGTAGTTCACCCCCGGGGGGGGGGGGGGGGGGGAAATAGAGGAGTTGTTACCATGGCAACAGGACCCCCCCGCCCCAAAATCCTGACCCCCCCCCAACTCCCAGCCCCGCACCCCCAAACCCTGAGTCCACCCAAAACCCCCTCACCCCCCCAACTCCCCCCAGTTTTGGGGTCCCCCTCAAATCCTCGGTGCCCCCCACCCCTCCCCATAATTTTGGGGTCCCTCCCAAACTCCCGGACCGCCCCAGACCCCCAATTTTGGGATCCCTCCCCAAATTCCTGAATAATCCCCCCAAACTCTTTGACCCCCCCCAAGTTTTGAGGCTCCTCCCGAACTCCCTAAACAACCGCTCCACCCCCCCAATTTTGGGGTTCCCCCCCGGTTTTGGGGTCCCCCCGCTCACGGTGTGGCCGCAGCTGCAGCACCCGCAGGAAATATTTGGGGGGTATCCGGCCCTGGGCGTCCCCTGGTGTCAGGATCACCCCGTTGGCCGAGCGGAAAAAGGGGATCCCGTCTGGGGGGAGGGGCCGGGGGGGTCACACGGGCATCGGGGGGGACCCCCGAACAGCGGGGAGCCCCCCAAAAATCGGGGAACCCCCAAAAATTGGGACCCCCCCCTCACCCGCCAGTGCTCGGGGGCCGTCGATGATGATGGCGATCTCCGAGTCCGACCTCATCCCTGTGGGGAGGGGGATTTGGGGGTCCTGGGGGGTTTTGGGGTGTCCTGGGGGGTTTTGGGGGGTCCCGGGGGGCTTTGGGAGGGTCTGGGGGGCTGCAGGAGGGAGGCTGGGGGGTCTCGAGGAGGATTTGCGGGGTCCTAGAAAGGGATTTGAGGGGCTGGAGAGGATTCGGGGACGATTTGGGGGTGCCAAAGGGGTTGGGGAGCTTTGGGGGGGTCACTGGGGGGGTCCCTGCTGAGTCTGGGGAGTTTTTGGGGTGCCCTGGGTTGGTTTTGGGGAGGGGTTGCACCCCACGAGATGAGTGTGGGGTTTCTGTGGGGTTTTGGGATCTCGGGGGGGTTGTGGGGTGTCCCGGGGCCGTTTTTGGGGTGCCCTGGGTTGATTTTGGGGAGGGGTTGCACCCCACGAGGCGAGTGTGGGATTTCTGTGGGGTTTTGGGATCTCGGGGGGGTTTTGGGGTGTCCCGGGGGAGTTTTTGAGGTATCCCTGGGGAGTTTTTGGGGTATCCCGGGGCCGTTTCTGGGGTGTCCCGGGTGGGTTTTTTTGGGGGGTCACTCACCGCTGCGCAGGCCGGGGTCCCCCGGCAGTCCCCCCGCCAGGTGCAGGTGCTGCCGGCCCATGGGGCGCAGCCCCCCCGCCCGGATCGCGCCCCACAGGCGGCGCCGGGTGCCGTGGGCGAGGGTGGGGGGCAGCGCCCCGGGGCTGCACAGGGGGGTCAGCTCCAGCTCCGGCACCTGCGACCCCCGCACACACCCCCTGCAGCAGCCGCGATCCCCAAAATCCCTCCCGGACCCCCAAAATCCCAGCCCGGACGCCCAAAATCCCTCCCGGACCCCCAAAAACCGCTGCTGGATCACCAAAATCTGCTCCTGGATCACCAAAATCCCACCCCGGACCCCCAAAATCCGCTCCTGGATCACCAAAATCCCTCACGGACCCCCAAAATCCCAGCCCGAACCCCCAAAATCCCAGCCCGGACCCCCAGAATCTCACCCCGGACCCCCAGAATCTCACCCCGGACCCCCAAAATCCGCTCCTGGATCACCAAAATCCCACCCCGGACCCCCAAAATCCGCTCCTGGATCACCAAAATCCCTCACGGACCCCCAAAATCCCAGCCCGAACCCCCAAAATCCCAGCCCGGACCCCCAAAATCCCAGCTCGGACCCCCAAAATCCGCTCCTGGATCACCAAAATCCCAGCCCGGACCCCCAAAATCCCTCACGGACCCCCAAAATCCGCTCCTGGATCACCAAAATCCCTCCCGGACCCCCAAAATCCCTCACGGACCCCCAAAATCCGCTCCTGGATCACAAAAATCCCTCCCGGACCCCCAAAATCCGCTCCTGGATCACCAAAATCCCTCCCGGACCCCCAAAATCCCACCCCGGATCTCCAAGATCCCCCCCAAACCCCTCGGGGACCCTTTAAATCCCCCATAAATCCCCCCAACCCCCTCTCCAGCCTTCCCAAACCCCTGTCCAACCCCCCCAAACCCCTCGGGGACCCCCCCAGACCCTTCGGGGACCCCCCCAAATCCCCCATGAATCCCCCCAAACCCCTCGAGGACCCCCCCAGACCCCTCAGGGACCCCCCCAGACCCCTCGGGGACCCCCCCTCACCGGCAGGGAGTGCCCCTGGTTGGCTCTGACCCTCAGGGGGTTCGGCCGGAGGGCGAAGCGACCTTTGGGGTCAGTGGCGACCACCCGGCGCAGGTCCCCCTCCGAGACCCCCGCGAAGCGTCGCAGCCGCAGCAGAGCCCCCACCTCGACAAAACCGTCTGCCCCCCAAAAAAAATCCCCCCAGACCCCCGTCAGGGCCTTCGGGGGGTCCCAAAGGGTATTTGGGGCATCCCAGGGGACGTTCTGGGGGTCACAAAAGACATTTGGGGACCCCCCAAAAAGTATTTGGGGTGTCCCAGGGGTCCCAAAAGGTATTTGGGGTGTCCCAGGGGATGTTTTGGGAATTTTGGGGTGTCCCACAGGATTTTGTGGGGGGGTTTGGGTGGGTTTTGAGGGAATTTTGTGAGATTTTGGGGTGGGTTTGGGGGGTGATTGTGGGGTGGGTTTTGGGGGGATTTTGTGTGATTTTGGGATGGGTTTGAGGTGGGTTTTGGGGAGGATTTTGTAGGGGGCTTTAGAGAAGATTTGGTGGAGCGTTGGGGAGGTTTTCAGGGGATTTGGAGGAGATTTTGTGGGGGGGGTTGGGGTGAGTTTTGAGGGGAATTTGTGTGATTTTGGGATGGGTTTGGGGGAGATTTGGGGTGTGTTTTGGGCTCTCACGCACCCGGGCCCATGGGCAGCCCCTCGGCCGCAGCCCCGTGGCGCAGGACGTAGCTCAGGGCCTTGGACAGCCGCACCCCGGGGTCCTGGGGGGCCCAAGGGTGACCCCAACCCCCCCAGTGGGGGACCCCAACCCCCCCCCAGGTGACCCAAACCCACCCCTGGGCACCACCCACAGCCCCCCACCCCCATGGGCGACCCCCAATCTTAGACCCCCTCCCCAAATTAAGCTCCAAATGTCCCCCCCCTTCAGCAACCCCCAATACCTGGACCCCCCAAAGCCCCCCCCGCCCATTTCTGTGCCCTCCACGTGTCCCCCCCCCCACTTTGATGTCCCCCCCCTATCCCTGGGGTCCCCCCCTTGGGCCCCCCCCTCCCGCTCGATGTCCTTGTCCTCTCCCCTCCCGGAATTCGTGCCCCCCCCTCATTTTTGGGGTTCTTCCCCCCCCTCCCCTCTCCTTGGGGTGTTCCCCCCCACTCCTTGGGGTGTCCCCCCGATCTGTCTTGTCCTTGTCACCCCTTCCCCAAGAATCCCCCTATCCCCGCCTCCCCCCACCGTGTCCCCAATACTCGTGGAGCGTCCCCCACCCCAATTTTGGGGTCCCCCACCCCAATTTTGGGGTCCCCCACCCCAATTTTGGGGTCCCCCCCACCTCCTCTTTCCGCCGCCGCCGCCGCTGGGCGGCGCCCGCGCCCTCCCCGCCCGCCATGTTGGGACACGTGACCCCGCGCGCCGCCCGGCCCCGCCCCCGCTTGGCCCCGCCCCCGCCACGTGCCCGCCCGGTCACGTGTCCCCCTCACGGCTTCCCGCCTCCGCCGCCGCCTCACGGTGCCCTCACGGAGCCCTCACGGCTTTGGGGGTTTTTATTACCGATCCCCTCCGCACAAAATAACAACAACCGGCATTTTACCCACCCCCAGTTCCCCTCACCCAGCCCTCAGTCGAGTTTCCGCGCCCCCAGTTTCTGAGGGCCCCGGGGAGCCGCCCGGCGCTTGGCCTCGAGCTGGCGGCGCCGCTGCTGCTCCCGCTGCCGCCGGCCCGGGGGCGGCCCTGAGGGGACAGAGAGGTCAGCGGGGGGACAAAATGGGGGTCGGGGGGGACAGCGAGGTCAGCGGGGGGACAAAATGGGGGTCAGGGGGGACAGCGAGGTCACCGGGGGAACAAAATGGGGGTCAGGGGGGACAGCGAGGTCACCGGGGGGACAAAATGGGGGTCAGGAAGGACAGCGAGGTCACCTGGGGGACAAAAAGGGGGTCGGGGGGGACAGCGAGGTCACCGGGGGGAAAGGGGAAATGGGTCAGGGGGATCGGGGGGCGGGGGGGACACGGAGAGGGCGGTTGGGAGGATGAGGACCTGGGGGGGTGTCGGGGGGGGAATGGGGGTTCAGGGGGATCACGGGGGGGTCCCAAAGATATTGGGGAGGGGTCTCAGGAGACTGGGGTATTGAGGGGAGTCCTGGGGAGGGATCCCAAGGGGTTTATTTGGGGTCCTGGGGGGTGGGGGAGAACCCCAGGCAGGCCTTGGGGGTCTCAGGGTGGGTCTGGGGGTGTCCTGGGGGGAGTCTGGGGGTCCTGAGGGGTCTAGGTGGTCCCGGGGAGGGACTTGGGGTGTCCTAGAGGGGGGTCAGGAGGTCCTGGGGGGGGTCTGGGGGGTTCTGAGGGAGTCCTGGGTGGGTCTGGGGGTGTCATGGGGGGGTTTTGGGGAGGGGTCTCACCGTGCTGGCTGGGCAGCGCCTCCCAGGCGTCCTCAGTGCCCCACTCGCCCCCCACCCCCCAGCCCCCCTCGTCACCCCCCCCGGCTGGGGGAGGGGTGCTGGGGGGGGGCTCCGTGGGGCTGGGGGGCTGCGGGGGGGTCCCCATTTCCTCGGGGCTGCCGGCGGGGGGGCTCTGGGGCAGCTCCATGTCCTGGGGAGGGCGAGGGGACAGAGGTGAGGGGATGGGGAGGGGGTCCCACTGCGCATCCCCCTCCCCAAAACTCACCTCCAGACTCCCCCAGTCCTCATCCCACCCATCGGCGTCCTCCGGGGGGGGCTCCTCGGGGGGGGGCTCCTCGCTGGGGGGCTCTGGAGGGGCACAATGAGGGTTTGGGGGGGGGTCCCCAAGGCTTGGTGGGGGTGGGGAGTCAGGAATTTGGGGGGGGGGTGTGAAGGGGGAAGGGTCACTCACCTTTTGGGGGGGCCGTGGGGTTTTCAGCCGGGGGTCCCTGTGTGTGGGGGGGCTGTGCGGGGGCCGCCCCCCCCCTCGCCCCCCATCAGCCGCGCTGTCAGGGAGGTGACACCGGTGACAGCCCAGGACACGGCCGCCCCCAGCCCCCCCGCGCCTCCCCCCGGCACGGCAGCGGCGCTGGGGGCGTCTGTGGGATGGGGGGAGGGGGTCACGGGGGGGGGGGGGGGGACACCCCCAAAGCCCCCCCGTGTCCCCCCCCCCGAGTCCCGATGTCACCCCCTGTCCCCCCACCCCAATTCCCTCCCTTCCCCCCAGATCATTTCTCCCCCTTCCCCCGATTTTTGGCCCCTTCCCCTCAATTTTTGGTCCCCTCCCCCCAATTTTTGGCCCTCTCCCCCCAATTTTTGCCCCTTCTCCCCAATTTTTGCCCCCCCCCGCAGTTTCTCACCCCCCTCCTGCTCCCCCCCAGCCTCGGCCGCTGCCTCCAGCTGCTCCAGGAAGCTCCGAATGGCCCGGAACGCCTGCGGGGGGAGACCCCAACAGTGAGAGACCCCCCGGGACCCCCACCCCTCCATAGCCCCCCCTCAGGAGCCCCCCTCAACTGCTCTGGGACCCTCCCCATGCACCCTGACCCCCCCAGTTTCACCAAGACCCCCACCGTGGGACCCCCCCCAATTGCTCTGGGACCCTCCCCAGCACCCTCTGCTCTGAGAGACCCCCACTCAGTGGGACCCCCCCATTTTGAGACCCCCACCCCCCCCATTTCATCGGGACCTGCAGCACCCAAACCCCCTCCCCACTTCCTCTGTGTCCCTCCCGCCCTCCAAAACCCCCTCCCCAATTTTTCTGGGTCCCTCCCAACCCCCAAAACCCCCTCCCCAATTTCTCTGTATCCCTCCCACCCCCCCAAAACCCCCTCCCCAGTTCCTCTGGGGTCCCTCCCACCCCTCTGAAACCCCCTCCCCACTTCCTCTGTGTCCCTCCCGCGCCCCAAAACCCCCTCCCCAATTTTTCTGGGTCCCTCCCAAAACCCCCTCCCCAATTTCTCTGCATCCCTCCCACCCCCCAAAACCCCCTCCCCAATTCCTCTGTGTCCCTCCCCCAGCACCCAGACCCCTCCCCAAATTCCTCCAGCCCCCTCCCCGCCCTGACCTGCTGCCGGACTCCGGGGTGGGGGTCCACGGTGAGGGCGCAGAGGGGGGGCAGCACCCGCCCGGCCACCTCGGGGGGCGAGTAGCAGCCGTGGGTGGCCGCGAAGGCGGCGACGGCCGCGGCCCGGGCCGGGGGAAAGGGGTCCCGGGTGGCCCTGGCCAGGGCGGGGGCCAGGACCCGCCGGCGGGTCTGGGGGGACAGGGACAGTGAGGGGGGACAGGGACAGTGAGGGGGGACAGGGGACAGTGAGGGGGGACAGGGGATAGTGAGCGGGGACAGGGACAGGAATAGGGGACAGTGAGGGGGGACAGGGACAGGGGACAGTGAGGGGGGACAGGGACAATGAGGGAGGACAGGGGACAGTGAGGGGGGACAGGGACAGTGAGGGGGGACAGGGGAAAAGGACAGGGACGGGGGACAGTGACAGGGACAGGGGACAGTGAGGGGGGACAGGGGACAGTGAGGGGGGACAGGGGACAGGGACAGGGGACAGTGAACAGGGACAGGGACAGTGAGCAGGGACAGGGGACAGTGAGCAGGGACAGGGGACAGGGAGAGGGGACAGGGGACAGTGAGGGGGGACAGGGGATGGGGGGAACAGGGGACAGTGAGGGGGGGACAGGGGGACAGGGATTGGGGGAAAATGAGAGGGGAAAGGGGTCCTGGGGGGTCACAGGTACTGGGCCAGTGTAGGAGCATTTTATGGGGGTTCAGGGTGTCTCAGAGCTCACCTGGGGGGGCAGGTGGGGGGCCAGGCGCCCCAGGCACAGCGTGGCGTTGCAGCGCAGGGGTCCCAGCGCGTCCCCCCCCTGCACCCGCAGCAGCAGCCGGGGCAGCTCCCCCCCCCTGCGCCCCTCCCCCAGCTTGGGCGCCAGCAGCACCATGGACTGGGGGGGAGGGGGGGAACACACACAGGGAGGGGTCAGGGGGCACCCCCAGATGGGACTTTGGGGGCATCCAACCCATTTGGGGGTGCCCAGGTGGTTGAGGGGGTCCCAGGTGGTTTTGGGGGCCCACCTTGACCGTCTGCTCGCGGATGGCCGGGTTGGAGTCCAGGAAGCCGTGAGCGACGTGGGGGAAAATTTGGGAATCCACCGTGGAGTCAGGCAGGAACTCGATGAACTCCTCGAGCTGGGGAGGGGGCGTGAGACCCCTGAACCACCCCCAGGGACCCCCAAAAAACACAGATCACCCCCCCAAGCCTCCTCTGAGCTCATGGACCCCTCCCAGTGACCCCCCAAACCCCATGGGCAACCCTCCCATCTCTCCCACTCCTTCCCACTCCTTCCCAGTCCCATCTCAGTGCTCCCAGTCCCATCCCAGTCCCTCCCAGTGCTCCCAGTCCCATCCCAGTGCTACCAGTCCCCTGCAAGCGCCTCCCAGTCCCATCCCAGTCCCATCCCAGTGCTCCCAGTCCCATCCCAGTGCTCCCAGTCCCCTGCAAGCACCTCCCAGTCCCATCCCAGTGCTCCCAGTCCCCTGCAAGCGCCTCCCAGTCCCATCCCAGCCCTGTCCCAGTGCTCCCAGTCCCATCCCAGCCCCATCCCAGTGCCCCCAGTCCCATCCCAGTCCCTCCCAGTGCCTCCCAGTGCTCCCAGTCACCAGCTGCAGCAGCCGCAGGCGCAGGCCCCGCTCAGGGGACGAGAAGAGCCGGACGAGGACGGGGACGATTCGCTCCTGGTACTCGGGGGGGTCCAGGACCTTCGCCACCTGGGGGAGTAGGGGGGAGACCGGGGGGCTATGGGGGTTCCTGGGGGGGATTCTGGGGGTCCCACCTGCGGCAGGGGGAGCAGGGAGGTTGTGGGTGGGATTTTGGGGGTGGATTCTGGGGGGGGATTCTGGTGGTCCCACCTGCGGCAGGGGGAGCAGGGAGGTTGTGGGTGGGATTTTGGGGATCAGGGAGGTTTTAGGGGGTATTTTGGGGGGTCCCACCTGAGGCAGGGGAGCAGGGAGGTTGTGGGTGGGATTTTGGGGGTTTTGGGGGCGGTTTTGAGGGTCCCACCTGCAGCAGTGGGAGCTGGGAGGTTGTGGGTGGGATTTGGGGATCAGGGAGGTTTTAGGGGGTATTTGGGGGGGTCTCACCTGCAGCAGCGGGGGCAGGGAAGTTGTGGGTGGGATTTGGGGGATCAGGGAGGTTTTAGGGGGTATTTTGGGGGGGGTCTCACCTGCAGCAGCGGGGGCAGGGCGCTGGCGTCGGCGCTGCCCAGCTCCAGGGCCTCGAGCAGCCTCGGGAGCAGCTTGTGCCGGCGGAAGGGCCCCGGGAGGGACTCCAGGAGGGGCGGCAGCTCCTGCAGGAACGTCCGGCGCTCCGAGGGGTCCCGGACCTGCCGGGGGTAAGGGGGACATCAGGGGATGGGGAGGAGGGGACAGCGAGGGGAAGGATGATGGGGATGAAGGCGAGGAAGAGGATGAAGGAATAGGAGTGAGAATGATGATGATGGTGGTGATGATGATGAGGGGTCAGGGATGGGGATGAGATGAGGATGAAAAAGCAGAAATCAAGGAAAAGGAATGAGAATGAGGATAAAGGAACAGGAATGAACACGGGAATGGGGTGAGGATGAGGATCGAGGAACGATCAGGAGACGGCGATAGGGACGAGGATGAGGATGGGGATTAGGAACAGGGACGAGGATGAGGAACAGGGACGAGGATGAGGATGGGGATGAGGATGGGGATTAGGAACAGGGACAAAAATGAGGATGGGGATGAGGAACAGGGACGAGGATGGGGATAAAAGGACAGGAATGAACACGGGAATGGGGTGAGGATGAGGATCGAGGAACGATCAGGAAACAGTGATAGGGATGAGGATGAGGATGGGGATTGGGATTAGGAACAGGGACAAGAATGAGGATGGGGATGAGGAACAGGGACGAGGATGGGGATAAAAGGACAGGAATGAACACGAGGATGAGGATGAGGAACAGGAACAAGCACAAAGATGAGGAGACAGGGATGGAAATGAAGGTAAAAGGACAGCAATGAACACGAGGATGAGGGTGACAGAACAGGGACGAGGCGAGGCTGAAGGCAGACCTGGAAGTGCTCGAGGAAGAGCCCGGTGCGCACCAGGTCGCAGGCCAGGAAGGCTCCGGGGCGCTGCAGCCGCTCCAGGAGCGGCCCCGGGCCCGGCCGGGACCCCGGATCCGCCGCCACCAGCTCCGAGAAGGGCGGGATGAGCCCGGGGGGCAGCTGGGGGGACAGGGGGACACAGGCTCAGGGGCACCCCAGGGGCTGGGGGGACAGGGGGACCCCTGGGCCTGAGGGAGTCTGGGGGGTGAGCAGGAATTTGGGGATCCACAAGTCTGGAGGGGAGTCAAACTGGGGGATCCCGGGTGTTTGGGGGTACCCAGGGGGTCCCCAGGATTTTTTGGGGGGGGTCCCTGACCTTGCCGAAGCTGCGCAGAGCCCCCGGCCGGGGGAGGGGTCCATTGAAGACCTCCCAGATGAGGCAGCCCAGGCGCCACATGTCCCCTGCCCTGGGGGGGCCGTGACAGTGGGGAGGGGGCACAGGAGACCCCCGTGGTCCCCTGAACCCCCCCCCACCCCCTTTTTCATGTCCCCTCCCCAACTCACCAGGGGTCCCCCGGGCCTCGGGAGGGGTCGCTGAGCTCGGGGGGGTCCTGGGGCCGGGGGGGGTCACCGGGGGGGCGTGTGGGGGTCCCCTCGCTGGTGGCCGCCACCCGCTCCAGCCCCCCCAGCTTCCACTCGCCGCCGGGGTCCACGAAGACGGCGTCGAGCCCCAGCGCGTGGTGAACGAGCCCCGAGGCCCCCAGGAACGCCAGCGCCGTCTGGGGGGGGCAAAACCCCCGATATCGGTAACCCCCCCCCCCAAAAAACACCTCTCAGAAACCCCCCAGATCCTGGAGACCCTCCCAAGACCCTGGGGATCCCCCCCACCCCCACCAAGGTCTCAGGTCTCCCTTCAGGGACCCCCCCTCAAATTCCTCCCGGCCCCCCCTCACCAGCAGCCGCTGCAGCCCCCAGGCCACCTCCTGCTCGCCCGAGTCCCCGCTCGGGGGGTGCAGCCGCAGGTGCCGCCGCAGGGGGGTCACGGCCTCGGTCACCAGGTACAGGCACTGCTCCGTCTGGGGGGACACTCGGGGTCACCCCCGTGTCCCCCCAAATCCTTTTTGTGTCCCTCCTTCGTCCCCTCGCTGTCACCACCGTCCCCCAGTGTCCCCCAGTGTCCCCCCAGTGTCCCCCTGACTGCTCACTGCCCCTGTCACCGTTGTCCTCCCGCTGTCCCCGTTTCCCCCCACTCACCCCCATGTCCCGGTGCCCCCCCGCTGTCCCCCCGCTGTCCCCGCTGTTGTCACCTCCAGGCTGTCCAGGTAGCCCAGGATGTTGGGGTGCCGGAGGCTGCGGAGCCGCTTCAGCCCCGCCCGGGCCAGGCCGGTGGCACCGGGGTCCGCCCCCGGGGCCAGGCTGTGAGCGAACACCGACACCGGAGCGCCATCGGCCTGGGGACACGGGGACAGACGGGATGGGGGGACAGCGGTGACACGGGGATGGGGACAGCGGTGGCACGGGGATGGGGACAGCGGTGACACGGGGATGGGGACAGCGGTGACACGGGGATGGGGACAGCGGGGTTCGCGGCGGTGACGGGGGACAGGAGACAGCCGGGGCGGGGGATGAGGGATGGGGACACCGAGGGACAAGGACGGGGGTAGTGGGGCACTCGGGGCAGGGGTGGCGGGGCCGTGGCCATGCAGGGTGCGGGGACGGGGAGGGGACACACGCGGGGACACGGGACTCCCCCCCCCACCCCGCACCTTGCGGCGGCCCCGCAGCAGCCGCCAGAGCGGGGCCGGCGCCGCGGGGTCCGGCTGCGGGTCCGCGTCGGGGTCCGCATCGGGCGGGCCCAGCTCGAAGGGGAAGTCCCGCACCGGGTCCCGGGAGAAGAGCCACATGGCGCGGCCGCCGCTCCCGGGGCTCCCGGCGGGTCCCGGGGCCGCAGCGGGCCCGGAGGAAGCGGCGGCGGCGCCGGGCGGGAGGATCCGGTGACGGACCGAGGGGCGGGGCCCCGGTGAGCCAATGAGGGGCGAAGGGTGGGGTCTGGATGAACCAATGAGAGCGTGGGGGTGGAGAATGGGAGGAGCGAAGGGCGGGACCCGGGAGAGCCAATAAGAGGCTGGAGGGGGGCGTGAAAGAACCAATGAGGGGCCAGCAATGAGAAAGGGGCGGGGCCCAAACGCGCGCGGCGGGGGGCGGGGCTTGTGAGGGACACGCGGCAGGAAGCGGCGATGACGTCACCAAGCGGGCCCAGTTCGCGCTGCAATGACGTCAGAGCGAACAGGCAGTGACGTCATATGTGACAAGGTCCCTTCCCCCCCCCAGCCCCAATGACGACACAAGCGCGGTCAGGACTCTGCAATTTATTGGTCACTGGGGGTCCCTGTCACGACAGGGGGGTTCTGTTGCGATAATGGGGGTTCACAGCGATACAGCGCCCCCTCGTGGTCCCGGGTCCTGTCACGATGCAGGAGCACTGTCGCGACAGGAGGGTTCCATCTCCATCTTTGTCTTCAGAGCGAGCCGGGGTCCTGTCGGGATTCGGAGCCCTTGCAGAACGCGGACAGACGTTCTTGTCGCGATAGACCATCCCTGTCGTGATATGAGGCACCCCCCATCCTGGTACTGTGGGTCACCCGGTGTGGGGCTCTGGGAGAATGGGGGCAGGGGGTCCCTGTCACGATATGTGGGGCCCTATTACCAAAAGGGGTCCCTGTCACGACATGGAATCACCCCCGCCCTTGTCCCATGGGTCCCCCAAAGCCGTGTGAATGAATTGGGGGGGTGTTCCCATTGTGATAATTGGTCCTTATCACAATACGGGGGCTCCTATTGCGATATGTCGGGATACAGGGGTCTCCTTTTCCTCTGGATTTTCAGATCCCCAAGTCAAGGAGGAGAAACAGGGGAGTCTCCACCACAATATGGGGCTCCCTGTCGTGATATGAGGGGGCTTCTATCGTGATATGAGGGGTCTCTGTCATGACGGGACCCCAGGCCAGCAGCACCGGCGCCGCGGGGGGTCGAACCCCGCCCCGGGGGGTCCCGGGGGTGCCACCACCGGCGCCTTTTGCTTTTTTTTCGGCCTTTTTGGGTCCAGAGGAGAAAAAGCAAAACCTGAGAAAACGGGGTAAAGTTTTCTCAGGAAAAGAAAAAACCTCCCGAAGCGGAAAAAAAAAAACCAAAAAAAACCTCCCCAAAACAGGTCCGGCCCCGCCCCAAGCAAATTTGGGGCAAAATGTGGGGAATTTGGGGCCGGAGCACACCCAAAAACGGGCGGTTTGGGGGGTTCGGGGCCATCACACGCCCCCGGCGCAATTTGGGCAGAGAAATGGGGATTTTGGGTCCAAGTCACGGCCCAGGCGCAAAATAAGACTCAGAAACGGATTTGGGGTCACGGGCGCGTCCCGGTCGCAAAACAGGGCCAGGAGGAGGAATTCAGGGCGCAAAATGGGCTCAGACCGGGGAATTTGGGGTTAATCCCGCGCCCCCGGAGCACAGCGAGGTCACAAACGAGGATTTGGGGTCAGAAACGAGGATTTGGGGTCGGCCGCGCGCCCCCGGCGCTAAACGGGCTCAGAAAGGGCCGTTTTGGGTCCGACGCGCGCCCCCGGCGCAGGATCAGCTCCGAAACGGGGTTTGGGGTCCATCGCGCGCCCCCCTCGCAGCTCGGGCCGAGAACGGGGGATTTTGGGGTCGGCGCGTCCCGGGGCCCCGCCGGTACTTACTCTGCTGGCTCACCTTTCTTATTTTGGGGGGAATTTCTAGTTTTTTAAGCCTTTTTGTTTTTTGGAGCAAATTGTCCATTTTGGGGCGAATCAAGGCGGTTTTGGCACTGTCACTGTGGGGAGGGGAGAGAGACAACACCCAACCCCCCATCCCCCACACCTGCTCCTCCATCCCTTTGCTTTGGGGGAAAATCCGGGGGAAACGGTACAAAAGCTCCTCCCCCTCCCCAGGCACCACGCGAAAGCGCTGACTAAGCACTTTTTTGGGTGGAAAAACCCTGGGTTTTGTTTCAATTCCCAGCTTGGGGGCGGGCCCTACGAGCAGCGCATTCTGAAGCAATTTTAGCAATTTTGGGGTTTTTTTGGGGGGGGGGGGAAAGCAGCCAAACCCAAAGCTCCCCCTCCCCTTCCATCCCTGGAGTGGCCCATTTTGGGGTGAAAGCGGCACAAATACCAATTTCTGGCTCCCTACTGTTCCTGCAGACCCTGATTTGGGGTTTTTTTGCCCCAGTCTGGCTCTTGGAGGCTCCTCTGGCGGGGGCAGGGCCGGCGGGGCTGCAAAAAACACCCACGAGACCCCCCCCACACACACCCTGTCAGCACAACTGATTCTGGGGGGAAAAGCGGCCGAATCGGTCAAACCGCCCGAAGGTCGCGGTTTTCCGCCGGTTTTGGGGGGATTTGGGGTCGGGAGGTGCCCACATGCCACGTCCGGGGGGGTCCCCGCGCTCCCCCCGCCTCCCGACGCCCCAAACCGGCCGGAAACGCCCCAAATCTGCCGCCCCTCCCCCCACCCCTCCCCGCGCGGGTCCCGGGGGGGGATCAGGGTGGGGGAGGGGCGCACCCGGTACCTGCCACCGCCGATTTGGGGGGGTTTTGCCTCAAATTCGAGGCTCCCGCCCCTTGCTCGCTCCTACACTTACTCGTTTTGGGGACAAAAGTCTAAATTTAAGCATTCCTGCTGCTGGTTTTGGAGAAAAAACCTGAAAACATGATTATTGTCCCCTCCCCCCACGCCTGCTCCAGCCCCTCCCTCCACGGGGTTTTTGGGGGAGTTTTACGGTTTTTTTTTCTTTCCTAAGGAAAGCTCCTGGAGCCAAATTCCTGCTCTTCCAGCTTCACTTTGGGGCAAAAAAGCTTCTTTTTGCTGCTGCTGCCTCCTCTCACTTGCGGCTGCGGAAAGGGCGGAAAACACCCCAAAACCGCCCCCTTCCCACCAAAAACCGACCTCCCCAAAAAATGAAATAAAATAAAATCGACTCTTACTTCTCTGCATTCCCCAGCTCTGGGGGTTTTCTCCTCAAATCCCTGTCGGAATCTCCTGAGCGCGTTTTGAGTGCAGACTGGCCTTTTTTGGTTAAATCCTCTCTTTTTTTTCCCTTTCCTCGGCTTTTTCTCACCGTTTTTTTGCCTTTTTTCCCTGCGTTTTGCTGCTTCCCTGAAGGGGAAAAACACTCGAGACACCCCCTCCCCCTTTCCCCACCCCCCCCAAAAAAATACAAAACATTTCTTTTATCATTTCTCTCCCTTTTTTTTTTTTATCACCGGCCCCTCCCGCGCGACGCCTTTGGGTTAAAAACAAAAGATTTTGGACACTTACTGAGCGGCGCCGGCGGGAGCGGCGGAGCCGGAGGGCGCTGGAGGAATTTGGGGGGTTTTCCCCATTTCTGGGGAGTTTAATAGAAAAAGGGGGAAGGGGAAGGGGCGACGGCGGCGGCGCCTGAAACGACAGAACCCCAAAACCCCCCAAATCCCCCCAAAATTCCCAAACCCCCGTGGGGGGTGGGGCCTCACCCGGCCGCTGCCTCCGGCTCCTTTTGGGGCATTTTCCTCAAATTCCTCAATTTTCCTGGCTCCGGGACCCAAATCGGGATTTTTCTTCCTTTTTCCTCCCTTTATCCTTCTTTTTTTCATTATTTTCGCTTCTATTTTCTCCTCAAAATCCTCTTTGATTTTCTCTCATTTTTCCTCTCTTCTATTCTCTTCTATTTTCTCTCTTCTGTTTTTTTCCCTGTTTTCTTTCACTTCCATCTTCTCAATTTTTCAGCACTTGGTTTTTTCTTTTTTTCTATAATTTTCTATTTTCTTTTTTCTAGTTTCATTTTTCCCAATTGTAATTTTTCTATTTATATACAGTCTATTTTCACTTTTCTATTATTTTTCTATATTCTTCTATTTTCTATTTGTTCGATTTTCTTTTTTCTAATTTCTTCTATTTTCCCAAATTTTCTATTTTTCCTAGTTTCTTCTATTCTCCAATTTTCTTCTCTTTTTTTTTCTATTTTCTATTTTTCCATTTTTTCTATGCTTTTTCAATTTTCGTTTTTCCAATTTCTGTTTTTTCAATTTTCTGTTTTCTTTTTTTCTAATTTTTTCTAATTTTTTTTCTGATTTTCTTCTATTTTCTCTCCTTTTTTTTTGTTCTATTTTCTGTCTTTCTGTCCTTTTTTCCTCTCTTCTCTCTGCTCCTCCCCTGCCCAACTGCCGCCATTTTACCAAAAAGTCCTTTTTTCCCCCCAGATGGGGCCACTGCGAAGAAAAACTTTCCTTTCCCTGCCGATTCCATCTTCACTCTTCAGTTTTCCTGCTCTTCCCTCAAAATTGGCTCCTCTCAATCCATCCTGCGTCTGAAAATGCCGCATTTCACCCCAAACCGGCCGCCCCCGCCTGCGCTGCCCGGCCCGGCCCCACGTGGGGACAAAAACTACATTATTTTAAGCTTTAAGAGCTTTTTTAAAAAAAAAAAAAAAAAATTAGGAGCTTTTTTAGCAGAAAACAGCGTATCAAGCGCTTTTTCTTTCTTTAAATTAAAGCAGCTTTAAAAGCTCCTTTTAAATTAAAACCGCCCCAGCTCGCTCCGGCTTTTTATATCATATTACAATATATTTAGAATTAAAGAGCTGCGAGAGCTGCCTCTTCTCCCAGAAATCTGCTTTGAAAGCAGCGATTTCTTAAAATCCATCATCAGAAGCTTCAGTTTAAATAAAAACCAGCTTTAAGAGCTTTTTAGACGGTTTTTCATTCATTTTTTCAATTATAAGTGCCCCGGCTCGCCCCGGCTTTTCCCATTACTGGAATCGCCGCAATTTAAGGATTTTTTAAATTGAAAGCAAGCAGCTTTAAGAGCTCAGTTTTCCTTAAAGGAAACCGCTTTCATCTCTTTTCTTTAAATAAAGATTTAGGAGCCGCTTTTATGAAAAAAGCACTCTTAGGAGCTCTTTCTATATAAAATATCGCAGCTTTAAGAGCTTTTTGTCGGCAATAAAGCCATTTTTTGAGCTCTCGGCAGGAAATAAAGCCATTTTTGAGCTCTCGGTAAGCAATAAAGCCATTTTTTGAGCTCTCGGCAGGAAATAAAGCCGTTTTTAGAAGGTTTTTGGATAAAATCGAGCAGCTCTGGGCCGTGTCGGGGCTGGGTCCCGGCCGGGCGCTGCCGGCGCTGCCCCGTCGTTATAAAGGGCCCCGCGGGGGCGACAAAATAGTCCCTAAAATCGCCAAAAAAGGGCAACAGCCCCCAAAACCGCCCCCAAACCCACCGCCCCCAGAGTGAAAAAGCCTCTTTTTTCATTATTTCTCATTTTTTACCCTTTTCTTTGATTTTTTTCCCCTCACAAACCGCGCTCCCCCTCCCATCCCCCCCTCGGCCAGCACGAAAATGGTTAAATTTAACAACGATTTTTTTGTTCGGTTTGGCCAATTCTGCCCTAAAATCTCTCTCTGCGACCTTCCCGGGTGGTTTTAGAGCTGCTTTTATTTTTTTTTTTTTTTATTCATTCATTTTATTCCGGATTTTGCTTTTGCTGCGTCACGGGGCTGGGCCGCTGCCAAAAAGGCGCCATTCCTCCTCAAAAGGGGCAAAAAAAAAGAGTTCTTGAGGGAACACAGACCCCAAAACCCCGATTTTCACCACTTTTGTTCCCCAAAAAGCCCCAAACAACCCTTTTAAAACCCTTTTTTCACCCTGATCCAGCACAGTCCTAACCACCATTTTTATTCCTTTTTTTACAACAAAAATGCATCAAAATCCCCGTGTTTCACCCCATTTCAGGCCACGCCAAGTCATGGAAGTGCCTGTTTTCAATCAGGGGACTAAACCCTCACTATTCTGAGGCATTTTAAGGCATTTTTTAGGTATTTTAAGGTGCTTTTCTCAGCATTTTTGAGGCGTTTCCGGGCAGGAAATAACACCCCAAAAGTACTGGCAGGGAGGGGACGATCCCCCCTTCCCAACCCTTTAATTATGATTCATTAAAGCTGCTCTGGGGCTAATTAAAGTTGCTGATGAAACCAATGAGGCATTTTGGGGGTGTGGGAGGTGCTCTTCCGACATTTTTGGGGCGTTTCCTGCAGGGGAAAAATATTTCCTTATTGTTGTTCATTATGTTCTGGATTATTCCACCATTAAAGCTCTCAAATGTAATTTTTTTTCCCCCCATTTCAAGTGCTGGAAAAGGCGTCCCACAAAAACACCCTGATTTTAGGGAAGGTTTATCTCAATGATAATTTTTACAGCAATAATTAATCCATTTGCAGCTGGTTTAAGCCCTAATTTAAAATCTAAATTAGCAACTCTGACATGTCCAAAGTACATGCTTTCTGCATGAAAATACTCCAAAAGCTGCTTTTTCTTCAGGAGCTGAGCCTGGAGAGGCCATTTTAAAGCATTTCCTATGGAAAGATGCTCTTTACCAAATCTTAGGTGTTTCTTAGGAAAAAAAAAAAATAGAATAAAAAATCAGTTTGAGATTTTTTTTTAAAGCTAGGATAACACGAAAACTTCTAAATAGCCTTAACATCACTTTAAGCTGACTGGAAGCCATTTTTGAGGCACAGGACAGAGGTTTTGCCTTTAAAAATCACCACTAAGCTTTTTCAGGTCCTTTTAAAACCCAAATGGCCGCTTTTTAACCCAAAGTGGGAGGTTGCCGCTCCACTCTCCCCGTGGGTTTTTGAGGCAAAACCGCCTCAATTCTTTACTCTAAACCCAGAATTTCCTTAAGGCTTCCAAGTTTTTTAGAACTCGACGCTTTTTAGCGACTTTTCACACAAAAATTACCCCGCGAAAAGGGGCGCGTGCGAGGTGGGGGGGGACTTAATTTCGTACCCTCCCCCCAAACCGCCGCTAAACGGGCTCAGACCCCCCTCCCCCCTCTCGTTCCCCACCCCCACAACCCCGACTTTCATTCCGCCCCTCCCCCACGCCCATTTACAGGCAAAAAAAAAAAAAAAAAAAAAAAAGATTTTGGGGGCGGGAGCGGCCGCGGAGGGATTCGGCGGAGGGATCCAGGGTGAAGTGAAAGGACCGCGGAAGGATCAGAGGTGACGCGTATGTGGGCGGGGTCACACGAGGCCCCGCCCCTCTCTGGCCCCGCCCCCGGCTCTGGCGCAGTCGCCATCGCTGCGGCCTCTCCGCATTGGGCGGGGAAAAGC
The DNA here is from genome assembly GCF_003957565.2 of Taeniopygia guttata. Taxonomy (NCBI): domain Eukaryota; kingdom Metazoa; phylum Chordata; class Aves; order Passeriformes; family Estrildidae; genus Taeniopygia; species Taeniopygia guttata. Next base: position 959,814 of record NC_054763.1, read on the forward strand.
GTCCGGAGAGAGGAAAAAGTTAAAAAAAACCCACCCTTTTCTCCTTGGTTTTACCTCAGAAAAGCTCGAGTTCCTTCAGGAAAATCTCTCGAGCTCCTTGAGGGAATCTTTTCCTCAGAAATGGCTGAATTCCGTCAGAAAATGACCCATTTCCCTCAGAAATGTCTGGTTTTACCTCATCATTTCCCTCTGAGATGTCTGGTTTGTCTCAAAGAATGTTTGATTTCCCTCAAGAAGTGTCCGATTTGCCTCAGAAATACCCTGTTTGCCTCGAAAATGTCTTACTTCCCTCAGGAATGTCCGATTTGTAGCAAAAAGGCTTCATTTCCCTCAGAAAGTTCCCAATTTGCCTCAGAAACGGCAAGTTTTACCTCAGAAATGTCTTATTTCCCTCAGAAAATCTCATTTTATTCGGCCATAACCCGCTCCCCCCAAAATGGCGCCTCCCCACAGGAACATTTATTCCAAAACATTTATTTATCCTATAGAATATTTGTATTTTCTTCATTTTTTTCGTTTGTAAATGTTGGATTTCAGAGCAGTTCCTCTGTGTCTTTAAGGTCCCAGTAACACCGACCCCTCCCACAGCACCAAACTCTCACCCGATCTCCTTTAAAAAATCCTTTGATTTCTAAAAAGCACCTTAAGAAAATGAAATTATTCGGGACTGAGGCGGTTTTGCTGCAGAATGGAGGCGTGTGGGGTTTATGTGTAGAAAATGTGATATTTTGGATAAACGCAGCTCTGCTGGGTGGGAAAGGGGAGGGAAATGGGGTTAAAAAGTGAAATGGGGGGATTTTGGGTGGGTTTGTGAAGGTCCCAAATGGACAATGAGCGATGCCCCAAAATCAGTAGGACTTGCCCCAAAAATGGTGGAATTTGTCCCAAAGGTCTCGTTAGGGCTAATGAGGGGGACTCTCCCCAGCACAGGAACCCCTGACAGAGGGGACATGTGTGACATGTGTGACATGTGTGACACACGTGTGGCCCTGAGGCCCCAGCCCGAAATGGCCGCTGTCACGTGGTGCCGCCATTTGGCTACAAACCCCCCAAAACTGGCCCCAAAACCCCTAAAACTGGCCCCAAACTGCATCAGCTTGTCCCAAACCCCCCTGAACAGGCCCCAAAAGCTGCCTGGAATAGGCCCCAATTCCCCCAATACTGGCCCCAAAATGTCCCAACTCCACTAAAGTGGCCTCAGACCCCCCAGGAACCTGCTGGAAAATTCACTGCATTATCTAAAATCAGCCCCAAATATCCCAAACTAGTTCAAACTGCCACAAATTAACCACAAATAATTTGCAAACCGCCCTGAATCAGCTTTGATCTGCCCCAAACCACCCTGAATCATCCCCAAACTGCCTCAAACTGCTCTGAATTAGCCCCAAATCGACCCAAATTTGCCCCAAAGGCCCCAAATTCCAGCCTGGGGAGGGGGGGGGGGGGCAGGGCAGTTTATTGGGGGTGTGGGTACAAAGAGGGGGAGGTCTGGGAGGGGTTTGGGGGGCTCAGGGGGGCTCAGCCCTGCTCGGAGCCGGCGCCCCCCGTGCCCCCCGCCACGGGGCTGTAGGAGCCACCCCCGGCCCCCCCCCGGCTGAAGAAGGACACCGAGCGCCGGGGGGGCTTCACCCGCCGCAGCTCCTGCCCTGGGGGGGACACCGGGGTGGGATTAGGGCAGGAAGCGCCTCAGCCTCCCCAGTGCCATGTTCCCCCCCCAAGGTCCCTGTCCCCCATGTCCCCTGTGAACTCCCGTGTCCCCCTCCTCAATCCCATGCCCCCATCCCCCTCCAGAAGCTCTGTGTGTGTCTCCATGTCCCCCTGTCCGTCCATGTCCCCACTGTCCTTTATGTCCTAGATGTCCCCCTGTCCCCCATGTCCCCAATGTCCCTCAACTCCCTGATGTCCCCAGTGTCCTACATGTCCCAGATCTCCCCCATATCGCGGATGTCTCCACATGTCCCCCTGTCCCAGATGTCCCCCATGTCCCAGATCACCCCCATGTCCTGGATGTCCCCCCATGTCCCTGCTGCCCTTGATGTCCCTCCATGTCCTGGATCTCCCCCATGTCCTGGATGTCCCCCCATGTCCCAACTGTCCTTGATGTCCCTGATGTGCCCCACCTCCCCAGTGTCCCCCATGTCTCTGATCACCATGTCCTGGATCTCCCCGCTGTCCCGGATCTCCCCCATGTCCCAGATGTCCCTCATGTCCCGGATGTCCCCCCATGTCCCCGCTGTCCTTGATGTCCCCCCATGTCCTGGATCTCCCCGCTGTCCCGGATCTCCCCCATGTCCCCCATGTCCCGGATGTCCCGGATCTCCCCCATGTCCCCCATGTCCCGGATGTCCCGGATCTCCCCCGTGTCCCGGATGTCCCCCCATGTCCCGGATCTCCCCCATGTCCCGGATCTCCCCCATGTCCCGGATGTCCCCCCATGTCCCCCATGTCCCCGCTGTCCCCGCTGTCGCCGCTGTCGCCTGTCGCACCCTCCCGCACGTAGTCGATGGTCGCCAGGCGCTGCAGGCGGGGCCGGGTCACGCTCTGCTGCCGCCGCAAGGGGGCGCCGCGCGCGCCGGCCGGCTCGGGGGGCGGGGCCTCGGCGGCGGGGGGCGGGGCCTGGGCGGTGGGGGGCGGGGCCTGCTCCTCGGGGGGCGGGGCCGCCCCGCCCAGCTCGATGCAGCACTCGATGAGGGCGCTCATCAGCTCCGCCTGGGGGCGCTGTCAGCGCGGCCGGACCCCCCCCGGGACCCCCCAAACCCCCCGGGGCCCTCCTCGGGAACCCTCCAAACCCCCCCTCCCCAAAACGCTCCCTTGGAGACCCCCCCCCCGTACTCACAAACCCACCCCAGGCACCCCCAACCCCTCTAGGACCCCTCCAAGGAACCCTTAAATCCACACCAGAGACCCCCAAACCCACCCCAGGCACCCCCAAACCCCTCTGGGACCCCCACCAGCGACCCCCAAAACCCCCCGGGACCCCCCCAGGAACCCTCCAAACCCCCCCTCCCCAATACGCTCCCTTTTAGACCCCCCCCAGTACTCACAAACCCACCCCAGGCACCCCCAAACCCCTCTGGGACCCCCCCAGGGACCCCCAAATCCACACCAGAGACCCCCAAACCCACCCCAGGCACCCCCAAACCCCTCTGGGACCCCCACCAGCGACCCCCAAAACCCCCCGGCACCCCCCCAGGAACCCTCCAAACCCCCCCTCCCCAATACGCTCCCTTTTAGACCCACCCCAGTACTCACAAACCCACCCCAGGCACCCCCAAACCCCTCTGGGACCCCCACCAGCGACCCCCAAAACCTCCCGGGACCCCGCCAGGGACCCCCCAAACCCCCCGGGACCCTCCTCGGGAACCCTCCAAACCCCCCCTCCCCAATACACTCCCTTTTAGACCCCCCCCAGTACTCACAAACCCACCCCAGGCACCCCCAACCCCTCTAGGACCCCTCCAAGGGACCCTTAAATCCACACCAGAGACCCCCAAACCCACCCCAGGCACCCTCAAACCCCTCTGGGACCCCCCCAGGGACCCCCAAATCCACACCAGAGACCCCCAAACCCACCCCAGGCACCCCCAAACCCCTCTGGGAGCTCCCCAGGGACCCCAAATCCACACCAGAGACCCCCAAACCGAGCCTCTAGCATACCCTAGGGATACCCAAACCAACACCCCTGGGGTCATCCCAAGACCCCCAAATCCACACCTGGCACCTCCAAACTGTCCCCCAACACCCCCAAACCAACGCTCCCAGGATTCCCAAACCAGCCCCAAACACTCCCAAAAGGATCCCCCAGGGACCCCACCCAGCTGCCCCCCAAAGCGCTCCCAAACCGTCCCCCTGCTCCCCCCAACTTGCCCCCCCGTGGTCGCACCTGTGGGGAGAACACCCGCAGCAGTCGGTTCACGGGGGCTCCCTCGTGGTCCCCGTCGAACTCCAGCCAGAGCTGGGGGGGCTCCGTGGGGTCCCCGTCCTGCCCCGCGGGGTCCCCGTCCTGCCCCACGGCCCCCACCAGCTCCCAGCACAGCTCGGGGTACGTCAGGGACAGCAGCACGTGCTGGGGGGCACGGGGGGGTCACCCACAGGGCCCCCCTGCCCCCCAAACTGCCCCCCAGACCCCCCCAGTACCTTCTGGCGGGGGTCAATGATGGTGACCCCCTCGAGCCCCACGGCCACGCTGACGGGGCGCAGCCCCCCCCGGCCCAGCAGCCCCCCCGACGGCCGCTCAATGGCTCCCGGGAAGAACGCGCACCTGGAGGGGGGTGGGACACACCTGGGTCACCCCCAAACCCGAATTCCGCTTCCCCCCAAATTCCTGAGTCCCCAGGTGCAGGGTGGGGTCACTTGGGGGGGAAACGATGCTGAGGAACTTGGGGGTCTAGAAGGAGTCCTGGGGGGTCACTGTGGGTCTGGGGGAGTCTGTGGGGCTCAGATATTGGGGGGTGCCAAGGAGGGCCCCTGTGGGGCTCATTTGATGTTCCTGGGGGGCAGGGTGGGGGCACGGGGGGCTCTTTTGGGGTTCTCTGGTGATCTGGGGGACTCCCCGTCAATCAGGGGGTGTCTGGGTGGTACCTGGGGGTGTCCCTTAGGTCTGCAGGGGTCCTGGGGAGGGGTCTTTGTGAGGTTCCACGGGGGTCTGGGGGTGTCAGTGGGGTGTCCCATGGGGGGTGTCCAATGGGGGGTGTCCCATTGAGGTGTCCCGGGGGGGGGATGTCCAATGGGGGGTATCCCATTGGGGGTGTCCCATGGGGGGTGTCCCATTGAGGTGTCCCAAGGGGGTTGTACCATTGGGGGTGTCCCATGGGGGGTGACCCATGGGGGGTGTCCCATGCGGGGTGACCCATTGGGGGTGTCCCATGGGGGGTGACCCATTGGGGGTGTCCCATGGGGGGTGTCCCAGTGAGGTGTCCCTTTTGGGGTGTCCCCCAGGGGTCTCTAACTGGGGGGTGTCCCATGGGGGGTGTCCCATGGTGGAGTGTCCCATGGGGGGTATCCCAGGGGGATTGTACCATTGGGGGTGTCCCATGGGGGGTGTCCCATGGGGGTGTCCCAGGGGGATTGTACCATTGAGGGTGTCCCATGGGGGGTGTCCCATGGGGGTGTCCCATGGGGGGTGTCCCATTGAGGTGTCCCGGGGGGATTGTACCATTGGGGGTGTCCCATGGGGGGTGTCCCATTGAGGTGTCCCTTTCGGGGTGTCCCCCGGGGGGTCTCTCACTGGGGGGTGTCCCACTGAGGTGTCCCTTTTGGGGTGTCCCCCGGGGGTCTCTAACTGGGGGATGTCCCATGGGGGGTGTCCCACTGAGGTGTCCCGGGGGGATTGTACCATTGGGGGTGTCCCATGGGGGGTATCCCGGGGGGATTGTACCATTGGGGGTGTCCCATTGGGGGTGTCCCATGGGGGGTGTCCCATTGAGGTGTCCCGGGGGGATTGTACCATTGGGGCTGTCCCATGGGGGGTGTCCCATTGAGGTGTCCCTTTTGGGGTGTCCCCCGGGGGTCTCTAACTGGGGGGTGTCCCATTGAGGTGTCCCATTGGGGGTGTCCCATGGGGGGTGTCCCATTGAGGTGTCCCTTTTGGGGTGTCCCCCGGGGATCTCTCACTGGGGGGTGTCCCACTGAGGTGTCCCTTTCGGGGTGTCCCCCCTCACCCGTAGCCGGGCAGGGCGTGGCAGCGGCGCAGGAAGTCCCGGTACAGTCCGGCAGGGGGCGCCTCGGGGCCCGGCGCACGCGCGAAGGCCTCGAGGAGCCGCTGGGCGGGGCCCGGCTCGCGCGAGCGCCGGAACAGCGCCCCCCAGCGGGCCGGAGGACCCGGCGGCAGCAGCTCCCCCAGCAGCGGCCTGGGGGGACACCGGGGGGACACCGGGGGTCAGGGGGGGTCAGGGGGGGGTCAGGGGGGACCGGGAGTGGCACGGGAGCAACATGGGGGTCAGGGGGTGGGGGTTCCGTGGGGTGGGGCGGTCCCGGAGGGGATGCCGTGGGTGGGTCTCAGGTGAGGGGGATCTCCCAGGTGTGGCTCCTAGGTGGAGGGGATCCCGTGGGTGGTCGCGGGGGATGCCCCAGGGTGGTTCTTTCGGGGGGGCGGGGTCCCACTGGCAGGGATTCCCACGGGCGGGGGTCCCACAGGCGAGGGTCCCACTGGCAGGGGCTCCCACGGGCGGGGGTCCCACGGGATGGGGTCCCACGGGCGGGGGTCCCACGGGCGGGGTCCCACGGGCGGGGCTCCCACGGGATGGAGTCCCACGGGCGGGGGTCCCACAGGCACGGGCGGGGGTCCCACGGGCGGGGTCCGGCCGGTGCTGACCGCAGGCTGAGCTCCGTGTGCCGGCCGGGCTCGAAGGGCCCCAGGCGCAGGCGGCAGCTGAGCCCCCCCAGCTCGGCCGCCTCGGGGGGGTCCACGGGGTAGCGCCCCCCCCTCAGCTGCTCCCGCGCCTCCTCATAGAGCAACCGGAGCAGCTCCTCCTCCTGCAGCTGGGACCCACAGACACCCCCAGTCACGCAGAGAGACCCCTAAACCACCGCAGACCCCACCCTGCATCCCCCCGTGTCCCCCTCCCATCCATCCCCCCGTGCTGGGGACCCCCGTGTCCCCCCTCACCTCCAGCTCGCGGCTCTTAGGGAAGAACACGTTCCTGCGCAGCTGCAGACACGGCTCATCTGGGGGGGCAGGGGGTCAGTGGGACCCTCGAGGGGACCCTCCCGCCCCCAACAGGACCCCCCCGGACCCCCCACCCCTCACCTTGTGCGATGGCCGCGGGCGAGCCGAGGCTGAAGCGCAGCAGCAGCTCCGGCCAGTGCCGGACCAGGCGCAGGGGTCGGTGCCGCGGCTTCAGCTGCACCTCTGGGGTGGGGGACACAGGGCTGGCACCCACTCGGGGACCCCCACGGGGACTCCCACGGGCACAGGGACCCCCCACTTCCATCCTCCAGGGGGATCCTCCCGTCTCCCTGTCCCTCATGGGACCCTCCAATGTCCCCTCCTCAGCGAGCAGCTCCGCTCACAACCGAGCTGTGACCCCGCGACCCCCCATATCCCCGTGCTCCCATGTCCCCCTGTCCCCCCATGTCCGCACGTGTCCCCCCATGTCCCCCCCGGCCTCCAACCACAGCAGCTCCAACCCCAACAACAGGATGAGCTGTGACCCCGCCATGTCCATGTCCCCCCTATGTCCATGTCCCCCATGTCCCCCCTGTCCCCCCATGTCCCCCCCTCACCGAGCAGCTCCGACCCCAACCACAGCGCGAGGGCGTCGCCGGCGGCGGGCGGGAGGCGCAGCGCCCCCCACAGGCGGCGCAGCAGCTCCGCGGCCGTGGGGCCCGGGGGCGGCTCCAGCGGCAGCGGCAGCGCCGACCCGTCCGGCAGGTACAGCAGGGCTGGGGGCACGGGGGCCGTGAGACCCCCAAAAACCCACTCGGGACCCCACACATCCCCCGGGACCCCCACACATCCCCCGGGACCCCCACACCGCCCCGACCCGTCCGGCAGGTACAGCAGGGCTGGGGGCACGGGGGCCGTGAGACCCCCAAAAACCCACTCGGGACTCCCCAACATCCCCCGGGACCCCCACACCGCCCCCGAGACCCCCGCACATCCCCCGGGACCCCCGCACCGCCCCACAACCGCCCCGCACTGACACAGCCCCGACCCGTCCGGCAGGTACAGCAGCGCTGGGGGCACGGGGGCCGTGAGACCCCCAAAAACCCACTCGGGACCCCCAAACATCCCCCGGGACCCCCAAACATCTCCCGAGACCCCCGCACATCCTCCGGGACCCCCGCACCGCCCCGCACTGACACAGCCCCGACCCGTCCGGCAGGTACAGCAGGGCTGGGGGCACCGGGAGCCGTGAGACCCCCACCAAACCCACTCGGGACCCCCAAAACTCCCCCGGGACCCCCCACCCCCAGACCGACACACCCAAAGGACGCTCGGGGGTCCCACGGCCACGCCCTCCCCCAGACCATCCCCCAAAGGGTCCCTCGCCCCCCACCCACGGGGGTCCCACGGCCACACCCGGAGTCGCGGCCCCGCCCCCTCCCGTGGCCCCGCCCCCTCACCGGCAGCGCCCGGCGGGGCGGACGCGCCCCCCTCCCCCTCGGCCTCCCCCTCCCCGTCCATCGGCGGGGTCACGGAGGGGTCACCGCGGGGTCACCGCGGGGTCACGGCGGGGTCACGGCTCCGCGCGCTCCTCGCGCCGGTGCCGCGCGCGGGGCGGAAGCGCCACGGGTGGGCGGAGGGGGCGGGGCCCCCCACGGTGACGTCACTGAGGAGGCGGGGCCCGGGACAGGGGGGCGGCGCCCCCTGGCGGAGGGGAGGGCCGGGATCCCCCCGGGGGGAATTCGGGGGGTCCCGGCGGGTTCGGGGGGTCCCGGCGGGTTCGGGGGGTCCCGGGGGCGGCGCAGGAAGAGGCGGAGCCGCCGTACGAAGTATAGAACCGTGTATTCCTCTGTGCGCGGCGGGGGCGGCCCGGGGGGGGGCTCGGAGGGATTCGGGGCGGCTTTTGGGGGGGGTCCCGACGCCAATCGGGGCTCTCGAAATTAAAAAATAAACCCAAAGAAATACCCGGGGAGGGGGGGCGAGGGGGGGCGGTAAAAAACCGATCCGAGGTTGGGCAGGGGGGAGATTGAGGTGGGGGGGGGGTCCCGCGCCCCTGTTGAAGGGGGGGTGGTCCCACAGCCCACGCGGGGGGGTCCCGCGCGCCCCCCGCGCCCCCCTCCGCGCGCCGCCCCCCGGGTTGGGGGGACACACACACACAGAGAGAAAGAGAGAGAGAGAGAGAGAGAGACCACAGAGGCGCCCCCGCTGCGGCGGGGTCGGGGGGGCGGGCAGGTGACATCCCCCCGGGGGTGGCGGCGGGTGGGGGGGGTCGGGGGACACGCGTGGAGACCCCCCCCTCACACGTAATACTCCTTGTCCTTGTTACGCCGCGCTTTGCCCGGCGCCTTGGGGGGCGCGGCCGCCGCCTTCTCCTTGGGGGTCCCGGCGGGCGGGGTCGGGGACGCGGCACCGGGAGCCCCTCCCGGGCCTCCCCCGGGCGCGGCGGGGGCGGCCCCGATGTAGTGGCGGCTCTGGTCCACCTGGTAGGAGCCCTCGTCGCGGTTGCGGTACTTGTACATGGCGTAGAGCAGGATGAGGATGCAGAGCGCGGCGGCCGCCACGATGCCCACCACCATGCCGGTGGTGCCGCCCGCCTCCCGCACCACCTCCACCGCTCCGGGCGCGGCTGTGGGGGGCACGGGGGGGCGCCGGGTCACGGGAGGCGCCGAGCCCCCCCCGCGCCGCCCCCCGCCCGCGCCCTCCCGCGGGTGCCGCTCGCCCGCCGGCACCAGCCCGGGCGGAGCCGCGCCCGCCACCGTGGGCTCGGTCCCGGCGCCGCGGGGCGCGGCCGTGGCCGCCGGGGGGGCGGCGGCCTCGGGGCTCCCCCCGCCCCCCAGCCCCGCGAAGTCCTCGTCGTCGGCCGGCGGCTGCTCGGGGCCGGGAGCGTGGCCGGGGTCGGGGTCGGGGTCCGCCGCCTCCCCCGAGGCGAAGCCCGAGGGCTCGTCGCAGTCGGGGCCGCAGCCCGGGGGGGCGCGGGGGGCGGCGGGGGGCGCGGGGGGGCCCGGGGACGCCGGCAGCACCAGCTCCCCGCCTGCGGAGACAGAAAGGGGACGGGGGGACCCCCGTCAGCCCCCGCCGCCGCGCCCCGCTGCGCCCCCCGACCCCCCCCCGCCGCCTCCGGCCGCCTCCGCGCCAGCTCCGCTCTAGGTTATCTTTTTTTTTTTTTTTTCTCTCTGCATTTTTAGCTAATTCCGCTACTTTTTTTTTTTTTTTTTTCTCGGTTTTTTTGTTTTTAAGAGCAAACCGCGGCGCTGCCGTCAACTTACATCGCGGGATGGGGCCGGGTGATTTTAGCGTGGAGGAAAAAGAAATTGCAGGAAGGAAGGGAAAGCACACAAAAAACGAGAGAAAGAGAAAAAAGAGAAAAAAAGAACAAAAAGAAAAGAAGAGAAGAGACACTCGGTGAGAAGGTGCCGCGGCCACCCCTGCGGCGCCAGCGCCCGGCCCCGGCCGGCCCCGGCCACCGCCGGCCACCACTGGCCACCGGCCCCCGGCCATCAGCCACCGGCCATTGGCCATCAGCCTTGGATCCATCCGTCCATCCATCCATCATCCGTCCATCCATCATCCATCCATCCATCATCCATCCATCCATCCGTCCATCCATTCATCATCCATCCATCCGTCTATCCTCCATCCATCCATCCATCATCCGTCCATCCATCCATCATCCATCCATCCATCCATCCATCCATCCATCCATCCATCCATCCATCCGTCTATCCTCCATCCATCCATCATCCATCCATCCATCCATCCATCATCCGTCTATCCATCCATCCATCCATCATCCATCCATCCATCCATCTGTCCATCCATGGATTCTTGAATCCATCTGTCCATCCATCCATCCATCCGTCCATCCGTCCGTCATCCATCCATCCATCCATCCATCCATCCATCCATCCATCCATCCATCCATCCATCTGTCCATCCATGGATCCTTGAATCCATCCATCCATCTGTCCATCCATCCCCGAGTCCATCCAGCCATCATCCCTAAACCCAGCTGGGTCCATCCAATCCTGATCCATGTGTCCGTCTGTCCTTGATCCCATCTGTCCTTGAATCTGTGTGTTCACTGATCCATCTGTCCGTCCGTCCATCCACCTGTCCGTCCATCCACCTGTCCGTCCATGTGTCCCTCTGCCCTGCCCTACAGCTGGCCATCCATGTGGCCAACCGGCCATCCCTGTGTCCATCCTGCTGGCCTGAAATCCATCTGTCCATCCACCCATCCATGCATCCATCCATCCATCCATCCATCCGTCCATCCATCACCCATCCATCCATCCATCCATCCGTCCATCCATCATCCATCCATCCATCCATCCATCCGTCCATCCATCATCCATCCATCATCCATCCATCCATCCATCCATCCATCCATCCATCCATCCATCATCCATCCATCCATCCGTCCATCCATCCGTCCATCCGTCATCCATCCATCATCCATCCATCCATCATCCATCCATCCATCATCCATCATCCATCCATCCATCATCCATCCATCCATCCATCCATCCATCCATCCATCCATCCATCCGTCCATCCATCATCCATCCATCCATCCATCCATCCATCCATCATCCATCCATCCATCATCCATCCATCCATCCATCCATCCATCCATCCATCCATCCATCATCCATCCATCATCCATCCATCATCCATCCATCCATCATCCATCCATCCATCATCCATCCATCCATGCATCCATCCATCCATCCATCCATCATCCATCCATCCATCATCCATCATCCATCCATCCATCCATCCATCATCCATCCGTCCATCCGTCTGTCCATCACCCATCAATCCATCCATCATCCATCCGTCCATCCGTCTGTCCATCACCCATCCATCCATCCATCATCCATCCATCCATCCATCCATCCATCATCCATCCGTCCATCCATCATCCATCCATCCATCCATCATCCATCCATCATCCATCCATCACCCATCCATCCATCCATCCATCCATCCATCATCCACCCATCCATCCATCCATCATCCATCCATCATCCATCCATCCGTCCATCCCTAAATCCACCCCTGCAGCCATCTGGCCACACGTCTGTCCACCCTCAGATCCAGCATCTGACCTCAAATCTGTCTGTCCGTCCATCCATCATTCATCCCTCCCTCCAGCCATCCATCCATCCTTGTGTCCATCTGTCCATCCACCTGTCCAGCTCTCCATGGATCCACCCATCCGTGTGTCTGTCCGTCCATCCCGAAATCCATCCGTGCATCCATCCGTCCATCCCTGGATCTGGCCAGCCTTGAACTCATCCATTCCCATACCCATCTGTCCATCCATCCATAAATCCATAAATCCATAAATCCATAAATCCATAAATCCATAAATCCATAAATCCATAAATCCATAAATCCATAAATCCATAAATCCATCCATCCATCCATCATCCATCCATCCATCCATCCATCATCCATCCATCCATCCATCCATCCATCCATCCATCCATCCATCCATCCACGGATCACTGTCCATCATCCATCCAGAGTCCACTGTCCATCCACTGTCCATCCATCATCCATCCAGTGTCCATCCACTGTCCGTCTGTCCGTCCTCTGTCCGTCTGTCCGTCCCCCGCTCCTCCCCCCTTCCCCGTACCGCTGCCGTCCCCTCCCCCACAGGTGGGGTCCTGGGGGACCAGAGTGTCCTGGGGACACCTGTGGGGGACACCTGGGTGTGCAGGTGACACCTGTGGGTGCCAGGTGAAGCCCGTGGTGTCCGGGGGGTTCTCCAGTGCCCAGGTGACACCCGGGGTGTCCAGGGGGTGTCACCATGTGACACCGGGGGTGGGGGAGGCTCCTTGCTGAGGTCCTGGTGGCAGCGCAGGTGTGACAGCGCAGGTGTGACAGCGTAGGTGTGACGGTGTCACACGGGGTGACCCCAGACCGGGGGGTCCTCCCTGTCCGTCCGAGTGTCCGAGTGTCCGAGTGTCCGTCCGTCAGGGGAAGGGGGGATGGGGCGGGGCTTGCACGTCCCGGGCTCAGGTGTGTGCTCGGAATGGGCGGGAACACCTGTGCAGGTGGGGGGCGGGGCTACAGGTGGGAGTGCGTGTGCAAGGGGGGCACCTGCGTGTGCAAGGGGGGCACCTGGGTGTGCGGCACGGCTGCGTTTGTGGGGCAGGTGTGAGTGTGAGTGCGAGTTCAGGTGTGTGTGCACACCTGTGCCTGTGCGTGTGTGAGCTGCTCCTGTCCAGGTGTTGTGCGTGCACAGGTCAGATGTGTGCACCTGTGCAGGTGTGTGTGAGCACTAGAGTTGTGTGTGCACACCTGTGCAGGTGTGTCTGTGTGTGTGTGCACACCTATACAGGTGGGTGTGTCAACAGTTCAGGTGTGTGTGTATGTCTGTGTGAGCACACCTGTCCAGGTGTGTGTGTGTGTGTGTGCACCTGTCCAGGTGTGTGTGTGTCTATGTGTGTGCACACCTGTGTGTCTGTGTGTGTGTGCACCTGTCCAGGTGTGTCAGTGTGTCTGTGTGTGCGCACCTGTCCAGGTGTGTGTGTGTGCACCTGTCCAGGTGTGTGTGTGTGTGTGTGTCTGTGTGTGCACCTGTCCAGGTGTGTGTGTGTGTGTGTGTCTGTGTGTGCACACCTGTCCAGGTGTGTGTGTGTGTGTGTCTGTGTGAGCACACCTGTCCAGGTGTGTGGGTGTGTGTGTGCACCTGTCCAGGTGTGTCTGTGTGTCTCTGTGTGTGCGCACCTGTCCAGGTGTGTGTGTGCACCTGTCCAGGTGTGTGTGTGTGTGTCTCTGTATGTGCACACCTGTCCAGGTGTGTGAGTCTCTGTGTGTGTAAACCTGTCCAGGTGTGTGTGTGTCTATGTGTGTGCACACCTGTGTGTCTCTGTATGTGCACACCTGTCCAGGTGTGTGAGTCTCTGTGTGTGAACCTGTCCAGGTGTGTCAGCAGCTCCCGTACCCGCGTGTCCCCCTGCCGTGAGCAGCCTGGCACGTTCCCTGCTCACACGCGTGTGCAACACCCTCGGCGCCCAGCACCTGTGCGTGTGCACGCTCCACACCTGTGTGGGGGTCTCAGCCCCGCCGGGGGGGTGGGGGAGAGCCCCGGGCTCTGTGGCCTTGTCACACACGTGTGCGAGGCCGTGCCACACGCGTGTGCGAGGCCGTGCCACACGCGTGTGCGAGGCCGTGCCACACACGCGTGCCCGGGGCCCCGGAGCGGCACCCACCTGTGCCCGGCTCACACTCCTCCAGGTCCTCGTCATCGCTCGGACACTCGGCCGAGGCCACCAGCAGATCGTCCGTGTTCTGGGGGGACACCGGGGGGGGGGGGGGGCAGCATGGATTGGGGACCCCCAAACCCCCCGAGCCCCCCCAGAGCCCCCCAGGGCGCGGGGAGATGGGTCTGGGGTCACCTGAGGTGTTCGGGATGGCCCCTCCAGCCCCTTGCTGGGGTCCTCCGAAACCTGCCCCTCCCCCCATTTCCGGCCCTTGGGACCCCCCGTTCTCCCCCAAATTCCCTGCAGACCCTCCCCCCATATCTGGCCCTTGGGACCCCCCATTCCCCCCCAAATTCCCTGCAGACCCTCCCCCCATATCCGGCCCTTGGGACCCCCCGTTCTCCCCCAAATTCCCTGCAGACACTCCCCCCATATCCAGCCCTTGGGACCCCCCGTTCACCCCCAAATTCCCTGCAGACCCTCCCCCCTTTTACCCCCTCCCCCCATACCCTGCCCTTGGGAGGCCCCTCCCTCAATCCGCCCCCCCCAATTCCCCCTCCCCATTTACCCATCCCAGAGCCCCCCTCCCCCAACCCCCACCCCACCAAGCCCCCCAGTGCCCCCTCCCCACTTTACCTGGGCGACGGTGTCACGCAGGGTGGGCGAGCGCCCGCGGCGGGTGGTGGTGGTGGCCATGGTGGTGGTGGTCTCCATGATGGTGGTGGCCATGTCGGGGGGCGCGGGGGTGGCGCCGGGGGGCGCGGGGGGCGGGGGGGGGTCCCCACGAGCCGCAGGTCCCCCTCGAGCCGCACGCGGGGGTGTCCCTCGGCCGCCAGCGCCAGCAGCTTCAGCCCGTTGTAGTAGAGCCCCGAGAGCTGCCCCTGGAAGGGGCGGCCGCGGTCCCGGCCCCCCACCCGCACGCGCGCCTGGCTGTTGAAGATGGTCAGCTGCCGGCCTGGGGGGGAGAGGGGCGGCTCGCACACCTGGCACAGCTGGAGCCGGCTCACCTGTGTCACCTGTGCTACCTGTGCCACCTGTGCCACCCGGCTCACCTGTGCCACCTGTGTCACCTGTGTCACCTGTGCCACCTGTGCTACCCCGACATTGCCACCTCGCCCACACACATCCCCCTGGCTGGTGGAGAGGGGCAGCTGGGAGGATTAGGGGGGTCTGGCACACCTGGCACACCTGGAACTGGCTCACCTGTGCCACCTGTGCCACCTGTGTCACCTATGCTACCCCAACATTGTCACCTCACCCACACACATCCCCCTGGCTGGTGGAGAGGGGCAGCTGGGAGGATGAGGGGGGTCTGGCACACCTGGCACAGCTGGAACTGGCTCACCTGTGCCACCTGTGCCACCCGGCTCACCTGTGCTATCTGTTCTACCTGTGCTACCTGTGCTACCTGTGCCACCTGTGCCACCCGGCTCACCTGTGCCACCTGTGTCACCTGTGCTACCCCGACATTGTCACCTCGCCCACACACATCCCCCTGGCTGGTGGAGAGGGGCAGCTGGGAGGATGAGGGGGGTCTGGCACACCTGGCACAGCTGGAACTGGCTCACCTGTGTCACCTGTCTCACCTGTGTCACCTGTGTCACCTGTGCTACGCCGACATCATCACCTCATCATCACCTCATCCCTACACATCGCCCTGGCTGGAGAGGGGCAACTGGGGGGATAAGGGGTGGCTGGCACACCTGGCACACCTGGCACAGCCTTATCCCCACACCTGGCACACCTGGCACACCTGACACACCTGGCACAGCCTTATCCCCACACCTGGCACACCCCCACACCTGGCACAGCCTTATTCCCACACCTGGCACACCTGGCACACCTGGCATGGCCTTATCCCCACACCTGGCACACCTGGCATGGCTTTATCCCCACACCTGGCACACCTGGCACAGCCTTATCCCCACACCTGGCACACCTGGCATACCTGGCACACCTGGCACGCCCCCACACTGCCCCACCTGCCTCACCCTGCCACGCCCACCCCACCGTCCCCCACCCTCACCGCACACCTGGGGCACACCTGGGGCACACCTGGGTGTGCCTCGCACGAGGAGCAGCCCTGCCCCCCTCTCCCCACCCCCCTCCCCCCCCGGGCAGTTAAAGGGACCCCAACGCCCCCCCCGGCCCCCGGCTCCGCTCGGGCTCAATTCGGCCAATTTTGGGTCATTTGGGGCGGGGGGAGGGGCAGGGGCCCTGCCTGGGCGGGGCCGGGGCGTGCGAGGGGCGTGCGAGGCTGGGGCGGCTCCTGTGCACACCTGCAGGGCAGCGGTGCACCTTCCTCGTGCACACCTGGCCCTGCTGCACACCTGGCACACACCCCAGCCTTAGTGCGCACCTGTCCTGTGCACACCTGGCGCTAAGGCGCACACCTGGTGCGTGTTCCAGCCATGGCACACACCTGGTGCACACCTGGCACACACCTGGTGCGTGTTCCAGCCATGGCACATACCTGGCGCACACCTGGCACACACCTGGTGCACATACCAGGCATGGCACACACCTGGCGCACACCTGGCACACACCTGGTGCTCACCTGGTGCACATACCAGACATGGCACACACCTGGCGCACACCTGGCGCACACCTGGTGCTCACCTGGTGCACATACCAGACATGGCACACACCTGGCGCACACCTGGTGCACGCCCCAGCCTGGTACACACCTGTCCTGGCACACCTGGTGCACGCCCCAGCCATGGTGCATGCCTGGTGCACACCTGTCCTGGCACACCTGGTGCACACCTGTCCTGGCACACCTGGTGCACGCCCCAGCCTGGTGCACACCTGTCCTGGCACACCTGGTGCACGCCCCAGCCTGGTGCACACCTGTCCTGGCACACCTGGTGCACACCTGTCCTGGCACACCTGGTGCACGCCCCAGCCTGGTGCCCACCTGTCCTGGCACACCTGGTGCACACCTGTCCTGGCACACCTGGTGCACGCCCCAGCCTGGTGCACACCTGTCCTGGCACACCTGGCGCGGCCCCGGCCCCGGGCAGTCTGGCAGGTGCGGGTTAGGGGGTTTAGCGGGTTTATGCGGCTTTAGGGGGGCTCTGGGCTCAGCGCGGTTTAGGGGGGCCGTTAGGTGCGTTAGCATCCCTTTAACCAGGTAATGAGGGGGCGGGGCAGGGGCTGGCCCCTCCCCCAACACCTGGGCTCCCTCCCCGGACACCTGGGGGGTCCCTGGACAACGGGGTCCTCTGGGACGCGGCTCCTGGACACCTGTGGGGCCCAGGTGCTGCAACCCCCAAATATCGGGGTCCCAAAGGCCGGGATCCCCCAACACCTGGGACCCCAAACAGGTGGGTCCCGCACACCTGAGTCCCCACACTCGGGGTGCCCAGGTGTGGAGCCTCCAGGTGTCAGGGGGTCCCAGACACTCCCCAGATCAGTGGGTTCCAGACACCTGGGACCCCAAAATCTCTGGGTCCGGGCCGCAGCGGGGTGCCCAGGTGTGGGGAGTGCCCAGGTGTGGGGGGTGCCCAGGTGTGGGGGTGCCCAGGTGTGGGGGGCGCTCGCTGCCGTTACCTTTGTCGAGCAGCCACTCATCGACCACCCGCCCCAGGCGGAAGGGGATGCGCTGCCGCGCCAGCGCCAGCCGCTCGCTGTCCCCGCTGCCTTCGGAGGGAGGAGAAGAGCGTTACGGGGACACGGGGCCGGGCACGGGGACACCGCCGGGACCGGCACGGGGACATCGCTGGTGGCGGCGATGTGGTGGGACCGTGGTCGCAGCGGCTTCAGCGGTGTCACCAAGATGGAACCGTGGTCTCAATGGCACCATTGGTGACACCAAGATGGGGCCGTGGTCTCAATGGCACCATTGGTGTCACCGAGATGGGACCATGGTCTCAGTGGTGTCACCAAGATGGGGCCTGTTCTCAGTGGCACCATTGGTGACACCAAGATGGGACTGTGGTCTCAGCAGCTTCATCGGTGTCACCAAGATGGGACCTGGTCTCAATGGCACCATCAGTGACACCAAAATGGAATCGTGATCTCAATAGCACCATCAGTGATACCAAGATGGGACCGTGGTCTCAGCAGCTTCATCGGTGTCACCAAGATGGGACCTGGCCTCAATGGCACCATTGGTGTCACCGAGATGGAACCGTGGTCTCAGTGGTGTCACCAAGATGGGACCTGGTCTCAATGGCACCATTGGTGTCACCAAGATGGAACCGTGGTCTCAATGGCACCATTGGTGACACCAAGATGGGACCGTGGTCTCAGCAGCTTCATCGGTGTCACCAAGATGGAACCGTGGTCTCAATGGCACCATTGGTGTCAGCGAGATGGAACTGGTCTCAATGGCACCATTGGTGACACCAAGATGGGACCATGGTCTCAATGGTGTCACCAAGATGGGGCCGTGGTCTCAGTGATGTCACCAAAATGGGACCTGGTCTCAATGGCACCATTGGTGACACCAAGATGGAACTGTGATCTCAATGGCACCATCAGTGACACCAAGATGGGACCATGGTCTCAATTACATTGTTGGTGACATCAAGATGGGACCTGGTCTCAACGGCACCATTGGTGTCACCAAGATGGAACCGTGGTCTCACCGGCACTGTTGGTGTCACTAAGATGGGACCGTGGTCTCAGCAGCTTCATGGTGTCACCAGGATGGGACCGTGGTGTCAGTGGCATCATTGGCATCACCAAGATGGGACCTGGTCCCAACGGCACCATCGGTGTCACCAAGATGGGACCGTGGTCTCAGTGGCATTGTTGGTGTCACCGCTGTGGGATTGTGGCTTTGCCATTGGTGTCACCATCAGCGTCACCATGGTGGGACTGTGGCCTCATCATTAGTGGCATCATTAGTGTCACCAAGATGGGAGCACGGTGTCACCATTAGTGGAATTCTTGGTGTCACCATCAATGTCACCATGATGGGACTGTGGTTTTGCCATTGGTGCCACCATCAGTGTCACCATGGTGGAACCATGGTCTGGCCATTGGTGTCACCATCAATGTCACCATGGTGGGACCATCATTACTGGCACCAATGGTGTCACTGTCACCATGGTGGGACTGTGGCCTTGCCATTGGTGTCACCATCAGCGTCACCATGATGGGACTGGCCTGGCCATTGGCGTCATTGTCAATGTCACCATGGTGGGACCGTGACCTCATCACTGGTGGTGCCATCGGTGTCAACCATGACGGGACCACGGTGTCACCATTAATGTCACCATGGTGGGACTGGCCTGGCCATTGCTGTCACCGCCAATGTCACCATGGTGGGACCGTGACCTCATCACTGGTGGCGCCATCGGTGTCACCATCAGTGTCAAACGTGACGGGATCACGGTGTCACCATGAATGTCACCATGGTGGGACGGTGGCGTCACCGTCAGCGCCATCGGGGTGTGCGCCCGTGGGTGTCACCGTCGGCACCGCGTTGGTGTGGCCACAGTGTCACCACCAGTGCCACCACCATGTCACCACTGGTGCCACCACGCCGTGACCACGGTGTGACCATCGGTGTCCCCACAGCCGTGACGCCCCTGCTGATGTCCCCAGCCCTGGCCATGGTGTCACTGGGGGTGGGGGTGGCCCTCGGGGGGTTTATGTGGCCTTTAGGGGGGCATTAGCGGGGGAGGGGCGGGGGGGTGGCCGTGGGACCCCTCGTTAGCGCTGCCTCGTTAGTGCCCTCGTTAGGGGGGTCCTGGGGGTGTCCCCAAGCACCCGGGGTGACCCCGGGGGTCCGAAGGTGCCGTGGGGGGCTCGGGGGGCTCTGGGTGCTCCGGGGGTGCCCTGGGGTCCCTACAGGTGCCTTGGGGTGTCCCAGGGTGTCCCTGAGCACCCTGAGGTGCCTCGGGGTGTCCCAGGGGTGTCCCTGTGGTGTCTCGAGGTGCCATAGGGGTGTCCCCAAGCACCTGGGGTGTCCCTTGGGTGTCTGGGGGAGCCCTGAGTGGTACCTGGGGGTACCTGGGGGGTCTGTAAGAGCCCTGGGGAACACCTGCAGGGTCTGTAGGAACCCTGGGGGTACCTGGGAAACACCTGGGGAACACCTGGGGGTACCTGGGGAACACCTGCAGGGTCTGTAGGAACCCTGGGGGTACCTAAGGAACACCTGGGGAACACCTGGGGGTACCTGAGGAACACCTGAGGAACACCTGCAGGGTCTGTAGGAACCCTGGGGGTACCTGGGGAACAACTGGGGGTACCTGGGGAACACCTGGGGGTACCTGGGGAACACCTGGGGAACACCTGCAGCGTCTGTAGGAACCCTGGGGGTACCTGGGGAACACCTGCAGGAACCCTGGGAACACCTGGGGGTACCTGAGGAACACCTGGGGAACACCTGAGGAACAGCTGCAGGGTCTGTAGGAACCCTGGGGGTACCTGGGGAACACCTGCAGGAACCCTGGGAACACCTGGGGGTACCTGAGGAACACCTGGGGAACACCTGGGGGTACCTGAGGAACACCTGTAGAACCCTGGGAACACCTGGGCCGTACCTGGGGGTGTCTCTAGGGGCCCTGGGGTGCCCGGGGCGCGGCGGGGGGTACCTGGCGGGTAGCGCTCGTGCAGGGGGCCGCCGTCCACCTGGAGCGTGGCGTTGCCGCCGCTGCGCGTGAAGCGGACGACGTGGAAGCGCCCATCGCTGACGGCCGCCCCCCGCTCCTCCAGCGCGATGTCCTCGGTGCCCACGTTGAACAGGACCCCCACGGCCCCCTGAACCTGCGGGGTGGGCAGGGGGCACCGCTGGGTACCCGCCCCACGCACGGACCACCCCCTTCCCCCAGGCAATGACCCCCAGCCCCCCCGAACCCCAATTTTGGCCCCTCTCACGGTGCAGGAAATCCCCAAATCTGGCCCCTAACAGGAAGCCACAGAGCCCCCCCAGTACCCCCAAAACCGCCCCTGGACCCCAATTTTTCCCCTCCTGCAGAGCTTCAGGACGTCACCAAATCCAGACTTTAGCAGGAAGCCCTGGAGCCCCCCCAGGACCCCCATTAAACCCCCTGCACCCCAATTTTGTCCCTTCTTCTGCTGTGGAGCTGCGGGAAGTGACCAAACCGGGCCTTGGCCAGGAGCCCCCAAATCCCCCTGGCCTCCCCAGGACCCCCATGAACCCCCCCCAACCCCAAATTTATGATGTGGAGCTGCAGGAAATCACCAAGTCCAGGAACCCCTGGAGAGCTGAAGATCCTCAGCCCCCCCAGCACCCCTGTACCCCAATTTTTTGGGTCCCCCCTTACAATGTGGAGCTGGAGGAAGTCTCCGAGCCCAGCCGTGCTCTCCATGCGCAGCAGCACCCCCAGACCCCCCTAAACCCCCAAATCCCCAAACCCCGCTGTACCTCCAGCCCCTCCCAACCCCCCCAGCACCCCCAGCACCCCTGTACCCCCAATTTTTGGGCCCCCCCTTACAATGTGGAGCTGGAGGAAGTCTCCGAGCCCGGATGCGCTCTCCACACACAGCAAGCCCCCTAAACCCCCAAACCCCCCTGTACCCCCAGCCCCTCCCAGCCCCTCCCAGCCCCCCCAGCACCCCCGTACCCCAATTTTTGGGTCCCCCCTTACAATGTGGAGCTGGAGGAAGTCTCCGAGCCCGGCGGCGCTCTCCACGCGCAGCAGCACCGCGTCGCGCTGCCGGGTGCTGAAGCCCAGGGCCAGGCGGTCGGCGCGGGTGCTGGGCCGGTCATTGGGGGGCCAAGTGTAGGTGATCAGGGCCCCCCCCTTGCCGAAAATGTAGGTGGTGCCCGCTGGGGGGGCAGAGAAAAACGGGGGGTCAGGGGGGCAAGCGGAGGGGGAGCTGAGGGCAGGGGGGCTCAGGGGGTACGGGGGGTGCAGCACTGAATTTGGGGGTCCCGGGTTTGGGTATGGGGGGTGTGGCACTGAATTTGGGGGTCCCGGGTTTGGGGGGGGGACCCTGAGTGCACGGGGGGGGTACAGGAGGGACCCCGGAGTTTGGGGGTGACCCCGAGTCTGGGGGTGGGGGAAGTCCAGCGTTGGTGGGGAGCCCCGAACTTGGGGGGGGTCGCGGCATCTGTGGGGGACCCCGAGGGATGGGGGGGGGTTCCGAGACTTGGGGGGCACCTCTGAAATTGGGGGAGGGGCTGTGGGACCGTCAGGACCCCCAAATGTCCGGGGGGGGGTCCCTCTTGTCCCCTCCTCAGCACGGCCTCGCACGAGGGCTCAGGGTGCGCAAAGCCATCGGAAACACACCCAAAAACCACCCAAAACAGCCAAAAACACCCCAAAAAAACCCCAATAAACTCCAAAACCCCAAAACCAGCCCGAAGCACCCCAAAACCAGCCCGAAGCAGCCAATCACACGAGCCTGCAGGGACACGGAAGCGGCGCAGACCCCACAGGGCCCCCCCAAACCCCACCCGGAGGAGGAGGAGGAGGAGGAGGGGAGGAAGGTGAGGAGGAGGAGGAGGAGGAGGAGGAAGAGGAAGAGGGGGAGGAAGGTTGTTCCAGGTTCCCAAGGCAGTGAGGAGGAGGAGAAGGAGGAAGAGGAGGTGACAGAGGAGGAGGAGGAGGGGGAGGGGGAGGAAGGCCAGGCTGAAGCACCCGGGAGCAGCTGGGGAGGAGGAGGAGGAGAAGGAGGAGGAAGGCTGGCTGGAGTTCCTGGGAGGAGGAGGAGGAGGGGATTGGGTGTCTGTGAGCAGGAGGAGGAGGAGGAAGAGGAAGAGGGGGAGGAGGAAGGCTGTCCCAGGTTCTCAAGGCAGCGAGGAGGAGGAGGGGGAGGAGGAAGAGGAGGAGGAAGAGGAAGAGGGGGAGGAAGGCCATCTGTGTCCCTGTCATCGTGAAGAGGAGGTTGAGGGAGCCTGAGGCTGAGGAAGAGGATGATGATGATGATGATGATGAGGGTTTTGGGGTCCCTGTGAGGAGGAGGAGAGGGAAGGTTGATGAGGAGGGTGATGAAGGCTCACTGAGCTGGTCGTGGGTGAGGAAGGGCTGGTGGATGGCCCCAGGGAGGAGGAGGAGGAGGAGGATGAAGGCGATGGTGCTGAGGGTGATGAAGGCTCATCGTGGTGCCCACTGGTGAGGAAGGACACAGAGGGGATGGCGATGGGGAGGATGAGGATGAGGATGAGGAAGGTGAGGATGAGTGGGATAAGGATAAAGATGAGGAGGATGAGGAGGATGAGAATGGTGCGGGTGATGATGAAGGCTCACCAGGGCGCATGTGGTTGATGGTGATGGGGAGGATGAGGGAGGTGATGATGAGGATGAGGATGATGGGGAAGATGAGGACGATGATGAGGATGAGGGTGAGGATGAGGAGGGCTCACCGTGGTGGCCGCGGGTGAGGAAGAGTGTGCGGTTGATGGTGATGGGGAGGATGAGGATGATGATGAAGGTGAGGATGAGGAAGGTGAGGATGAGGATGATGGTGAGGATGAAGGTGAGGATGGGGAGGGCTCACCGTGGTGCCCACAGGTGAGGAAGGGTGCACAGTTGATGGCGATGGGGAGGATGAGGAGGATGAGGAAGGTGAGGATGAGGATGATGGGGAGGATGATGATGATGAAGGTGAGGATGGTGATGAAGGTGAGGATGAGGAGGGCTCACCATGGTGCCCGCGGGTGAGGAAGGGCGCGCGGTTGATGGCGATGGGGAGGATGGGGAAGGTGAGGATGATGATGATGAAGGTGAGGATGAGGATTGTGATGAAGGTGAGGATGAGGAAGGTGATGATGAAGGTGAGGGTGAGGATGAGGAGGGCTCACCGTGGTGGCCGCGGGTGAGGAAGGGCGCGCGGTTGATGGCGATGGGGAGGGTGAGGAAGGTGAGGATGGTGATGAGGAAGGTGAGGATGATGGTGAGGATGAAGGTGAGGATGAGGAGGGCTCACCGTGGTGCCCGCGGGTGAGGAAGGGCGCGCGGTTGATGGCGATGGGCGCCGTGCCGTGCCGCCCGTGGAAGTGGTGCACGTGGTGGGTGGTCGAGAGGCTGGAGGAGACGCGGGCGGGGCGGGCGGGGGGCACCAGCACCCCCAGCACCCCCAGCACCCCCAGCGCCCCCAGCGCCAGCACCCCCAGCGCCCCGGGGCCCCCCCGGCCCCCCATCGGCCCCTCAGCGACCCCCCCCCATCCGGCAGCGCCGGGGGGACCCCGCGAGGGGGACCCCAAATGGGGGGAGGAGCCCCCGGATGGAGATGGAGGGAGGGGGGAGAGGTGGGGCAGCCCCCGGGTTTGGGGGGGGCAGGAGGGGGGGGAACCCCCAAATCGGGGGGGTGAACAAAGAGGGGGGAGCCCCCAAATTGGGGGGGTTGAAGGAGAGGGGGGAGCCCCCAAATCAGGGGGGGTGGGAGGAGAAGGGGGAGCCCCCAAATTGGAGGTGAAGGTGGGGAGGGAGAGGGGACCCCCGAAATGGACGGACAAGGGGATGGGGGAGTCCCCAGATGAGCGGGGGAGCCCCCAAATGAAGGGGGTGGTCCCCAAATGAGGGGCTGGAGGTGGGGGGGAAGGAAGTCCCCCAAAATGGGGGGGGGGTGAAAGGAGAGGGAGAGACTCCAAATGAGGGGAGGGGGAGTGAAGGGAGAGGGTCAGAACCCCCAAATGGGGTCTAGGAGGGATTGAACCCCAAAATGGGGGGGGGAGGAGGTGGGGGGCTCCCAAATTGGGGGGTGGGAGAAGGAGAGGGGGAGCCCCCAGTTAAAGAGGGGGGTGAGAGCAGGGGGGGACCCCAAAATGTGGGGCTGGGGGTGAAGGGAGGGGGGGCGTCCCCAAAAGGGGGGAGGGAGGAGGGTGAGCCCCCAAAATGGGGGGAAAAGGGAGAGGGGGAGCCCCAAAAGGGGGTCTGGAAAGGACTGAGCCCCAAAATGGGGGGGAGGCGGTGAGGGGAGGGGTTGTGCCCCAAAATGAGGCCCGGGGGGGTTCCTTAACCCTAAAATGGGGTTTGAGGGGGGGTTGTGCCCCAAAAGAGGGTCTGGGGGGTTGCTGAACCCCGAAATGGGGCTGGGGGGGATCGTGAGCCCAAAATTGGGATGGGGGGGCTTAAAATCAGCTCAAAAATGGGGAGGGGGCGGCAGTCCCAGCTCAACCCAACCTGAAGTTGGGGAAACCCCAAATCCCCCCGAACCTGGGCCCGGAGTCACCCCACAAGGGCCGGGGGGGTCCCCGAATCTCCCCCCCCCGTGGGGCTCAACGAGCCCAAAATCCACCCACGGGGCTGGGGAGGGGCCCCGGCTCACCCCGAAAATGGGGCTGGGGGAGGCCCTGAGAAACCCCAACCCCCCCAAAATAGGGCCGGGGGGGCCAATCCACCCCCTCAATGGGGCTGGGGGCGGCAAATCCCCTAAAATAGAACCGGGGGGGCCCGATCACCCCAAGAGGGGCGGGGGGGGGGGCTGGATCCCCTGAAATGGGGCTGGGGGGGGGCCCGAATCCCCCCAAATGGGGCTGGGGGAGGCCCAAATCCCCCCAAATGGGGCTGGGGGGGGGATCGCCCGAATCTCCCCCTAGATCGGGGCTGGGGGGGCCCAAATGGCCCCAAAATGGGGCTGGGGGGGGGCGGCTCCCCCCCCTAAAAAAGCGGCGGCGCCCCCAAAGGGCCCCGGGGGTCCCGACCCCCCCTGGGCTGCGGGTTTGGGGGGTCCCGAGCGCCCCCCCCGCGGGGGGTCTGGATCCCCCCCCCGGGGCTCAGCGCATGCGGGGGGGGGGCGCGGGGGGGCCCCGGGGCGGGGGGGGCCAGGGCGGGGGGGGCGCGGGGGGCGCTCAGAGGGGGTCGAACATGGTCCGGGGGGGGCTCGGGGGGGGGGATGTGGGGCTGGGAAATGGGGGGGGGGTGCGGGATGTGGGGTGGGAGCGGGGGGGAGGGGCCGGGGGGGGGATGTGGGGCAGGAGCGATGCGGGGGGGCCGGGAAATGGGGGGAGGGGGGAGATGGAGCGGGGGGGGGGCGATGTGGGGCCGGGAAATGGGGGAGGGGGCGATGTGGGGCGGCGGGGGGGGATGGGCGGTGTGGGGCGGGGGCTGCGGGAGGATGAGGATGAGGATGAGGATGGGGATGGGGATGAGGATGGCGATGGGGATGAAGCGGGGGCTGTGCCGGGGGGGCTCTGGCCTGGGCGGCGGCGGCGGCGCGGTGGGGTCGGTGGGGCCGGCGGGGCCGTGGGGCGGCGGGGCCGTGGGGCGGCGGGGCCGTGGGGCGGTGGGCGCGGGCGGCCGTGGGGCGGCGGCGGCGGCGGCGGCGGCTGCTGCAGCGGGAGGGGCGGGGGCGGGGGAGGGGCGGGGGGAGGGGCCGGGGGGGAGGGGCCACGCGCGACCCACGAGGGGGAACCCACGGACCCCCCGGCGGGGGGCGGGGGAGCCCCACGGAGCCGCGGGGCCGCCCCACGGGGAGGCGCGGAGCTGCCCCCGGCCCCACGGGGACCCCAGGGGCACAATCGGGGGTCGGCGCCGCCCCACGGAGCCCCACGCGGGGCTGTCCCCGTGCCCCACGGCAGTGCCACCCCCGCTGTCCCCACGGCGCGGCCCCCCCGTGTCCGCGGGCAGGTGTGGGGCAGGGGCCGGGACTCACGGGGGGACACGGCCACCCCAGAGGGACACGGGTGTCCCACGTGTGCCACCCGCCCCGCGTGGGGGGCCGTGGGGACACGGGGCCCTCGGGCAGGGGACAGAGCCACCCCTGGGCCAGGGACACGTGTCCCTCGTGTCCCTCGTGTCCCTCGTGTCCCCCGTGTGGGACCCCTGGGGGGACACGGAGCCCTCGTGCCAGGCCCAGGTGACACGGGTGACACGGGTGGCACGGGTGACACGGGTGACACGGGTGGTACAGGTGACACGGGTGACACGGGTGACACGGGTGACACGGGTGACACGGGTGACAGGGGTGACACGGGTGACACGGGTGCCACCTGCACTTCCACCTGCCCTCCTTAATCACCACGGGGACACGAAGGAGGTGACGGAGCCACCTCAGCTGGGGACACTTGTCCCGCGTGGGGGGGGGGGGTCACACAGCCCCACGCCCACCCCGAGCGAGGGACACGCGTGTCCCCTCCCAGGGACAAGGGCCACCGGCCCCCTCTGCTCATTCCTGGGGGGTCCTGGGCTCCCCTGGGACCCCCGAGCCTCCTGTGTGTCCCCTCGTGTCCCCCTGAGCCCCCCAGGTCCCGCTGAGCCCCCAAATCCCCCTGAGCCCCCCACTCAATCTGGGCACAGCTGCCCCCCCTGAGCCCTCCTGAGCCCCCCAAGACCCCCGGGCCCCCAAACTCCCCCTGGCCCCCCACTCACACTCGGCGCAGCCGCTCCCCAAGACTTCCTGAGCCCCGCAAGCCCCCCGGGCCCCCCAAGACCCCCCAAATCCCCCTGGGCCCCCACTCACACTTGGCACAGCTGCGCCCCCGGGTTGCCCCGAGCCCCCCAAACCTCCCCGGCCCCCCACTCACGCTCGGCGCAGTCGCTCCCCAAAGACCTCCTGAGCCCCCCGGGCCCCCCAAAACCCCCCAAATCCTCCCTGGCCCCCACTCACGCTTGGCACAGCCGCGCCCCCAAGACTTCCTGAGCCCCCCAAGCCCCCCGGGCCCCCCAAAATCCCCCAAATCCCCCCTCTCACGCTTGGCACAGCCGCGGCCCCAGGTTGCCCCAAGCCCCCTTGACACCCCAAATCTTCCCTGGCCCCCCACTCACGCTCGGCGCAGCCATGCCCCTGGGTTGCCCCGAGGCCCCCAAGTCCCCCAAACCTCCCGGGCCCCCCAAAACCCTCCCAAACCTCCCAAGCCCCCCAAAACCCTCCCAAACCTCCCGGGCCCCCCACTCACGCTTGGCACAGCCGCGCCCCTGGGCTGCCCCGAGCCCCCCTGACACCCCAAATCCCCCTGAGCCCCCCACTCACGCTTGGCGCAGCCGGGCCCCCAGGCCCCCCAAGCCCCCCAAACCTCCCCGGCCCCCCACTCACGCTCGGCGCAGCCGGGCCCCCCAAAAGCCGTCATGCTGCAGTCGCAGGTGAAGCCGTCCCACTGCTGCAGGCAAACGCCCCCGTGGGCACACGAGTCCTCGGCGCACGTCGTGCTGGGGCCTGGGGGGCACCGGGCTCGTGGGGACCCCCCCCGGCCCCCCCAAACCCGGCCCCGCCCGTGGGGGGGCTCTCCGTGGGGTTTTGGGGCCTTCGATCCCCTCCTCCCCTCCCCCACTCCTTTGTGTCCCCCCCCCACCGGGGGTTGGGTACCCCCAAACACCTCCTTGTGCCCCCCCCACCCTGTGCCCCCACCCTGAGCCCCCTGCCCACCCGTGCACCCCCCACAACCCTTTGGGAAACTCCTGGACACCCCCAAAAAAAGCCCAAATACCCCCAGACCCCTGTGCCCCCTCAGCCCCCCCAAACCCCCCCAGTTCTCACAGTCCCAGCCCACCCTGCCCACCCCCCCACATCCCAAAGCCCCCAGACCCCCCAGACCCCCCCAATTATCACAGTCCCGACCCCCCCTGCCCACCCCTGACACCCTGCAGCCCCCAGACCCCCCAAACCCCCCCAGTTCTCACAGTCCTGACCCCCCCCGGCCCACCCCTCACACCCTGCAGCCCCCAGATCCCCCCAGACCCCCCGTGCCCCCCCGTGCCCCCCGTTCTCACCGTCGCAGCCCCCCCACCCACCTCTCACACCCTGCAGCCCCCAGACCCCCCAAACCCCCCCAGTTCTCACCATTGCAGCCCCCCCTGCCCCCCACACTCTGCAGCCCCCAGACCCCCCCCAGTTCTCGACCCCCTGCCCACCCCCCACATCCCAAAGTCCCCAGACCCCCCTGGTTCCCCCCATTCTCACCATCCCAGGCCCCCCCAAGTCCCCCCAACTCTGCAGCCCCCAGACCCCCCCAGAACCCGCTGGTGCCCCCCATTCTCACAGTCCCGACCCCCCCTGCACTCCCCTCACACCCTGCAGCCCCCAGACTCCCCAAACCCCCCCAATTCTCAGAGTCCCGACCCCCCCTGCCCACCCCCCACATCCCAAAGCCCCCAGACCCCCCTGGTGTCCCCCATTCTCACAGTCGCAGCCCCCCCTGCACATCCCCCACACTCTGCAGCCCCCAGACCCCTCCAGTGCCCCCCCAATTCTCACAGTCCCGACCCCCCCTTCCCACCCCTCACACCCTGCAGCCCCCAGACCCCCCAGACCCCCTGTGCCCCCCGTTCTCACTGTCGCAGCCCCCCCTGCATTCCCCTCATACCCTGCAGCCCCCAGACCCCCCAAACCCCCCCAGTTCTCACCATCGCAGCCCCTCCCACACGTCCCCCACAGCCTGCAGCCCCCAGACCCCCCCCAATTCTCGACCCCCTGCCTACCCCCCACATCCCAAAGCCCCCAGACCCCCCAAACCCCCCACAATTCTCACAGTCCTGACCTCCCCTGCCCACCCCTGACACCCTGCAGCCCCCAGACCCCCCAGAACCCCCGTGCCCCCCGTTCTCACCGTCGCAGCCCCTCCGCACGTCCCCCACGCGCCTCAGGGCGTCCCCCAGCAGGTCGGGCAGGCGCCCGTTCAGGTCCAGCGAGGCCAGGCAGCCCCGGAACCCCCCCCGGGAGGCCACGAGGCGCGGGAGGCGGCCCAGGAGCCCCGGGCTGACCCCCCCGACGTACAGCTCACCTGGGGGGGCACGGCGGGGTCACCTGCGGGCTGAGGGGACACCCCCCTGCGGGTACCCCACTGGGGTGACCCCTCCCATCTACCCCGGGATGGTCCCCACAGCTCTGCCCTCCCCCAGGTGTCCCCAGGTGTCACCGAGGTGTGTCCCAGGTGTGTCCTAGCTGCCCCAGGTGTATCCCAGGTGTCCCCACGTGTCACCGAGGTGTGTCCCAGATGTGTCCCAGCTGCCCCAGGTGTGTCCCAGGTGTGTCCAGGTGTCACCGAGGTGTATCCCAGGTGTGCCCAGGTGTGTCCCAGGTGATCCCAGGTGTCATCGAGGTGTATCCCAGGTGTGTCCCAGGTGTGCCCCAGGTGTGCCCAGGTGTATCCCAGATGTGTCCCAGGTGCCTCAGGTGTGCCCAGGTGTCCCCAGGTGTGTCCCAGGTGTCACCGAGGTGTATCCCAGGTGTGTCCCAGGTGTGCCCCAGGTGTATCCCAGGTGATCCCAGGTGTATTCCAGGTGTGTCCCAGCTGCCCCAGGTGTGTCCCAGGTGTATCCCAGGTGTATCCCAGGTGTATCCCAGGTGATCCCAGGTGTATCCCAGGTGTGCCCAGGTGTGCCCAGGTGTGCCCCAAGTGTATCCCAGGTGATCCCAGGTGTATCCCAGCTGCCCCAGGTGCGTCCCACCTGCCCCCCAGGTATCCCCCAGGTCTCACCCTTGAGCTGCAGCCCGCGGGCGCCCTGCCCGTGCTGGGTCACGGGGTACTCACACACCTGTTCCCTCCCCCAGGTGTGCCCAGGTGTGTCCCAGGTGTGTCCCAGCTGCCCCAGGTGTATCCCAGGTGTATCCCAGGTGATCCCAGGTGTGCCCAGGTGTGCCCAGGTGTGTCCCAGCTGCCCCAGGTGTGTTCCAGCTGCCCCAGGTGTGCCCAGGTGTGCCCCAGGTGTATCCCAGCTGCCCCAGGTGTGCCCCAGCTGTGTCCCACCTGCCCCCCAGGTATCCCTGGGGTCTCACCCTTGAGCTGCAGCCCGCGGGCGCCCTGCCCGTGCTGGGTGACGGGTCTCCCGTCCACGCGCAGGGCGTGCAGGGCCCCCCCCTCGCGTGCCACGGCCACCTCGTGCCAGCGCCCGTCGTGCAGCGGCTGCTCCGAGTTGCCCTTCATCAGCGAGGGGCCCTCGCCCAGGTCGAACACGTAGTGGATGTACCTGCCAAGGGGGCGTGGCCTCGTGGGGCGTGGCTGGGGGGGACTCACCTGAGGGCGGGGGCTCACCTGGGGAAGGGACAAAGGGACCCCCCACCCCCCCAACCCAAATTCAGGGCGGGTAACCGGGCCGGGGGCGTGGCCAAGGCTGGAGGTGGGGCCACAGTTGGGTGTGGTCGCTGTGGGCGTGGCCAGAGACAGGAGGAGGAGCTTGAGCCATGGGGGTGGAGCCTAAGGCTGGGGGTGTGTGTGTGGGGGGGGTCCCTGAGGGCTGAGGGGGTCCCAAAGAGGTTCAGGAGGTCCCCAGGGGCATCACAGGGTCCCCAGGGCTCCCCCGGTGTCCCCAGGGCACCCAGGAGGTCCCCGGGAGGTTCAGGAGGTCCCTGGGTGGTTCCCAAGGTCCCCAGGACCTCCCACGTGTCCCAGGAGGTCCCAGACATCCCCTGGAGGTCCCCAAGCTCCCCAGGACGTCCCTAAAACCCCCAGGACCCCCAGCATGTCCCAGGAGGTCTCCGAGCACCCCAGGTGCTCCCCGAGACCCCCAAGGACCCCACAGGCATCCCCCAAGATCCGTGAAGGTCCCTGAGCTCCCCAGCCCGGCCGCGGCGTCCCCAGGACCTCCGCGGTGCCCAGGACGTCCCCCCGGTGTCCCCCTCACCCCTTGACCAGCTCGACCACCAGGAAGTCGGAGCCGCTGCCGCCGTTGAAGAGGATGAGGCCGTCGGGCGCCGTGGTCTTGAACTGGAAGAAGAGGTGGAAGGAGGCGAAGGCCTGGAGCGTGGCCAGCGCCACGTAGGAGCCGCGGCCACCGAAGGCCACCGGGTCGGCCACGATGGCGCGGCGGCCGAAGCGGGCGTTGAGCTCGCAGGAGCTGATGTCGCCGTCGCGGCACAGGTCCAGGTAGGGCAGCCCGTTGAAGACCAGCCCGCTCAGGTGGCCCAGGAAGTTGGACGGGACCACGGCCAGGAAGCGGCGCTCGGTGACGATGCCGGTCTCGATGTTGTGGAACTCCAGGCGGGTGTGCGAGCCCGACAGCTGGCCTGGGGGGCAACGGGGGCACCGGGGTGGCACCGGCAGCTCGAGGGCTGGCCCGTGCCACCGCGCAGTGGGCCCGTGGTCTCGTGGACCTCCAGGCTGTGTGCGGTGTCCTCACAGGGCTGGTCACCTTGTCCCTGCGCACCCGTGTCCCCAGGGACCTTCATCCCTGTCCCCAGGGACCTTCATCCCTGTCCCCAAGGACCTTCATCCCTGTCCCATGGACCTCCAGCCGTGCTCTCATGGACCTTCAACCCTGTTCTCATGGACCTTCAACCATGTTCCCATGGACCTTCATGTTCTCAAGGACCTTCACCCCTGTCCAAGGACCTTCATCCGTGTCCCCAAGCGCCAATGTCCCTGTGAACTTTTATCCCTGTCCCATGGACCTTCAGCCATGTCCCCATGGACCTTCATCCATGTCCTCATGGACCTTCAGCCATGTCCTTATGGACCTTCATCCCTGTCCCCATGAACTTTCATCCATGTCCTCATGGACCTTCAGCCATGTTCTCATGGACCTTCATCCCTATCCCATGGACCTTCATCCCTGTCCATGGACCTTCATCCCTGTCCCCATGAAACTTCTTCCATGCCCTCATGGACCTTCATTCATGTCCTCATGGACCTTCATCCCTGTCCCATGGACCTCCAACCATGTTCCCATGGACCTGGTTACCATGTCCCCAAGCACCAATGTCCCCATGGACCTTCATCTCTGTCCCCAAGGACCTTCATCCCTGTCCCATGGACCTCCAGCCGTGCTCTCATGGACCTTCAACCCTGTTCTCATGGACCTTCAACCATGTTCCCATGGACCTTCATGTTCTCAAGGACCTTCACCCCTGTCCAAGGACCTTCATCCCTGTCCCCAAGCGCCAATGTCCCTGTGAACTTTCATCCCTGTCCCATGGACCTTCAGCCATGTCCTCATGGACCTTCATCCCTGTCCCCATGAATCTTCTTCCATGTTCTCATGGACCTTCATCCCTGTCCCCAAGCGCCAATGTCCCCATGGACCTTCATCCATGTCCTCATGGACCTTCAGCCATGTCCTTATGGACCTTCATCCCTGTCCCAGGGACCTTCATCCCTGTCCCCATGAACTTTCATCCATGTTCTCATGGACCTTCATCCCTGTCCCATGGACCTTCATCCCTGTCCATGGACCTTCAGCCATGTCCCCATGAAACTTCTTCCATGCCCTCATGGACCTTCATTCATGTCCTCATGGACCTTCATCCCTGTCCCATGGACCTCCAACCATGTTCCCATGGACCTGGTTACCATGTCCCCAAGCACCAATGTCCCCATGGGCCTTCATCCATGTTCTCATGGACCTTCATCCCTGTCCATGGACCTTCATCCATGTCCATGGACCTTCAGCCATGTCCCCATGGACCTTCATCCATGTCCTCATGGACCTTCAGCCATGTCCTCATGGGCCTTCATCCATGTTCTCATGGACCTTCATCCCTGTCCATGGACCTTCAGCCATGTCCATGGACCTTCATCCATGTCCATGGACCTTCAGCCATGTCCCCATGGACCTTCATCCATGTCCTCATGGACCTTCATCCCTGTCCCATGGATCCCCATCCCATGGATCTTCATCCCTGTCCCACAGACCCACAGCCCCACTGACCACGTCCCCATGGACCTGAGCCCCCCGGTGCCCCCCGGTGCCCCCCGGTGTCCCCCGGTGCCCCCAGGCCCGGCTCCCCCCGCCCCGTCCCCGCGGTGTCACCTTCGACGGTGACGTTGTCGACGGCGAGCTGGAGGCTGCGCCCGCGCCGGGCCACCCGCACCGAGTGCCACTCGTTGTCATCCAGCCGCTGCCCCGCGAACAGCGTCTCGGGGCCCTTGCCTGGGGGCAGCGGGGACAGCGGGGACACCGGTGACATCAGGGACACCGGGGACACCGGGGACATCAGGGACACCAGGGACAGCAGGGACACCAGGGACAGCAGGGACACCAGGGACATCAGGGACACCGGGGACATCAGGGACACCAGGGACACCGGGGACACCAGGGATAGCAGGGACACCGGGGACAGTGGGGACACCAGGGACACCGGGGACACCAGGGATAGCAGGGACACCAGGGACATCAGGGACAGCGGGGACACCAGGAACAGCGGGGACATCAGGGACAGTCGGGACACCGGGGACAGCGGGGACACCGCTGTACTGGTGACATTGGGCACATTAGGGACACTGGGGACATTAGGGACACCGGGGACAGTGCCATACTGGTGACACCACAGCACTGGCGGTCACCAGTGACACAGGGTGACACAAGGTGACAGCAGTAACCCTGGGGGACAGCAGTGTACTGGGGACACTGGGCCACCAGTACGGGTGACACTGTAGCAGTGGGTGGCACTGGGTGGCACTGGGTGGCACTGGGTGGCACTGGGTGGCACCAGATGTTCCCAGCTGGAAGCGGCCCAGGGGCACCGCCCAGGGGTGAACCCCTGAACCCACACTGGGGGGGGGTCGGGGGGGTTTGGGGGGCCCTGTGGAGGTTTTGGGGTGATCCAGAGGGTCTGGGGGTGTCCCCAGGGGTGTCCCCAGGGGTGTCCCCAGGGGTGTCCCCAGGGGGTTTGGGGCATGTCCCATGGGGTGTTGGGATGATTTTGGGGGTGTTCATGGGGTGATTTTGGGGGTGTTCATGGGGGGTTTTGGGGGCCGGGTGTCCCAGGGGGTTGGGGGTGTCCCGGGGTGTCCCGGGGGTGGCACTTACTGGGGTGACAGCCCACGCGGACACAGTCTGGGGAGAGAAGACACCGGTCAGGCCCTTCGCAGCCGCTGCCGGGGGGCGCCCCGGGGACGGGGGGGGCGGCCGGGGGGGCGAGGTGCCAGAGGGGGGCACTGGGAGGGACTGGGATTGACTGGGATTGACTGAGAGGCACTGGGATTGACTGGGAGGGACTGGGATTGAACTGGGAGGGACTGGGAGGGACTGGGAGGGACTGGGAGGGACGGGGAGGGACTGGGATTGAACTGGGAGGGACTGGGATTGAACTGGGATTGAACTGGGAGGGACTGGGATTGAACTGGGAGGGACTGGGATTGAACTGGGAGGGACTGGGAGGGACTGGGATTGAACTGGGAATGGGATGGGAGGGACTGGGGGAAACTGGGAATGTACTGGGATGAGGTGGGATGGGATGAGGAGTGGGAATAGGATGAACTGGGAGGGAACTGGGGGGGAACTGGGGGGAACTGGTTTAGGGGGTCTCTGGCACCTCGGGGGGGGGCACGGCCGCCCTGAGGGCCCAGCCCGGGGGGTCCGGGGGGATCCGGGGGGATCCGGGGGGATCCGGGGGGATCCCACCCAGGGCTGGGCCCCCCCCGTCAACCGCTGCGGGGCGGGGGGGGGCAAAGGCCGGGACCCGGGGGGGTCCCCAACCCCATGGGGGGTCCCCAGTTCAATGTGGGGGGTCCCCAACCCCTTGGGGGGGTCCCCAAACCCGTGGGGGGAGGTCCGCACCCCACAGAGGACCTGCAGCCCCACGGGGGTCCCCCCCACTGGAAGGGGCTGCAGGAGGGGTCCCCAACCCTGGGGGGGTCCCCAATCCTCTGGGGGGTCCCTCCCCCCCTCGGGGGGTCCCGGCGCTGTGCCCCGAGTGGCAGCGGGGGGGTCACGAAGGCCCCAATCCGGGGGGAGGGGGGGGAGGGAGTCGGGGGCACCGAGGCAGCTCTGGTGACCCTCCGGGGCCAGTTTGGGGGGCACAGGGGCGATTCTGGGGGTGCCTGGGCACCATTTTTGGGGTCATGAGCTGCTTGAGCACCTCTGGGGGAAGTTTTGGGGTCCCAGGCACCAACTTGACAATTTTGGGATCGCAAGAACCAACTCAGACACCATTTTGGGGAAATCTTTGGGACCTGGGCACCTTTTTGGGGTCCTAGGCCTGAAGCTGACAATTTTAGGGTCAGGAGAAGTGACCTGGGCACACTTTTGGGGTCCTGGCCATCATTCTGGGCTCCCAGGCACCAACTTCGGGCCATTTTGGGGCCATAAGCTGTTTTGGGGATGTTTAGGGGTCCCGAGGATCAACGTAACCATTTCTGGGGTCATAAGAACTGACTTGGGCACCGATTTGGGGTCCTGAGCATCACTGTGGCATCCCAGGCACCAAACTGACCATTTTGGGGGGATATCAGGCACCATTTCAGGGTCTCAGGAACCATTTTAGTGTTTCAGACACCATTTTAGGGTCCTAGACACCATTTTAGGGTCCCAAGCACCATTTTCAGGTCCTAGACAACATTTAAGGGTACCAGGCCCTATATTAAGGTCCCAGGCCCTATTTTAGGGTCCCAAACACCATTTTAGGGGCCTATACATCATTTTTGGGTCCCAGGCCCTATTTTGGGGTCCCTGAACCCTATTTTGGGGTCCCTGGCCCTATTTTGGCCATCCTGGGACGACCAGAACCGCCTCGGGCCCCGTTTTCGGGGAGGATTTTGGGGAGGTCTCGGGACGTTTCAGGGACGTTTCGGGGGTTCTCCGGGGCCTCTGCGGGGTCTCGGGGGGCTCACCCAGGTTGAGGGTGAGCTTCATGCGCCCCCCGTCCAGCTCGAGGCGCAGGGTGTCGGCCGAGTGGCGCGAGGTGGTGGCCAGGACGAGGCCGAAGGCGCGAGGGGACATGAAGCGCAGGGCCACGTCCTCGGCCTCCGTCTGCTCGCCCGGCACCTGCACCTTCAGGTACATGCTGCCGTCATAGCTGAGCACCGCCGCCTCTGCGGGGACAGGGACCCGTCACCCTCGGCACGGCCACCCCCACTGTCCCCAGTCTGTCCTCGCTGTCCCCAGGGCACCCCCGGGAGTTGGGACCCCACGGCCAGGTGAGCACCGCAGCTTGTGGGGGACAAGGGACGCTGCCACTGGGTGCCACCCCACAGGACCGGAGGTGTCTGGGGACACCCATCGCTGGGGGAGGCACCCAGGTGTCCCCCGGGGGGGGACTCAGGTGTCCAGGTGCTCCCAGGTGGGGACCCAGGCGTTCGGAGGGTCCCAATGCCCCCATCCCCCCCCTCACCTGCCCCACAGCGCTGTCCCAGGTACCCCATGCCCCCCTCAGGTGTGACCTGTGACCCGCCCCCCCCCCCCCAGTCCTCGCTGTGTCACCTCAGGGTCCCGTGTCACCCTCAATCCCCCCCCGGGCTCACCCAAGTGCTCGGGGAGTGCCACGCCCTCCGTGTGACCCCACCCCGCTGTCCCCATGGTGTCACCGTGTCCCCTCACCTGTCCCAGGTACCCCATAACCCCCTCAGGTGTGCCCCACCCTGCTGTCCCCTCTGTCCCCCCGCTGTCCCCCCTGTCCCCCTGC
This sequence comes from Taeniopygia guttata, assembly GCF_003957565.2. Lineage (NCBI taxonomy): Eukaryota > Metazoa > Chordata > Aves > Passeriformes > Estrildidae > Taeniopygia > Taeniopygia guttata. Next base: position 996,774 of record NC_054763.1, read on the forward strand.
TGTCCCCCCTCTGTCCCCTCTGTCCCCGCTATCCCCTCTGTCCCCACTGTCCCCCCGCTGTCCCCGCTGTCCCCCCTGTCCCCCCCCGTCCCGTGTCCCCTCTGTCCCCTCTCGCCCCCCGCTATCCCCCCTGTCCCCCCGCTGTCCCCTCTGTCCCCGTGTCCCCCCTGTCCCCCCTGTCCCCGCTATCCCCTCTGTCCCACCCCCGTCCCCGTGTCCCCTATCCCCCCGCTGTCCCCACTGTCCCCTCTGTCCCCCCGCTGTCCCCATGTCCCCGCTATCCTCGCTGCCCCCGCGGTGTCCCCCTGCTCTCCCCGTGGTGTCCCCCTGTTATCCCCCCTGTCCCCCCTGTCCCGTGTCCCCACTATCCCCTCTGTCCCCCCTTCGTCCCCGCTATCCCCTCTGTCCCCCCGCTGTCCCCGCTATCCCTTCTGTCCCCTCTGTCCCCCCGCTATCCCCCCTGTCCCTCTGCTGTCCCCGCTATCCCCTCTGTGTCCCCGCGTCCCGTGTCCCCGCTATCCCCCCTGTCCCCGCTATCCCCTCTCTCCCCCCTGTCCCCGCTATCCCCGCTGTCCCCTCTGTCCCCTCTGTCCCCCCGCTATCCGCGCTATCCCCGCTGTCCCCCCTGTCCCGTGTCCCCTCTGTCCCCCCTGTCCCCTCTCTCCCCTCTCTCCCCCCTGTCCCGTGTCCCCTCTATCCCCTCTGTCCCCTCTCTCCCCCACCGCTGTCCCGCGTCCCCGCGTGTCCCGCCGTCCCCGTGGTGTCCCAGATATCCCCTCTGTCCCCGTGGTGTCCCCGCTGTCCCCCTGTGTCCCCACTATCCCCCTGTCCCCCCTGTCCCGTGTCCCCGCTGTCCCCTCTGTCCCCGCTGTCCCCTCCGTCCCGTGTCCCCGCGTGTGGCGCGGTCCCTCACCCGTCTCGCAGCGCGGCCCCAGGTATCCGGTGCCGCGGCAGTCGCACACGAAGCGGTTCCAGCCCTCCCGGCAGGCGCCGCCGTTGCGGCAGGGGCCGCTGGCGCAGGCCCGGGGGGGGTCCCGGGCGCAGAGCGGGGCGACCCCCGCCGCCCCCCCCGCGGGCAGCAGCGCCCGCACGTCGCGGCTCCGCCCGTCCACGAACAGGTCCCGCACGCAGCCCACGAAGCCCAAGCGCAGCCCCGCCGCCCACAGCTCGGGGGGCGCGGGGGGCCCGGGCCGGCCCTCGGGGAGCCCCCCCAGGTACAGCTCGGCCCCCACGTCCAGCACGTCCCGGTCCCCGCTGGCCAGGAAGGGCGTGCTGCGGCTGTTCACCGACACCGAGCCTGCGGGGGGCGCGGGCGTCAGGGGGGGACCGGGACCGGGGGGACGGGGGGGGGACAGGGGGGACAGGGGGGACACGGGGACAGCAGGGACAGAGGGGACAGAGCGGGGATAGAGAGGGGACAGCTGGGGGAGAGAGGGGACAGGGGGGATAGAGAGGGGACAGGGGGGACAGGGGGGACACGGGGACGGGGGGACGGGGGGGACAGGGGGGACAGAGAGGGGATAGCGGGGACAGGGGGGACAGGGGGGACAGGGGGGACAGGGGGGACACGGGGACGGGGGGACAGGGGGGACAGGGGGGACACGGGGACGGGGGGACGGGGGGAAAGGGGGGATAGGGGGGACAGGGGGAGACAGGGGGGGACAGGGGGGACAGCGGGGACAGGGGGACAGGGGGGACACGGGGACGGGGGGACAGCAGGGACAGGGGGGAAAGGGGGGACAGGGGGGATAGAGGGGACATGGGGACAGGGGGGACAGGGGGACAGGGGGGACAGAAGGGGACAGGAGGGACATGGGGACAAGGGGGGACAGAAGGGGACGGGGGGACAGAGAGGGGACAGCAGGGACGGGGGGACAGCGGGGACAGGGGGGGACACAAGGGGACGGGGGGACAGAAGGGGACGGGGGGACAGCGGGGACGGGGGGACAGGGGGGAAAGGGGGGACAGCAGGGGACAGAGAGGGGATAGAGAGGGGACAGCGGGGACAGGGGGGGACGGGGGGGACAGCGGGGACAGGGGGGACACGGGGACAGGGGGACGGGGGGGAAAGGGGGGACAGGGGGGACGGGGGGGACGGGGGGGACAGGGGGGACAGCGGGGACAGGGGGGACACGGGGGACAGAAGGGGACAGGGGGGACACGGGGACGGGGGGACGGGGGGGACAGCGGGGACAGGGGGGACAGGGGGGACAGAAGGGGACGGGGGGACAGGGGGGACAGAAGGGGACGGGGGGACAGAGAGGGGACGGGGGGACAGGGGGGAAAGGGGGGGCCGGGGGGAAAGGGGAGGACAGCGGGGGGACAGAAGGGGGACAGCAGGGGACAGAAAAGGGACAGCAAGGGGACACGTGTACACCCTTTGCACACCTGCACACCCTGTGCAGACCTGCACACCTCCTCCCCACACACCTGCCCGCCCTCTTTGCACACCTGCACACACCTGCACACACCTGCACACCCTTTGCACACCTGCCCGCCCCTCTTTGCACACCTACACACACCTGCACACACCTGCACACCCTTTGCACACCTGCCCACACCTGCACACACCTGCCCACACCTGCACACCCTGTGCACACCTGCACACACCTGCCCGCCCCTCTTTGCACACCTGCCCACACCTGCCCCCCCCCAACCCCCGCCCGCTCACCCTTGCGCCCGTCGCGCTGCACGTCCACGTGGCACCACTCTCCGTCCGTGACCTTGCGGGCGCTGGCGCGGAGCCGCAGCCCGGCCGCGCCCATGCCCAGCAGCAGGTACAGGTGCCCGTCCAGCAGCTCCAGCGCCAGGAAATCGGGGGGCGGCGGGGGCGGCCCACGGGCGGCGGCCGGGGGGTTGCGGGGGGGGCCCTGCCCGAAGAGCAGGACCCCGTTGGGCTCCGTGGTGCGGAAGTCGAAGGAGACGGAGCCGGCGCGGGCCGGGCGCCAGGTGGGCAGCGCCAGGTGAGCCTGGGGGGTGGCGAAGGTGACGGGGTCCAGCGCCGGGGGGGGGTCGCAGTGGAAGAGCAGCGCCCCGTGCAGCGTCACCCGCGCGTCGCCCTCCTGCGCCAGCCGCGACAGCTCCAGCTTGAAGTCGTTGTTCTTGTAAACCACCTGGGCAGGGCACAGGTGAGGGCGTGGGGAGGGGGTCTGGGGGTGCCCAGCGCCGCCGTGTGACCCCCACAATGCTGCTGGCCTGAGGTGTCACCCGCAACGCCCCTGGGGACACGCACAGGTGAGTCGGGGTTCCCAAAATGTGACCCAGAGATCCTGGGGACACGCACAAGTGAGTCGGGGTCACCAAAATGTGACCCACAGATCCTGGGGACACGCACAGGTGAGTCCAGGATTCCCAAAATGTGACCCAGAGATCCTGGGGAGATGCACAAGTGAGTCGGGGTCACCAAAATGTGACCCACAGATTCTGGGGACACGTACAGGTGAGTCAGGGTTCCCAAAATGTCACCCACAGATCCTGGGTCACACACAGGTGAGGTGGGGACTCATGGGAGTCACCAAAATGTCACCCAGAGATCCTGGGGACACGTACAGGTGAGTCGGGGTCCCCAAAATGTCACCCAGAGATCCTGGGGACACGCACAGGTGAGTCGGGGTTCCCAAAATGTCACCCAGAGATTCTGGGGACATGCACAAGTGAGTCTGGGTTCCCAAAATGTCACCCACAGATCCTGGGGACACTCACAGGTGAGTCGGGGTCACCAAAATGTGACCCAGAGATCTTGGGGACATGCACAGGTGAGTCGGGGTTCCCAAAATGTCACCCAGAGATCCTGGGGACATGCACAGGTGAGTCGGGGTCACCAAAATGTGACCCACAAATCCTGGGGACACGTACAGGTAAGTCGGCATTCCCAAAATGTGACCCAGAGATCCTGGGGACACACAGAGGTGAGTCGGGGTCACCAAAATGTCACCCACAGATCCTGGGGACACGCACAAGTGAGTCGGGGTCACCAAAATGTGACCCAGAGATCCTGGGGACACGCACAGGTGGGTCGGGGTCACCAAAATGTCACCCACAGATCCTGGGGACACGCACAGGTGAGTCGGGGGTCTCATGGATATCCCCAAAATATGACCCAGAGATCCTGGGGACACACACAGGTGAGTCGGGGATCTCATGGACTTTTCCAAAATGTGACCCCTGTCCCCGGGGACACACACAGGTGAGTCGGGGGGCTCACGGATGTCCCCAAAATATGACCCACAGCTCTTGGGGACACGCACAAGTGAGTCTGGGTCACCAAAATGTGACCCCTGTTCCTGGGGACACACACAGGTGAGTCGGGGTTCCCAAAATATCACCCAGAGATCCTGGGGACATGCACAGGAGAGTTGGGGATCTCATGGATGTCCCCAAAATGTGACCCCTGTAACCAGGACACACACAGGTGAGTCGGGGAGCTCATGGATGTCCCCAAAATATGACCCACTGCTCTTGGGGACACGCACAGGTGAGTTGGCGTCACCAAAATGTCACCCACAGATCCTGGGGACACGCACAGGTGAGCTGGGGGGGCTCTAGATCCCCCCAACCCGAGCCCCCCTCCCCAGGTGAGGGCGGGGGGGGTCCCCGAGCCCCCAGACTCACGTCCTTGAGGCAGCCCATGAAGTTGTTGCTGACGGGGGACCCCGGCAGGTCGGCGGTGTTGGGGGACCCCCCCACGTAGAAGAAGTCGTCGGAGCCCAGCATGGTGAAGTCCTCCTGCGTGTAGCCCGTGGTGGTCAGGATGCCGTCCACAGAGATGGTCACCTGCGCACGAGCGGCCGGCTCAGCGGGCCCCCCGAAACCGGGGCACCCCAAAACCGGGGGGGACACGGGACGGGGGGGACGGGGGGGGTGATGAGCTGGGGGTGACGGGGACAATGAGGGTGAGGGGTGGGGGGGTCTGGGGTCACCTGGGGGGGTCATAGGGGGTGGGGTGGGGGGGTTGGAGCCCCCCCATATCTCCGGAGGAGCCCCCCAAGGAGCCCCCCCAGGTGAGAACAGGGGGGGTGATGGGTGGGGGGTGGGGCAGGGAGTGAGACGGGGGTGACACGGGGGGGAGGGGGTGACATGGGGGGGGTGACAAAGGGGTGACATGGGGGGGTGACAAAGGGGGGGAGGGGGGTTAGTAACGAGTTTTGGGGGGTCCCGGGGCAGAAAAAAGCTCAGACACAAACGCGGTCGTTAGTGGGGGCAGCGCGCGGGGCGGGGGGCGTGCACAGGTGTGTCAGGGGTGTGCACAGGTGTGCCGGGGGCGTGCACAGGTGTGCTGGGGGCGTGCACAGGTGTGCCGGGGGCGTGCACAGGTGTGCCAGGGGCATGCACAGGTGTGCCAGGGTTGTGCACAGGTGTGCCAGGGGCGTGCACAGGTGTGCAAGGGGCATGCACAGGTGTGCCAGGGGCGTGCACAGGTGTGCCGGGGGCGTGCACAGGTGTGCAAGCGCATGCAGAGAGGGTGGGGGGGCGTGCAGGGGGGAAGGGGGACCCCGGGGGCAGCCCCACGGCTGCTTAAACGTGCGTGAGTGAGCACAGACCTGTACACACCTGCACACACCTGCACACACACCTGATGTGACCCACACACACCTGTACACACCTGCACACACACCTGTACACACCTGCACACACCTGTACACACACCTGGTGTGACCCTCATACACCTGCATACACCTGTACACACCTGCACACACACCTGTACACACCTGTACACACACCTGTACACACCTGTACACACCTGGTGTGACCCTCATACACCTGCATACACCTGTACACACCTGCACACACACCTGCACACACCTGTACACACCTGGTGTGACCCTCATACACCTGCACACACCTGTACACACCTGCACACACACCTGTACACACCTGCACACACCTGGTGGGACCCTCATACACCTGCATACACCTGCACACTCTTGCACACACACCTGCACACACCTGCACACACACCTGGTGTGACCCTCATACACCTGCATACACCTCTACACACCTGGACACACCTGCACACACACATGATGTGACCCTCATACACCTGCATACACCTGTACACACCTGCACACACACCTGCACACACCTGTACACACCTGGTGTGACCCTCATACACCTGCATACACCTGTACACACCTGCACACACACCTGCACACACCTGTACACACCTGGTGTGACCCTCATACACCTGCACACACACCTGCACACACACCTGCACACACACCTGTACACAGCTGTGTACACCTGTGCATGCACACCTGTAACTGTACACACCTGTGCACAGACACAGCTGTACACACACCTGTGCGCGCACACCTGCACACATACACACCTTTACACACCTGTGCGCACACACCTGTACATACACCTGTGCACAGACACACCTGTACATACACCTGTGCACCCACACGTGTACATGTACACAGCTTTACATACCTGTGCTAGCACACCTGTACACACCTGCATACACACACGTGCACACACACACACCTGTACACACACCTGTGGGCACCTTTACACACCTGCACACACCTTTACACACCTGTGCACACCTTTGCACACACCTGCACACACCTGTACACACCTGTACACATCTTTACACACACCTTTACAGACCTGTGCACACCTGCACACACCTGCACACACCTTCACACACCTGTACACACCTGTACACACACCTGTACACACCTGTACACACCTTTACACACCTGTGCACACCTTGCACGCCCCTCACACCCTCTGACGCCCCCCCAGCCCCTCCCCCCGCAGCGGGGGCGGCCCCGGTGCCCCCTGGGCGGGGGTGGGGGGGTTGGGGGAGGGGAGGGGGGGATGGGGAGGGGTCGGGGGTGGGGGAGGGGCGGTGTTAGTCAGGCCGTGCGGGGGGCGCGTGCGGGGGGGGGAGGGGCGCAGCCAGCGGGGCCCGACCCCCGCCCGGGGGGGGCTTTTTTGGGGGGTCTTTGGGGGGGGGGAGGGGCGGCCCCGCTGCCTGCGCGGGGTGGGGGAGGGGCGGCAGGTTGGGGGGGGTGGGGGAGGGGCGGCAGCTTGTCCTGAAAACGCCGTTTCCATCCTCAATTTGGGGGGGGGGGCAGCCCCCGGAAAAAAATAAAAATTTTTTAAAAATCACCCATCCCCCAACCCCCACTTTGGGTCCTGACACCCCCTCGGGCAGGGTTTGGGGTGAAAGAGGCCGGTTTTGGTAAAAACGGGGCGAAATCCGAAGGAATCGCCCCAAAAAGGGGGAGGGGGGTGGGGTCCCACGTCCCCTCTGTGAGTGGCAGCTGGTTTTGGGGGGGAACCCAAATTTTGGGGTGGTTTTGGGGCTTGCGGAGCCGCGCTCGGCCACGAGGGAGAGGATGGGAGGAAATTGCCTGAAATCCTGGGAATTCAGCCCAAAATGAGGCGTTTGGGAGTCTCCATCCTGCCCCCAGCCCTCACCACGTTTTGGGGGGAAATTAAGGAGAATCAGAACCTTGGCTGCTTCGGGGGGTGGGATTGGTATCAGATTGCTCCAAATCCTAAAAAATCACCCCAAAAATTTGTTCTGGGATGCCACAAAATTTCCCAGGGGAAAAGGAGCCCAGCCCAGGCTGTATTTTGGGGTGAAACCGGCTGGTTTGGGGACCAGGGAGCTGCAGCTATGCCCTGGATGGGGTGGGGGGGGAAATATTGTCCAAAATTTTCTAAAATTCATCCCAAAATGGGGGAGTGGGAGCCCAAATCATCCCCTTGGGGAAAATCGGCAACTTCTGAGCCCGGCCGGACCTTTTTGGGTGGAAATCAGTTGGTTTTAGCATCGGGGATCTGCAGGTGTTGGGTTTATCCAATCACCCAAATTCCAAAATTCACACCAAAACGGGTTGGGGACGTGGGGGGAGTGTGGGACCCCATCGAGAAAACCACACCCTGAAAAAGGATTTTTTTGGGCAAACCAGCTATTTTTGGCATCGGGGAGGTGATGCTCCGCCACAAAATGGTGGAAGGGTAAAAATTGCCCTAAATCCGTCAAATTCATCCCAAAACAGCGGGAGTCGAACTCTCTTGAGAAAAAATATCACCGTCCTGAGCCCAGATAAGGATTTTTTGGGGGAAAACCAGCTCGTTTTGGCAGGAGGGAGCCGCAGCTCAGCCACGAGACGGTGGACGGGTGAAAATTGCCCGAAACCGCTAAAACTCACCCCAAAAACGGGGTCGCGGATGGGTTGAGGCGCCACCTCGCCCCCCTCGAGTGACGCCCGCCCACCGGGGAGGATTTTGGGTGGGGTGGGAGGAAGAGGAGGGTGGGGGGCAGAACCAGCTCTCGATTATTTTGCCATGAAGGGGGTCGGGGGTGGATGAGCCAAAGCTCGGCCTGCGAAGATGGCGGATGGGTGAAAATTTTTTTTTTGCCCAAAATCCCCCGGATCGGCCCCAAAAGGTCGGGAGCGGGGCCACGGCGAAGCCAAGGAGTAACAATAGAGTGATAACTACCAGGTAATGCAGTTTGTTTACCATAGCGTGTCCGATCCCTGCGTGCTGGCGGCGAGAGAAGGACAAAACACAAACGTGACGTTTTGGGGGGCGCTTTTTTGGGGTGGGGGCGCGGGGTTTTGGGGTTTTGTTTTGTTTTTGGCGGGGATGGGGAGGGGGATTTGGGGTTGTTTTTGTTAAGGGGGGGCCCCCCCAGGATTAGTGGGGGACGGGAGGTTAGTGGGGGGGGGCCCCGCGGGGTGGGGGAGGGGAAGCGTGTTAGTGGCACGCGCACACACAGGGGGGAGGGGCGTGGCACGAGGAGGGGGTGGGGGTGGGGCGTTGCACGGAGGGGGAGGGGCGGCGCCCACCTTGTGGGGGAGGGGGGAGAGAAGCAGAGAGTTGTCAGAAAAGGGGGGGGGGGGGACCCCCGAACTCCACCGGTCACCCCCACCCATCCCCCCGTGGGGGTTGGGCAGAGAACCCCTCCCCCTCCTCGTGTGTCCAGTGCTCCCAGTTTGGGAGGGTCCATGGAACCAGTGCTCCCAGTTGGGGAGAGATCCTGCAGGCGGTGCTGCCGGTGGGGTGGTTGAGCAGCATGTCCAGTGCTCCCAGTGCTCCCAGTTGGGTGCTCGAGAATGACACCCAGTGCTCCCAGTTGGGCGCTCGAGCAAGATTCCCAGTGCTCCCAGTTGGGCGCTTGAGCAAGATTCCCAGTGCTCCCAGTTGGGTGCTTGAGCATCACACCCAGTGCTCCCAGTGCTCCCAGTTGGGTGCTCAAACAAGATTCCCAGTGCTCCCAGTGCTCCCAGTTGGGTGCTTGAGAATGACACGCAGTGCTCCCAGTTGGGTGCTCGAGCAAGATTCCCAGTGCTCCCAGTGCTCCCAGTTGGGTGCTCGAGAATGACACCCAGTGCTCCCAGTCCTCCCAATTGGGTGCTTGAGCATCACACCCAGTGCTCCCAGTGCTCCCAGTTGGGTGGCTGGCCAACGTGTCCATCACTCCCAGTTGGGTGGCCGACCAGCACAACCAGTGCTCCCAGTTGGGCAGTTGACCAAGGTGCCCATTGCTCCCAGTGCTCCCAGTTGGGGAGCTCATCAAAATGCTCAGTGGTGCCAGTTGGGGTGGTTGGCCAGGAGTCCCATCCCAGTGCTCCCAGTTGGGGAACTGGCCAGGACAAGCCATTGGGTGGCTGCCCAGTGCTCCCAGTTGGAGAGCTGATCACGGCAATGATCGCTCCCAGTGCTCCCAGTTGGGGAGCTGCCAAAGCCAACCATCACTCCCAGTGCTCCCAGCTGGGGAGCTGCCCAAGGCTCCCAGTGCTCCCAGTTGAGAAGCTGCCCCAAGCCAATCATCGCTCCCAGTGCTCCCAGTTGGGGAGCTGCCCCAAGCCAACCATCGCTCCCAGTGCTCCCAGTTGGGGAGCAGCCCAAAGCCAATCATCGCTCCCAGTGCTCCCAGTTGAGGAGCTGCCCAAGGCTCCCAGTGCTCCCAGTTGGGGAGCTGCCCAAGGCTCCCAGTGCTCCCAGTTGGGGAGCTGCCCCAAGCCAACCATCACTCCCAGTGCTCCCAGCTGGGGAGCAGCCCAAGGCTCCCAGTGCTCCCAGTTGGGGAGCTGCCAGAGGCTCCCAGTACTCCCAGTTGGGGAGCAGCCCAAGGCTCCCAGTGCTCCCAGTTGGGGAGCTGCCCAAGGCTCCCAGTGCTCCCAGTTGGGGAGCTGCCCAAAGCCAATCATCGCTCCCAGTGCTCCCAGTTGAGGAGCTGCCCAAGGCTCCCAGTGCTCCCAGTTGGGGAGCTGCCCCAAGCCAACCATCACTCCCAGTGCTCCCAGTGCTCCCAGTTGAGGAGCTGCCCAAGCCAACCATCGCTCCCAGTACTCCCAGTTGGGGAGCTGCCAAAGCCAACCATCACTCCCAGTGCTCCCAGTTGAGGAGCTACCCAAGCCAACCATCGCTCCCAGTGCTCCCAGCTGGGGAGCTGCCCAAGGCTCCCAGTGCTCCCAGTTGGGGAGCTGCCCAAGGTGACCCCTCGAGCGGTCACCCCACGCTCCCCACCGCCCCTCCAGCCCTCCCCCCTCCCCTCCCCGCCGTACCTGCCGCAGGTTGCGCGTGACGCGCACGTGGTGCCAGCCGCCGTCGTGGAACTTGCCGTTGACGGGCTCCACCAGCGCCTCGAAGGCGCCGGCGCCCAGGTTGATGACGAGCCACACGGCGCCGGCCTTGAGCGACAGGTTCAGGAAGTCGGCGGCGCGGCCGGTGTGCAGCAGGAGCCCGTGGCGCTGCCGCGTGCGGAACGCCAGCGCCAGCTCGTCCGCGCTGCTCTGCACCGGCGACCGCGACACGTCGTAGCAGAAGAACTCGCTGCCCCGGAACGTGGCCACGTACTCGGCGCGGCCTGGCGGGGGGACAGCGGGGACGCGGTGTGGGGACGTTGAGCGGGGAGGTCGGCGAGGGGGGTGTGGTGTGGGGGGTGTCGGTGGGTGTTGGCGCCAGGAGATGGGGAGGTTGTGACAAGGAGGCGTCATGGGGACGTCATTGGGGGACGGTGTGATGGGGACATTGTCATGGGGATGTTGTGATGGGGATGTTGTGATGGGGACGGTGTGATGGAGACATTGTGATGGGGACGTTGTGATGGGGATGTTGTCATGGGGACGGTGTGATGGAGACATTGTGATGGGGACGTTGTGATGGGGATGTCATCGGGGGACAGTGTGATGGGGACGGTGTGATGGGGATGTTGTGATGGGGATGTTGTCATGGGGACGTTGTCATGGGGACATTGTGATGGGGATGTCATCGGGGGACGGTGTAATGGGGACGGTGTAATGGGGACATTGTCATGGGGATGTTGGGATGGGGACATTGTCATGGGGATGTTGGGATGGGGACGTTGTGATGGGGATGTTGGGATGGGGATGTTGTGATGGGGACGGTGTGATGGGGATGTTGTGATGGGGACGTCATTGGGGGACGGTGTAATGGGGACGTTGTGATGGGGACGTTGTGATGGGGACGTTGTCATGGGGACGTTGTGATGGGGACGTTGTGATGGGGACGTTGTCATGGGGACATTGTCATGGGGACGTTGTGATGGGGACATTGTGATGGGGACGTTGTCATGGGGATGTTGGGATGGGGATGTTGTGATGGGGACGGTGTGATGGGGACGTTGTGATGGGGACATTGTCATGGGGATGTTGGGATGGGGACGTTGTGATGGGGACGTTGTGATGGGGATGTTGTGATGGGGATGTTGTGATGGGGATGTTGTGATGGGGATGTTGTGATGGGGATGTTGTGATGGGGACGTTGTCATGGGGACGTTGTGATGGGGACATCATCAGGGGGACAGTATCATAGGGATGTTGTGATGGGGACGTTGTGATGGGGACAGTGTCTTGGGGACGTTGTCATGGGGATGTTGGGATGAGGACATTGTCATGGGGATGTTGTGATGGGGATGTTGTGATGGGGATGTTGTGATGGGGACGTTGTCATGGGGACGTTGTGATGGGGACATCATCAGGGGGACAGTATCATAGGGATGTTGTGATGGGGACGTTGTGATGGGGACAGTGTCTTGGGGACGTTGTCATGGGGATGTTGGGATGAGGACATTGTCATGGGGACGTTGTGATGGGGACGTTGTCCTGGGGACGTTGTGATGGGGATGTTGTCATGGGGATGTTGTGATGGGGACGGTGTGATGGGGACGTTGTGATGGGGACGTTGTCCTGGGGATGTTGTGATGGGGACGTTGTCATGGGGACATTGTCATGGGGACGTCATCAGGGGGACATTGTCATGGTGACACTGTGATGGCGATGTTGTGATGGAGACATTCTCATGGGGACACTGTGATGGGGACATTTTCATGGGGACATTCTTGTGGGGACCGTGAACCAGGGACGTGGCAATGGGGACCTTCCAATGAGGACGTCATCATGGGGACAGCGCAAAAACGACATTGTGATGGGGACATTGCGATGGGGACATCCCAGAGGAGTCCTGGCACCAGGGATGTGACAATGGGGACTCTCCAACAAGGACCTTGTCATGGGGACTTTCCAACAAGGACCTTGTCGTGGGGACATCGTAACAGGGACTTGCACAGGGACATTGTGATGGGGACGTTGTCACTGGGGACACGGCGAAGGGGACTTTGCCGTGAGGACCTTGTCACGGGGACTTTGGCATGAGAACCTTGTCGTGGGGACATCGGCATGAGGACACTGCGATGGGGACCTTGCACGAGGAACCTGGCGCCAGGGACACAGCGTGGGGACATCACTGTGGGGACATCACTGTAGGGTCTTGTACCAGACCTCACGTGGGGACCTCGTGGTGGGGACGTCGTGATGGGAACCCATCAGCGGGGACCTTGCATGGGGACATTGACCAGGGGCGCCATGGGGACATCGGGACGTGACCATGGGGACATCAGGACATGGCCATGGGGACATCGGGACGTGGCCATGGGGACATCGGGACATGGCCATGGGGACGTTGTGAGGGGGACATCACAACGGTGACCCCACCACAGGGACATTGTTGTAGGGTCCCAGGTGAGTGTGGAGGGCCCTGGGAGGTTCTGGGGTGTCCCAGGTGTGCACAGGTGTGGGGTTTGGGGGCTCCTGGGAGGTTTTAGGGTGTCCCAGGTGTGGGTTTTGGGGGGTCCTGGGGTGTTCTAGAGGTGCATGGGGAGTTTGGGGGTCCTGGGGTATGCCAGATGTGGGTTTTGGGGGTCCTGGGGTGTCCCAGGGGTGCGTGGGGAGTTTGGGGGTCCTGGGGTGTCCCAGGTATGGGTTTTGGGGCTCCTGGGTGTCCCAGGGGTGCCTGGGGGGGTCCCGCTGACCCTCACTGACCTTTGGCCGCTTGCTGGATCTCGCCGGCGCCGCGGCCGGGCCCCCCCTCGGCGACCTCGGCGGGCCCTGGGGGAGGGGCACGTCAGGGCGGGGCCCAGGTGTGCCCAGGTGTGCCCAGGTGTGCCCTGGTGTGCCCAGGTGTGCCCAGGTGTGCCCAGGTGTGCCCTGAGGGGGAGGCACTCGCACCCCACCCCCCCACACACACCTATTGGTGCAAGGGGACCCTCGGTCCTCGTGCAAGGACCCCTCCCCCACCCCGTGCAGGGACCCCCGGCCCCCTCCCCCTCCTCGAGGGGGGGGGTGAGGACCCCCCAAGCCCCTCCTCCTGTGGGGGGAGGGGTTCAGACCCCTCCCCCCGCCCTCCCGCCCCTCGTGCAAGGGGTCACAGCCCCCCCATCCCCCCCCTTGCACGAGGGGCCGCCCCCTCCCCTCCCCTCCCCCCCCCCGTCCCCGCGCGAGGCGGCCGCCCCTCCCCCCGTGTCGCACAAGCCACAGACACGATGGGGGGATGGGGGGGAGGGGGGGGGAGGGGCGAGGATGATGAGGGTGATGAGGGTGGGGGAGGGGCCCGAGGGCGCGTCTTTACCTTGGCCGGTGACTCGCAGGTGGGCGGGACCTGGGGGGGGAGGGGAGGGGAGGGGGAGGGGCGTGGGAAAGGGGGGGAGGGGCGGGAGAACGAAAGCAAAAGTGGCGGGAAAAGGGAAAGTTTTGGGGGGAAAAAACGGGAAAGTGGTTAAACTCCGGGGGGGGAGGGAAAAGGGGAAATTGAGGGAGGAAATGGGGAAGGAAATAAAAATAATGAAAGGAAATGAAAGGGAGGGAAATGAGAGAAAAGGGGGAAATGGGGGGAAAAAGGCAAAAATAGAAAAAAAGGAAGAAAGGAAAAGGAAGGAGGGAAAGGGAGGAAAAAGAGGAAAAAAGTGAAAAGGGTCAAAGCAAGGGAAAGGAGGAAATTGATAAAAAGGGGGAGTCAGCAACACAAGGGAAAAGAGAAAAGGAAAAAAAAAAAGGAAAAAAGTGGGGGAAAATAAAGTAATTCTAAAAGGGAAAATTATCAAAGAGGGAAAATGAAAAAAAAGAGTAACAAAGGGAAGGGGAAAAAATGAAGGCGAAAAAAAGAACTCTGATATAAAAATGGGAATATTCAAAGTATTTATTGAAAGAGGGAAAATAATTTCAAAAGGAAAAACAATGATATAAGGGGATCATGTTAAAAAAGGGGAAAGCTATTAATTAACAATGGAGAAGAATAATAAAAGGAAAAATAATGAACTGGAAAATAACTTTAAAAGGGGAAATACCTTAAAGAGTACCAAATCCATAAAAAAAGGGGAAATAATCAAAATAAAGAGAAAGTCACGAGAAAATGAAAAATAGTAAAAGAAAAGCTATTAATAAAAAAGTGAAAATAATCTGAAAAAAGGAAAAATAATGAAAAAGCCAAAATAACGGGAAAAGTAAAAGAAAAAAGGGGGGAAAAAAAGGAAATAGTAAAGGAAAAGCGGCAACATGGGAAAAATAGGGGGAAATGGGAATGAAAGAGAAATTAATTTAAAATTATAAACATAACAAAAAAATCATAATTAAAAAAATTAAAAATTAACCAAAAAACCCAAAATGACCGAAAGGCCCGAGCGGCCCCGGGGTGGGGGGTGGGGGGGGAGGGGCCCCGGGTGGGGGAGGGGCCCCGTCACAACTTAAACCTCCTTTAACTTGTGACGGCATCGGGCGATGCCGGGGGGGGGGGTGGAGGGGTGGGGGGGGTGGGAGGGGCGGGGACAAGCGCGGGGGGGGCGGGGCCACGCGGGAAGCGCCGCCCCTCCCCTGCCCCTCCCCCCCCCCCCCCCCCTCCCCCCGGGTTTTTCCCCTTTTTCCGAGGTTTTTCGGGGAAAAGCCGGGGTGGGGGAGGGGATGAGACACGGGGGGGCGGGGCCGCCCCTGGCGCGGGGACCCTCCCCCACCCCGGGACCCTCGTGCGGGGCACGCGGGGCGCAAGCCCCGCCCCTCGCTCTGGCCACGCCCCCTCCGATAAACCACGCTCCGCCCCTTTGGGACTGGGCTCAGCCAATCCAGAGCAGCCTCATCGCTCCCTCCTCCCATTGGCTGCCGGCGATGCTGCGATTTGCATATCTCCGCCCCCACCGCATCGCACAATCTTAATTGGCTCGGCGGTGCCGGTTTCATTTGCATGTCCCCATCCTATTGGGCCCGCAGGGCAGTGACGTAATGGTCGGGACCTGCAGGTGGCGCCCCCCCCGTGGCCCCGCCCCCTGCGCGAGCGTCACGGGAGCCACGTGCTCGGCACGAGCGCCAAGCCCCGCCCCTCGGAGCTGTTTTGCATAAACCACACCCCCTGCCGCGCAGGCCACGCCCCTCTGGACCCCCGACCCCGGGATTTGCACACCTGGAGCCCCTTGCACACACCTGGGTGAGACCCCCCCAGCCCAGGTGTGACACGGGGCCTTGCACGCCCACACCCCCAAACCCCCCCAAAATCCCCCAAACCCCCCCAAAACCCCCCAAAATCCCCTCCCGCACTCACCTTCCACCGCGGGTTCTTCCTCTGGGGGTCCCGGGGGGCAGCAGGGGGGGAGGGGCAGAGCAATTAGTGCTGGGACCCCCCACGCGTGTCCCCAACCCCCCCATCCCCCCCCCATGTCCCTGTGACCCCACCCCGTGACCTCGCAGTGACCTTGGGGGCGGGGCACGATGGGGGGGAGGGGTTTGCACGCCCCGGTGTGATTTGCATGCCCTGCACACACCCTGTAGCCCTATGGGGCACCCCATAGCGCCCCACAGGGACCCCGCACCCTATAGGGCTCCCCATAGCACCTCACTGGAACCCTGCACTGTATAGGGCACCCCACAGGGGCTCCACACCCTATAGGGCACCCCACAGGGGCTCAGCACCCTATAGGGCACCCCACAGGTACCCACCACTCTATAGGGCACCCCACAGAGGCACAGCACCCTATAGGGCACCCTACAGGAGCTCCACACCCTATAGGGCACCCCACAGGGGCTCAACACCCTATAGGGCACCCCACAGGTACCTACCACCCTATAGGGCACCCTACAGGAGCTCCACACTGTATAGGGCACCCCACAGGAACCCAGCATCCTATAGGGCACCCCACAGAGGCTCAGCACCCTATAGGGCACCCCACAGGAACCCCGCACCCTATAGGGCACCCCACAGGAGCTCCACACCCTATAGGGCACCCCACAGGGGCTCAGCACCCTATAGGGCACCCCACAGGAACCCAGCATCCTGCAGGGCACCCCACAGGGGTTCAGCACCCTATAGGGCACCCCACAGCACCCCACAGGTACCCCGCACCCCATGGCACACCCGGGAGAGCCCTGCCTGCACCCCATGGGCACCATGGACCCCATAGGGCACCCTATAGGGACCCCACAGCCCTCAGGGTGCCCTATAGGGACCCTGCACCCCACAGGGTGCCCCACAGCACCCCAGGGCCCTCCCAGTCCCCCGGTCACCCTCCAGGCCCACCCGATTCCTGTCCCCCCTCAAGGACGTGGCGGGAGCATCCGGCAGTGCCGTGACAACCGTCGCCAGGGAGACAGGCCCGGGCGTCTCCATGGCAACGGGTACCCAGCCCCGGCGGCGCCATGGCAACCGGCCCTGGCAACGCGCCCGGAGGATGCCGTCGCCACGGTGACACCGGCGGTTGTCCCCGGGAACGTGTGCGAGGGCGTGTTGGCACGAGGGCGGGGTGGCACGAGAAACCCCCCCGGCCACGCCCGGCTGGCACCGGCACCGGCGCCGCGGGGACACCCAGCCCACGCCAGGGCGGGGGACAGGCGGGGACACTAGGGCGCGTGGGGACAGCGGGAGGAGAAAACACGGGGGGGTGACGCCATGGGTGGGGCTGGGGGGGTCCCCAAACCCCCACCCCCCCCCCAGCAGGGTCACCCCCAGCCAGCCGTGTCACACGAGGGCTCGCACGGGCACAGGGGCGTGCAAAACGGGGGTGGGGAGGATGGGGGGACAAGGGGGGGACAAGGGGACCCCCAGGTCACGTGTGGATGGGCAACGTCTCGAGGGTGAGGAGACACCAGGACACGAGGAATGGCAGGAGGACACCGGGTGACACCAGGATGGGTGACACCAGGAGGACACAAGGATGGGTGACACAAGGACATTGGGTGACACAAGGGTGGGTGACACCAGAAGGTCACGAGGATGGGTGACAAAAAGATGGGTGACACCAGGATGGTGGGTGACACCAGGAGGACACAATGATGGGTGACATGAGGATGGATGGCACAAGGGTGGGTGACCCAAAGAGGACACAAGAACACTGGGTGACACCAGGATGGGTGACACCAGGATGGGTGACACCAGGATGGGTGACACCAGGATGGGTGACACCAGGAGGACACAAGGACACGGAGCAACTCAAGGACACAACACCAGGAGGACACAGAGGAGACACAGAACCCCATGAGGGTGGAAGAACACGGGAGTGCCGTGACACGAGGACAGCGTGACACGGGGACAGCGTGACACGGGGACAGAGTGACATGGGGACAGCAAGACACAGGGACAGCGTGACACAAGGACAGCGTGACATGGGGACAGCGTGACACGGGGACAGCGTGACACAGGGACAGCGTGACAATGACCAGCACCACGAGGCCGTTCGACGCCGTGGGTGTGCCCAGCGCCACGAGGACAGGAAGGACACAAGGACACACAACAAACACCACGAGGACAAAATGCCACGAGGACACCAGGAAGTCATGGAGGACACACGGAGCGCCCAAGGCCCAGCACCACGAGGACGGGCGGCTGTGGAGGGCACGGTGCCACGAGGCCAAGGGGACACAGAGAAGCACAAAGACACCCAAAACCAGCGATGGAGGAACACAGAGCCACCCAAAGCCGTGAAGGACACGAGGACAAACACAGCCACGAAGACGGACACTGCACGGAGCCATGGAGAAACACAAGGAGGTGACAACAGGAGGATACGCAACGCCAGGAGATGGGGAGGGCCTCAAGGACACGATGACACCGAGACGTGGAGGTGCCCAACGCAGTGAAGAAACACAAGGAGATGAGGCTCCCGAGCTGCTTCTGCGCCCACCCCACCCCTCCCGACCCCGCTGCGCCCTCACCTTCCTCGCAGAAGGGCCCGCGGTGGCCGGTGCCGGCGCAGTCGCAGCGGGGCTCCCCACGGCGCAGGGTGCAGCGGCCGCCGTGGGCGCAGGGCGGGTGGTGGGCGCAGCGCTCGTCCCCGTCACCCCGGACCCCCTGGGCGCCCAGCAGCGCGGCCGGCGCGTCGCCCACCCGCAGGTCGGCCACCCACCCGCGGAAGGGCGGCTCGTACTTGACGGTGCTGAGCGTCAGCGCCGAGAGCCGCACGTCGGGCGGGATCCCCCCGACGAACAGGTCGCTGGCCACGGCCATGTCGGGGCGCTTGGAGCGCACGGCGGCCGCCCGCGCCTCCCCGTCCACGGCCAGCGCCGCGTGCCGCGCCTGCCGCGTCAGCAGCACCGCGTGCCAGCGGCCGTCGCTGACCGGCGCCGGGGGCTCCAGCGTGGCGGGCTCGGCGCAGGCGATGGCGAAGCGCAGCCGCAGCCGCCCCTCGGCCACCAGCAGCTCCAGGAAGTCACAGTTGCCGCCGTCATCCAGGTAGAGCAGCAGCGCCCGCGTCACGTTGGTCTTGAGGCGGAAGCTGAGCTGGCCCCCCGCGCCCGGCGCCCACCGCCCGTAGCGCGCCCACTGCCCCGGCGCGCCCCCGAACTCCAGCGCCGAGCCCCGGGCGCAGGGCAGCAGGAGGGACCCCAGCGTCAGCAGCACCAGCCCCAGGCGGGCGCCCGAGGGGGCGCGGGCACACGGGCGGGGGGCCGGGGCGGCCCAGGTGGGCACGGGGGGTCGGTGGCGCTCGGTCCCCAGGCAGCCGCCCCTGGTCCCCAGGGGCACCCTCGGGTCCAGAGGGCCGGGCTTGACCTCGGTTTTTTGGGCGTCCGCGGGGCTGTGCTCGGCCACGGGGGCTTGGTGGACATTCCGGTCTCTAAGAGCCACCGGGGCTCGGTCAGCCTGGCTGTCCTGGTGGTCCAGGGGGGCTCGGGGGTCCTCGGCGGCTGGGGTGGCCACAGGGGCTTGGTGGACCCTCAAGTCTAAACATACCACGGGGTCTTCATTGACCTTGGCCTCTAGTGGGGCCGTGGGGCTTTGGTTGACCTTGGTCTTTTGGCTGGCCACGGGACCCTGGGTGACCTTGGGCTCTTGGGGGTCCTCGGAGGCCTGGGAGGGGGCGAGTTCTTGGTGGCCCTTGGGGTCTACGCGAGCCACGGAGCCCTGGTTGACCTCGGAGTCCGGCGGGACGTCGATGTCGGGCTCGGGGTGGTCCTGGTTGCCCGCAGAAGCTCGGCTGGCCCCGGGCTCCTGATGCTCCTTCATCTCCAGGTGGTCCTGGATGCCCACGAAGCCCAGGTGGGCCTCGGTCTCCACGTGGGAGCCCAGGTGGGGCGCAGAGCTCAGGTGGGGCACAGAGCCCAGGTGGGGCACAGAGCCCAGGTGGGGCACAGAGTCCAGGTGGGCCTGAGTCTCTCGGTGGTCCTGGCTGAGCGCAGGGGTCCAGCTGGCCATGGATGCTCTGGTGGCCGCGGAGCCCAGGTGGGCTTTGGTCTCTTGGTGGCCCTCAGAGCCTCGAGGGACGGCGGGGCCCGGGTGGGGCACAGAGCCCGGGTGGGGCACAGAGCCCAGGTGGGGCACAGAGCCCGGGTGGGGCACGGGGCCCGGGTGGGGCACAGAGCCCGGGTGGGGCACAGGGCCCGGGTGGGGCACGGGGCCCGGGTGGGCTCGGGTCTCTCGGTGGCCCCCGGGCGCCGGGGGTCCCTCAGTGACCGGACAGGTCATGGCGCCTGGGCTGGCTGCGGGGCTTGGGGGGCCCTGGGGGGGCCCTGGGGGGCCCGGCCACCCCCGTCCTCTCACAGCCGCATGGGTGGCCCCAGCGGGCGGCGATGGCCTGGCCGGGGGTCCGGAGGCACCTGGGGGGGGAGACACGGTCAGGGGGGGCTCTGAGAGGGGGGGTGACAGCCAGGGATGGGGGGATGGGCAACCGGGCCCCCCCCCCACTTCGTTATCAGCGCGTTAATTAACCCCGTGATGAGGGGGGGGAAGGGGGGGGTCGGTCACCGCGGCAACCTGGGCCCTGGCATTATGCAAATGAGCCCCCAGGTTATTTATAACCCCCCCACGTTGGCTAATGGGGCTCGTTAACATGCAGCGCATAATTAGCCAATCACATTAACTGCTGCACCTGGGGGGGGGGGAGGGGGGATGACAGCGACCCCCACCTTGGCCCCCCCCACCCCCACCCCGTGGGGGGGCTCGGGCTGGGGGGGAACCCCCAGAGACCCCCAGGGACCCTCGGGGGGAGGGACCCGGGCCTGGGTTCCCCCCTCCCCCTCCATGGGTGTCCGTACCCCCCCGGGGGTCATTAATTAATTAATTATCGATCACTGATGGCGGATAAAGGGGGGGAGGGGGCACGCGGACCCCTGGGCCCCTTAGAGGGGGTCGGGGGGGCTTGGGGGGCCTGTGGGGGAATTGAGGAACCCCCAGAGCCAGGGGACACCCCGGGGGGGGTCAGAGGGGTCTATGGGGGGGTCCATAGGAGGAACCCCCCCCCCAACCCTCTGAGCCCCCCCCGGGGGCACTTTCGGGGGGCTGCGGGTGGGGGAGGGGCACACGACCACCCGTGTCCCCCTGAAGGTCACGGGGACGAGACGGCCCCGGGGGGGGGGGGGGGGGGGGGGGGGCACCCCGGGGTGCGGGGACCCCCTCAAACCCCCCCCCCGCGGAAAGGGACACGCCCTTGCACACGCGTGTGCCCCTCAGGTGTGAGCGACCCCGCCTTGCACACCCGCTCGCACACACCCCGTGCCCCCCCCAGCCACGCCCCCCCCAGGTGTGCACCCCTTGCACGCTCACCCCCACCCCTGCACACCCGCACACGCTCAGGGACCCCCGGGCTCGGGAGAACCACCCCCCACCCCAAAACACCCGCGTGTGCCCCCGGCCTGGCCTGAACCCCCCCTTGAACACGCGTGTGCACCGCGGGTTTGCACACGTGCACCCCGAAACACACCCAGGCTCGTGTGCACCCCAAAACCAAACACACACACCCTGCACGCTCGTGTGCACCCCAAAACTAAACACACACACCCTGCACGCTCGTGTGCACCCCAAATCTGTGCACACTCCCCTTGCACGCTCGTGGTTCCCCAGTTTAACACCCCTCCCTCCACGTGCACCCCAAAAATGCACCCACCCAGTCCTTGCACACCCCAGAACCGGGCACAGCTCCCTCCCACACCCCTTACACCCCAAAAACCGCCCGCAGACACCCTGAGGGCTCTCGTGCACCCCAAAAACCGCCTGTGAGCTCTTGTACACCCCAAAAACCACCTGCAAACACCCTGCGGGCTCTCCTGCACCCCAAAAACCACCTGTGGGCTCTTGTACACCCCAAAAACCTCCTGCAAACACCCTGTGGGCTCTTGTGCACCCCAAAAACCACCTGCAAACCGCCTGCGACCTCTCCAGCACCCCAAAAACTGCCTGTGAGCTCTCGTGCACCCCAAAAACCTCCTGCAGACACCCTGCGGGCTCTCCTGCACCCCAAAACCGCCTGCGGGCTCTCGTGCACCCCCAAACCCGCCTCTCGCAGCCCTTGCACACCCCCGACCCCCCCCCGCTCACACGCGTGTGCCCCGCGTGACGCCGCCCGTGGGGCCGGGCCCCGCGCACACGCGTGTGCTGCACGCCCAGCGCAGGCCCCGCGGCCGGGGGGGGCCCGGGGGGGTTTTGGGGGGGTTTGGGGGGGTTTGGGGGGTTGGGTGAGCCCCCCGCAGTGGGGGAGGGGCGGGATGAGCGCCCCGAATTCCGCGGGGGGTTCGGGGGCCGCGCAGGGCGGGGGGGGAGGGGGGATGCGGCCCCCCAGACCCTGCAGTGGGGGAGGGGGCGATGCGGCCCCTCCCCGGGGTGGGGGAGCCCCGGCCCTTCCTCCTCCCCCCACCTGCTCCGGAGCCCCCCCAAACCCCGCCTGGCGATGGGGGGAGGGGGGGATGTGACCCCCAACCCCCCCATCCCTCCCTGAGCCCCCCATAATCCCCCCCCCCCCCCATTCCTAACCCTCCCCCCCTCTCCGGACCCTCATCATCCTCCCCCTCTCCCCACATCCCCCCTCCCCCCCAAACCTCCCCCCACATCCCCCTCCATCCTGAGCCCCCCAACCCCCCCCTCACCAAAACCCCGCACCCCCCCCCCCATCTCTGCGCGTCCCTCCCCTCCCCGCGCCCCCCACCGCCCTCCCGCCCCCCCCGGGGTCCCCTCCGTGTCCCCCCGCCCCTCTCCGGTACCGGCCCCCCCCTCTCCGGTACCTGCCCCGGGCGGTCCCGGCCGCGGCCCCGCTCCCGCCGCTCCCGCCGCTCCCGCAGCCCCCGCCCGCCCCGGGCACGCGCACGGCTCCGGAGCGGCGCGCGCCCGCAGCCCCCCGCCCCCACCCCGGCCCCCCACCGCCCCCCGCCCCCCCCCCAAAAACCCCCCCGCTACCGCCCACAAACCCCCACCCCCCCCCCGAGACATCGCCCCAACCCCCCCCCAGAAATCACCCCAAACCCCCAAAATAATCACCCCAAACCCCCCAAAATCATCACCCCAAACCCCCCAAAATCATCACCCCAAACCCCCCAAATCATCACCCCAAACCCCCCAAAATCATCACCCCAAATCCCCCCAAAACATCGCCCCAACCCCCCCACAAATCATCGCCCCAAACCCCCCAAAATCATCACCCCAAACCCCCCCAAATCATCATCCCAAACTCCCCCCAAATCATCACCCCAAACCCCCCAAAATCATCACCCCAACCCCCCCAAAATCATCGCCCCAAATCCCCCAAAATCATCACCCCAAATCCCCCCAAAATCATCACCCCAACCCCCCCAAAATCATCACCCCAAACCCCCCAAAATCATCACCCAAAACCCCCCAAAATCATCACCCCAAATCCCCCCAAAATCATCACCCCAAACCCCCCAAAATCATCACCCCAAACCCCCCAAAATCATCGCCCCAAATCCCCCCAAAATCATCACCCCAAACCCCCCAAAATCATCACCCCAAATCCCCCAAAATCGTCACCCCAACACCCCCAAAATCATCACCCCAAATCCCCCAAAACATCGCCCCAAACCCCCCAAAATCATCACTCCAAACCCCAAAATAATCACCCCAAACCCCCCAAAACATCACCCCAAACCCCCCCAAAACATCACCCCAAACCCCCCAAAACATCACCCCAAACCCCCCAAAACATCACCCCAAATCCCCCCAAAATCGTCACCCCAATCCCCCGAAAATCATCACCCCAAACCCCCCCAAAACATCACCCCAAACCCCCCAAAATCATCACCCCAAATCCCCCCAAAATCATCACCTCAAACCCCCCAAAATCATCGCCCCAAACCCCCCAAATCGTCACCCCAAACTCCCCAAAATCATCACCCCAAACTCCCCCAAAACATCACCCCAAACCCCCCAAATCATCACCCCAAATTCCCCCAAAATTGTCACCCCAACACCCCCAAAATCATCCCCCCAAACCCCCCAAAACATCGCCCCAAACCCCCAAAATAATCACCCCAAACCCCCGAAAACATCACCCCAAACCCCCCAAATCATCACCCCAAACCCCCCAAAATCATCACCCCAAACCCCCGAAAACATCACCCCAAACCCCAAATAATCACCCCAAACCCCCCAAATCCCCCCCAGGTCCCCCCCGGGCCGGGGGTCTCACGCTGCCCCACAGGACCCCCCCCAATTCACCCTCCCCCCCCAGCCCCACGCAGGGACCCCCACTCGGACCCACGGACACGGAGTTTATTCCCACGGGACACGCAGAGCCCCCCAAACCCACCCCCAAATCGCGAGGGGGGTGGGGGGACCCCCAAAATCCATGGGGTGAGGGGGGGTGAGGGGGGGCTGGAGCCTCCGGGACCCTGTGGAAATTGGGCGGGGGGTTAGGATGAGACCCCAAGGTCCAGGACCCCAATTTGGGGGGGGGTCCCAGGTGTCTGACCCCCCCGATTTGGAGGGACCCCGACACCAGGACCCCAATTTGGGGGGGGTCCCAGGTGTCTGACCCCCCGATTTGGAGGGACCCCGACACCAGGACCCCAATTTGGGGGTCCCGGCCCCCCACCCCCCCGTACCTGTCACAGGTGGGTGTCAAAAACTCCGTCCTCGTCCCCCGGCGCCTCCTCGGGGGGGTCTGGGGGGGTCGGGGGGGTCATTTTTGGGGTCCCCGCCACCTCAGGGTCCCCTCAATGGGGGTCCCATGGGGGGGGGGAGGGGGGCGAGTTTTGGGGTCCCACCCGCGGGGCGCAGCGCGGCGCGGCGGGGCCAGGGCAGGGAGAGGCTGAAGGAGCGGGGCCGGGATTTGGGGGGCCCGGGGGGGTCCGGGGGGGCAGCGGCGACGCTCCGGGCCCGGCGGCGACATTCGGGGTGCAGCCGGTCCCGACAGGCGATGTGACAGCGCAGGCCGCAGCCTGGGGGGGCGCGGGGACCCCTCATCGCACCCAGAGACCCCCGAAAACTGCCCCAAACCGCCATCGCACCCAGAGACCCCCAGAGACCCCCAAAAACCGCCCCAAACCCCCTCGCACCCAGAGACCCCCGAAAACTGCCCCAAAACCCCCATTGCACCCAGAGACCCCCAGAGACCCCCAAAAACCGCCCCAAACCCCCTCGCACCCAGAGACCCCCCAAAAACCCCCGTCACACACAGAGACCCCCCAAATCCCCATCACACCCAGAGACCCCCGAAAACTGCCCCCAAACCCCCATCGCACTCAGAGCCCCCCCAAAAACCGCCCCCAAACCCCCCTCGCACCCAGAGACCCCCTAAAACCACCCCCAAACCCCCATCGCACCCAGAGACCCCCAAAAACTGCCCCAAAACCGCCCCCAAACCCCCATCGCACCCAGAGCCCCCCCAAAAACCGCCCCCCAAAACCCCCATCGCACCCAGAGACCCCCGAAAACTGCCCCAAAACCCCCATTGCACCCAGAGACCCCCCAAAACCCCCCTCGCACCCAGAGACCCCCCAAAAACCCCCGTCACACACAGAGACCCCCCAAAACCCCCATCGCACCCAGAGCCCCCCCAAAAACCGCCCCCAAAACCCCATCGCACCCAGAGCCCCCCAAAAACCGCCCCAAAAACCGCCGTCACACCCAGAGCCCCCCCCTCTCCCAGCCCCCAGACCCCCCCAGACCCCCAGGAACCCCCCAGGTCCCCCCAGACCCCCCAGGACCCCCCCAGACCCCCCCAGACCCCCCAGGACCCCCCACTCACCGCTGCACTCCATCCCATCCTTGTGCAGACCCCAAATCTGGGGGGGGGGGGCAGGGAGGGAAGGGTCAGGGGGGGTCGCCCCCGTTCGGGGGGGGGTCCCCATTCCCCAGCCGGGCTCGGTGGGGGCGGGGGAATGTGGGGGGGGGGGATTTGGGGGGATTTTGGGGGGATTTTGGGGGATTTTGAGGGGGTTTTGGGGGGGATTTTGGGGGGATTTTGGGGGGATTTTGGAGGGATTTGGGGGGGATTTTGGGGGGATTTGGGGGGATTTGGGGGGATTTTGGGGGATTTTGGGGGGGATTATGGGGGGATTTTGGGGGGATTTTGGGGGATTTCGGGGAGATTTGGGGGGATTTCGGGGGATTTTTTGGGGGGATTTGGGGGGGGGATTTTGTGGGGATTTTGGGGGGATTTTGGGGGGGATTTGGGGGGGATTTTGGGGGGGATTTTGGGGGATTTTGGGGGGATTTTGGGGGGGATTTTGGGGGGATTTTGAGGGGATTTTGGGGGGATTTTGGGGGGTCGGGCACTCACCAGTTTCCCGCAGGTCTCGCAGGGCCCCGCGCGGAGCCCCCGCAGCCCCCGAAAATTGTGGGGGGGTCCCGGGGGGGGTCCCTGGCTGCAGCGCAGGAAATAATCCAGAACCTCCCCCCGGCTGAGCCCCCCGTCCCTGGGGGGACACGGGGGGGGGGTCAGCGGGGTTTTGGGGGTCCCTGGGGGGGTCTCGGCTCATCCCCGGGGGGGGCAGGTGGGGACTCAGGGGAGATTTGGGGACCTGGTGGGGGTTTGGGGGTCCCGGGGGGGTTTGGGGATCCCGGGGGGGTTTGGGGATCCCGGGGGGTCTCTGGGGGGTTTGGGGGTCCCGGGGGGGCTCTAGGGGGTTTGGGGGGGCTCTGGGGGGTTTGGGGATCGCGGGGGGGCTCTGGGGGGTTTGGGGGTCCCGGGGCGGCTCTGGGGGTCCCGGGGGGACACTGGGGGCTTTGGGGGTCCCGGGGGGTTTGGGGGTCCCGGGGGTTTTGGGGGTCCCGGGGGGGCTCTGGGGGGTTTGGGGATCCCGGGGGGGCTCTGGGGGGTTTGGGGGTCCCGGGGCGGCTCTGGGGGTCCCGGGGGGGCTCTGGGCGGTTTGGGGGTCCCGAGGGGGGCTCTGGCGGGTTTGGGGGTCCCGGGGGGGCTCTGGCGGGTTTGGGGGTCCCGGGGGGGTTTGGGGGTCTCACATGTCGGTGTCCAGCTCCCCCAGGGGGGGCAGGTGGGGGAAGTTTTCCCGCACGATCCCAAATTCCTCCACCGAGATCCGCCCGTCCCCGTCCACGTCGAAGTTCCGGAAAATGGACTGAGACCCCCCCCCAAAAAAAAACCAAATTAACCTCGGAGCCTCTCCGAGACCCCCCCCCGAGACCCCCAAAATGTCACCGCAGCCCCCCCCCCAATCTCTCGGGACCCCTTGAACCCCAAAACTCTCCCCACGGACCCCTCCCCTCACCCCCAGTCTCCCCTCACCCCTCAATTCCTCCAAGCTCCCTCTCCCCAAATCCTCCCTAACCCCCCCAGCCCCCCCAAATTCACCCCAATTCACCCCCCCCCCACGCCCCCCACGCCCCCCACGCCCCCCGCACCTCCACGAGCCGCTCGAGGCGCGGCCGCAGCCCCGCGGGGTCGGGCCGGGGGGGCTCGGGCAGGACCCAACGCTCGGGGGGGAGGGCGGGGGGCAGCTCCGGGGGGGGGCCCGGCCTGGGGGGGGAGGGGAGGGGGCGTCAGGGGGTCAGACCCCCCCTCCTTGCACACCCACAGCCCCCCCGCTCTTTGCACGCACACCGGGGGTGCACTGATGGCCCCCCCACCCCCCTTGCACACTCACCCCCGCCCTTGGCCCCCTTTGCACACTCGCCCCCCCTTTGCACACTCGCCCCCCCCCCTTTGCACACTCACCCCCCGTTCCACGCTCATTCCCCTTTTCACACCCGGCCCCGTTTTCCACATTCGTCCCCCCCCATTTTCACACCCATCCCCCTCCCCACACTCACCCCCATTTCCCACTCTCCCCCATTTCCACTCGCTCCCCCTTTCCCCTCACTCGCCCCCATTTTGATTCTCCCCCATTTTCACTTGCCGCCCTCCCCACACTCGCCCCCCATTTCCCAAACCCGTCCCCACTTCCCCACATTCGTCCCCCTTTTTTACACTCGCCCCCACTTCCCACTCGCCCCCTTTCCCCACACTCCCCCCATTTCCCACTCGCCCCCATTTTCCCTCGCCCCCCCCCCATTTTGGTTCTCCCCCATTTTCCCTCTCCCCCCCCCCATTTTGCTTCTCCCCATTTTCCCTCTCCCCACTCCCCCCAATTTTAGTTCTCCCCCATTTTCCCTTGCCCCCCCCCATTTTGCTTCTCCCCATTTTGCCTCGCCCCCCCCGCCCCCAATTTTGGTTCTCCCCCATTTTCCCTCTCCCCCCCCCCCCAAATTTGGTTCTCCCCCATTTTCCCTCTCCCCCCTCCCCCCATTTTGCTTCTCCCCATTTTGCCTCGCCCCCCCCCCCCAGTTTTGGTTCTCCCCCATTTTCCCTCTCTCCCCTCCCCCATTTTGGTTCTCCCCCATTTTGGTTCTCCCCCATTTTGGTTCTCCCCCATTTTCCCTCTCCCTCCCCCCCAATTTTGCTTCTCCCCATTTCCCCCCGCCCCCGCCCCGCTGCAGTTCCCGGTCCGGCCTCACGGGGGCGCTCTCGCGGGGTTCGCGCTGCAGCGACATCTGGTGGAGCTGCGCCTCGCTGGGCCCGAGCGCGAGCGACACCTGCGGGACACGGCGGGAACTGCAGCGGCTGCGGGGGGCGGGGGGCGGGGTTTGGGGTTTGGGGTTCGGGGGTTTGGGGGTTTGGGGGGTTCGGGGGTATGGGGTGCGGGATTTGGGTTTGGGGTTCGGGGGTTTGGGGGTGCGGGGGTTTGGGGGTTTGGGGTTCGGGGGTTTGGGGGTGCGGGGTTCGGGAGTTTGGGGTTGTGGGGTTTGGGGTTTAGGGGTGCGGGGGTTGGGGGTTCGGGGGTTTGGGGTTTGAGGTTTGGGGATTTGGGGTTCGGGGGTTTGGGGGTGCGGGGGTTTGGGAGTTTGGGGGGTTTGGGGGTTTGGGGGGTTTGGGGGTTTGGGGGTGCGGGGTTTTGGGGTTCGGGGGTTTGGGGTGCAGGGTGCAGGGTGCGGGGGTTTGGGGTTCGGGGGTTTGGGGGTTCGGGGGTTTGGGGGTGCGGGGCTCGGGGTTCGGGGTTTGGGGTTTGGGGATTTGGGGGTGCGGGGTTCGGGGTTCGGGGGTGCGGGGGTTCTGGGATTTGGGGGTTTGGGGGTTTGGGGTTCGGGGGTTTGGGGTTTGGGGTTCGGGGGTTTGGGGGTTTGGGGGTTTGGGGTTTGCGGTTCGGGGTTTGGGGTGCGGGGGTTCTGGGGTTTGGGGGTTTGGGGGTGCGGGGTGTGGGGGTTTGGGGGTTTGGGGGGTGCGGGGTTTGGGGGTTTGGGGTTCGGAGGTTTGGGGGTTTGGGGGGTGAGGGGTTCGGGGGTTTGGGGTTCGGTGTTCGGGGGTTTGGGGGTTTGGGGTTGCGGGGGTTTGGGGTTTGGGTGTGCGGGGGTTCAGGGTTCGAGGGTTTGGGGGTTTGGGGTGTGGGGTTCGGGGGTTTGGGGGTTTGGGGTTTGGGGGTGCGGGGCTTCGGGGCTCGGGGTTCGGGGGTTTAGGGGTGCGGGGGTTTGGGGTTTGGGGGTTTGGGGTGCGGGGTTCGGGGGTGCGGGGGTTTGGGGTTTGGGGTGCAGGGTGCGGGGTTCGGGGGATCGGGAGTTTGGGGGTGCGGGGGTGCGGGGTTCGGGAGTTTGGGGTTGCGGGGGTTTGGGGTTTGGGTGTGCGGGGGTTCAGGGTTCGAGGGTTTGGGGGTTTGGGGTTTGGGGTGCGGGGGTTTGGGGGTTTGGGGGTTCAGGGTTTGGGGTTTGGGGGTTTGGGGGGTGCGGGGTGTGGGGGTTTGGGGTTCGGGGGTTTGGGGTGCGGGATTTGGGTTTGGGGGTTTGGGGTTTGGGGTTCGGGGGTTTGGGGTTTGGGGGTTTAGGGGTGCGGGGGTTTGGGTTTGGGGGTTTGGGGTGTGGGGGTTTGGGGTTCGGGGCTTTGGGGGTTTGGGGTTTGGGGGTTTGGGGTTCGGGGGTTTGGGGTTTGGGGTTCGGGGTTCGGGGGTTTGGGGGTGTGGGGGTTCGAGGGTTCGGGGTTTGGGGGTTTGGGGGTTTGGGGTTCGGGGGTTTGGGGGTTTGGGGTTCGGGGGTTTGGGGTTTGGGGGTGCGGGGGTTTGGGGATTTAGGGTTCGGGGTTCGAGGGTGCGGGGGTTTGGGAGTTTGGGGGGTTTGGGATGGGGGGCTCGCGGCCTTTGGGGGGCTTGGGGAGCTTGGGGGATCTCAGGGGGTGCAGGGGAGGTTTGGGAGGGGGAGTTCAGGAAGTTTTGGGGGTTCTGGGGGTTTTGGGGGGGACAGGAGGGGTAGAGGGGAGTTTGGAGGGGGGGTGGAGTGGGGCAGATCAGGGTGGGGGATTCCGGGGGGGTCTCAGGAGGGAGTTTGGGGGTGCCGGGAGGTGTTTGGGTGGTTCGGGGGTGGTTTTGGGGTCTCACCTCCAGCAGCCGCAGCAGGTCGGGGTGGGGGGTCCCGGGGGGTCCCTGCTCGCGCCCCGCCAGCAGCGCCCCTTGCAGGGCGAAGCGGGCCCGCAGTTTATTGGGGTGGGGGCGTCCCGGGCCCCCCCAGTCCGGCAGCGCCGCCTCCAGCGCCACCAGGTCCCGCAGGTGAACCCCGAGCGCCGGCACCCGGAACCCCCCCGCGCCCCCCGCGCCCTCCAGCAGCGCCCGGTACCCCCGGTAGTTCCCCCCCGAGCCCACGGCCTCGGCCAGCTGTGCCCACAGCTGGGGGGGCACCGGGGGGGGGAATTGGGGTGCGGGGGGGTCACAGGAGGGCACAAAGGGACAGAGAGGGGACACGAGGACAAGGAGAGACATGGAGGGGACACTTTAGAACTGAGCAGAGCCGGGGGGGGACATCCCCAAAACCCCACGAGGACCCTCCCAGACCTTCCTGTGCCCCCTGTGACTCCCCCAGGAGCCTCCCAGGACCCCCATGTGCCTTCCACGACCCCCCAGTACCCCCAAATGCCCCTCAGCACCCCCAGGACCCCTCCAGGACACCCCCAAAGCCTCCACTGGGGCATCCCAGAACCCACGGGTGCCCCACAACCCCTTCATCCCCCCCGTGTGCCCCCCTGGGGACCCCCCGGTGCCCCCAGGACCCCCACCTGGATAAGGGGGGGGGTCAGCAGGGTCAGGGTCCGGCGCAGCCGCGCAATGGAGCCGTGGCCGAGCCCCCCGACCACGGCCAGGAGGGAGTTGAAGTTGCGGAGCTCCAGGAGGCTCTGGGGGAGGTGGGGGGCAGATGTGGGGGGGCAGCTGGGGGGCAGGGGTCGTTGCTGAGGGCAGGACCATGGGGCAGGGCTGTGGGGGGGTCTGTGGGGCGGGGTTTGGGGGTCTTAGGGCAGGGCTGGGGGTCTGTGGAACAGTTCTGTGGGTCCAGGTCAGCGCTGGGGGTCAGGTCGGGTTGATGGGTTGGGGGTCTCACCTGGGCCAGGTGCAGGCACAGGTGCCCTGTCCCAGGGCAGTGGGTCAGGGGTCAGAGCTATGGGTCAGGGGTCAGTTCAGGTCTAGGGGTCAGGTCTTGGGGTCAGGGGTCATTCCCGGGGGGTCAGTTCCGGGGGTCAGTTCCGGGGGTCAGGGGTCACTCTGGGCGTCAGTTCTGGGGGTCATTCTGGGGGTCAGGGGTCATTCTGGGGGTCAGGGGTCATTCACAGGGGTCAATTCCGGGTGTCATGGGGTCAGTTCAGGGGGTCAGTGCTGGGGGTCAGTTCTGGGGGTCACTCCGGGGCTCAGGGGTCACTCCCAGGGGTCAGGGGTCACTCCGGGGGTCACTCCAGGGGGTCAGGGGTCACTCCGGGGGTCATTCCCGGGGGTCAGGGGTCACTCCCGGGGGTCAGGGGTCACCCCGGGGGTCACTCCAGGGGGTCAGGGGTCACTCAGGGGGTCACTCCGGGGCTGTCACCTGGGCCAGCCACAGGCACTGTCCCAGGGCAGTGGGTCAGAGTTTTGGGTCAGGGGTCAGTTCTGGGGGTCACTCCGGGGGTCAGGGGTCATTCCCGGGGGTCAGTTCTGGGGGTCACTCCCGGGGGTCAGGGCGTCAGTTCTGGGGGTCAGTTCAGGGTGTCAGGGGTCACTCCTGGGGGTCAGGGGTCACTCCCGGGGTCAGGGGTCACTCTGGGACTCAGGGGTCACTGCGGGGGTCACTCCGGGGGTCAGGGGTCACTCTGGGGGTCACTCCGGGGGTCACTCCGGGGGTCACTCCGGGGGTCACTCCGGGGGTCAGGGGTCACTCCGGGGGTCAGGGGTCACTCCCGGGGGTCACTCCGGGGGTCACTCCGGGGGTCACTCCGGGGGTCACTCCGGGGGTCAGGGGTCACTCCGGGGGTCACTCCAGGGGTCAGGGGTCACTCCGGGGGTCACTCCGGGGGTCAGGGGTCACTCCGGCTCTCACCTGGGCCAGGTACAGGCACTGGCCCAGCGCCGCCGCGCGCTGCGGGGCCGCCAGGGGGCGCAGCACGCGCAGCTGCACCCAGCGCGAGAGGCCGTTGGACAGCGCCACCAGGCGGCGGAGAGCGGGAGAGCTCGAGGTGCCCGCGGAGCGCGCGAAGGAGCGGATGTCCCGGAGCTGGGGGGGACAGCGGGACATGGGGGACATGGGGGGACACTGGGGGCATTGGGGACATTGGGGACATTGGGGGCATTGGGGACAGCGGGGACATGGGGGACACTGGGGGCATGGGAGACATTGGGGACATGGGGGACATCGGGGGCATTGGGGACATGGGGGACACTGGGGGACACTGGGGACAGCGGGGGCATTGGGGGCTTTGGGGATATGGGGGACACTGGGGACATGGGGGGCATTGGGGGGATTGGGGACATGGGGGACACTGAGGACATGGGGACATCGGGGACATTGGGAACATGGGGGGCATCGGGGACATTGGGGACATTGGGGACAGCGGGGACACTGGGGACATGGGGGGCATTGGGAGCATTGGGGACATTGGGGACATTGGGGACAGCGGGGACATTGGGGACAGCAGGGACATGGGGGACACTGGGGGACACTGGGGACAGCGGGGGCATTGGGGGCTTTGGGGATATGGGGGACACTGGGGACATGGGGGGCATTGGGGGGATTGGGGACATGGGGGACAGCAGGGACATTGGGGACAGCAGGGACATGGGGGACACTGGGGGCATTGGGGACATGGGGGACACAGGGGCATTGGGGACATGGGGGACACTGGGGACATCGGGGGCTTTGTGGGCATTGGGGACACTGGGGACATTGGGGACATCGGGGACATTGGGGGCTTTGGGGATATGGGGGACACTGGGGGACACTGGAGACATTGGGGGACACTGGGGGCATCGGAGACATGGGGAGCATTGGGGACACTGGGGACATGGGGGGCACTGGGGGCAGGGGGACATTGGGGACAGTGGGGACAGCGGGGACATGGGGACACTGGGGACATCGGGGACATTGGGGACATCGGGGATTGGGGGACATTGGGGACATGGGGGGCTTTGGGGACACTGGGGGACATGGGGGGCACTGGGGACACTGGGGACACTGGGGACATTGGGGACACTGGGGGACATTGGGGACATCGGGGTGCAGGGGCACAGGGATGTGGCGGGGCAGGGGGCGGGTGTCACACAGGTGTGTTTTACACAGCTGGGTCGCACACAGGTGTGCCCCAGGTGCCCCCAGGTGTCCCCAAGGTGTCACACGTAGGGTTGGCATATCCAGGGGTGTCCCACAGGTGTGCCCAGGTGTGCCGTAAGTGCCCCCAGGTGTGCCCCCAGGTGTGCCCCCAGGTGTGCCCCCAGGTGTGTCCCCAGGTGTCCCCAGGTGCTCCAGGTGTGCCCGGCGTGCCCGGGTGTGTCCCCAGCTGTGCCCAGGTGTGCCCCCAGGTGTGCCCAGGTGCCCCCAGGTGTGCCCAGGTGTGCCGTAAGTGCCCCCAGGTGTGCCCCCAGGTGTGTCCAGGTGCCCCCAGCTGTGCCCAGGTGCCCCCAGCTGTGCCCCCAGCTGTGCCCAGGTGTGCCCAGGTGCCCCCGGCTGTGCCAGGTGTGCCCCCAGGTGTGCCCCCAAGGTGTGCCCAGGTGCTCCAGGTGTGCCCGGCGTGCCCGGGTGTGTCCCCAGCTGTGCCCAGGTGTGCCCAGGTGTGCCGTAAGTGCTCCCAGGTGTGCCCAGGTGTGCCCAGGTGCCCCCAGGTGCCCCCAGGTGTGCCCAGGTGTGACTCACGCGCAGCCGCGCCAGCCCGCGGTGCTCCAGGTGTGTCAGCAGCAGCGCCAGCTCGGGCGGCTCCAGCGGCTCCAGCAGCATCGAGAACCGCGCGCGGGGCGGGGCCGGCACCGGGACCCCCGCGGGACCCCCCCCGGGGACCCCTCCGCCATTGCCACCTCCGCCATTGTCACCTCCGCCATTGTCACCTTCGCCATCGTCACCCTCGGCATCGTCACCTTCCTCGGGGCTGCGCACGGGGACACGCGCGAGTGTCGAGGGACGCGATGTGCCACCCGCGGTGTCCCCCGTGTCCCTCCGTGTCCCCCCATGTCCCCCCTGTGTCCCCCCGTGTCCCCCCGTGCCACCCGCGGTGTCACCCCCGTGTCCCCCCGTGTCCCCCCATGTCCCCCCTGTGCCCCAAATTTCCCTCCCTGTGCCCCCCCAAACCCGTGTCCCCCCCTGTGACCCCCACCCGTGTCCCTGTGCCCCCCAGCCCCCCCAAACCCCATGACCCCCCCCCATTTCACCCCCTGTGCCCCCCCCGTGTCCCCCCATGTCCCCCCTGTGCCCCAAATTTCCCTCCCTGTGCCCCCCGAGCCCCCCCCAAACCCGTGTCCCCCCCTGTGCCCCCCACCCGTGTCCCCCCCGCCCCTGTGCCCCCTCCACCCCAAATTTCCCTCCCTGTGCCCCCCAGCCCCCCCAAACCCCGTGACCCCCCCCCATTTCCCCCCTGTGCCCCAAATTTCCCTCCCTGCGCCCCCCCCATCACCCCGTGACCCCTCCGGACCCCCCCAAATCCCCCAGCGCCCCCCCCCCGCCCCCCCTTTTTCACCCACAGGCTCTCGAGGCCCAGGGGGGTTTGGGGGTCCCCCCCCAGCGCCGCCCCCAATTCCCGCAGCCGCCCCAAAACTTGGGGGTCCCCCGAGAGCTCCCGCGGGAACGCCCGGACCCAGTACCTGGGGGGAAAGGGGGGTCAGGGGGACCCCAAAACTCGGGGGCACCCAGAAGGGATCGGGGGGTCCCCAGGGGGTCCCCAGGAAAGGTTTGGAGGGACCCCGGAGATTGGGGGGGGTCCCCTGGGGGATCCGGGGGTCCCCAGAAAGGATCTGGGGGTCCTCCAGGAGATCTGGGGGTCCCGGGGGGGTTTTGGGGTCCCGGGGAGGTTTTGGGGTCCCGGGGGGTTTTGGGGTCCCCTGGGGGATCCGGGGGTCCCGGGGGGGTTTTGGGGTCCCGGGGGGTTTTGGGGTCCCGGGGGGTTTTGGGGTCCCGGGGGGGTTTTGGGGTCCCCAGGGCGATCCGGGGGTCCCGGGGGGTTTTGGGGTCCCGGGGGGGTTTTGGGGTGCCCAGGGGGATCCGGGGGTCCCGGGGGGGGTTTTGGGGTCCCGGGGGGGTTTTGGGGTGCCCAGGGGGATCCGGGGGTCCCGGGGGGGGTTTTGGGGTCCCGGGGGGGTTTTGGGGTGCCCAGGGGGATCCGGGGGTCCCGGGGGGGGTTTTGGGGTCCCGGGGGGTTTTGGGGTCACTCACCGGACCAAGTGGCCGATCTTGAGGCGCAGGGAGGGACCCTCGGCCGAGCCCCCCGACTCCTGCACCGTGCGGGGGGGTCAAGGAGCCTGCGCGGGGGTTTGGGGGGGCCCCCGGGGTTTGGGGGGGTCCTGGGATTTGGGGGGGTTCGGGGCAGGGGGGGGTTTGGAGTGTTGGGGGCGTTCCAGGGAAGTTTTGGGGGGAATCCCCAAAATTCAGGGGGTCCCAAGGGGTCAATGAAAGGGATTTCAGGGGGGTCCCGGGGGTTTGGGGGTGTCGGGGAGGGGTTGGGGCTGTCCCGGGGGTTTTGGGGCTGTCCCGGGGGGGTTTTGGGGGTGTCCGTTGGGGGTTTGGGGGTGCCCCGGAGGGTCTCGGGGTGTTTTGGGGTGTCCCGCGGGGGTCCCCAAGGAGAAAACCTCGGCAGTTTCCAGCCCACCTTGACCCGGGGCAGGTAGCAGGGGTGGGGTTTTGGGGGGAAATCCCAGGAATTTGGGGGGTCCCGCGGGATTTGGGGGTACCGGGGGGGTCTCGGGGGGTTTTGGGGGGTCGCGGGGGGGTCCCCAAGGATATAGGGTCAGCAGCTTGGCGGCCACCTCGGCCTGGGGCAGGTACCAGGGGTGCGTGGCCAGGAAGAGTCGGACGAGTTGGGGGTCCCGAACCTTCCCCTGCGCGTCTGGGGGGGCCGGGGGGGTCACCCCAAAACCACAGAGACCCCCCCAGACCCTTCCTGGGACCCCCCGCACCCCCCAAAACACCAACCCCTCCCCTCCGGGGCTCCCCAGACTTCAGGGACACCTCAGAGGTCAGAACCCCCCCAAACCCAAACCCCCCAAATCCCCCCCAGGTCCCCCCCAAACCCCCCAAAATCCCCCAAATCCCACCCAGGACCCCCAAAAATCCCACAAATCCCACCCAGGCCCCCCCAAACCCCCCAATTCCCCCTCCCAGGCCCCCCAAAATCCCCCAAACCCCCCCAAACCTTCCCCCCGCAAACCCAGGAACCCCCCAAAACTTCAGGAACCCCCAAATCCGAGGGGTCCCCAAGCCCCGGAACCCCCCCAGAGCTCAGGGACTCCCTAAAATCCCCGGACCCCCCAAAATCGGGGTCCCCCCACCGAAGGCATCGACGCAGCCCCTCAGGAGCTCGTCCAGGGTGGGGGCTCGGTCCAGGTCCAGGGAGCTGCTCATGGTGGGACCCCAAAACTGGGGAGGGGAATTTGGGGGCGGGGTCAGCACCGAGACCGGCCGGGACCCCCCAAAACCGGAGCTGGGGGGGCCCCAAGTCCTGAGGGTCTCTTTGGGGGGGCTGGAGGGGTCTGGGGGTCCCAGTTTGGGGGGCTGGAGGGTCCCGGGGTTTCCTTCAGGGAAATTTTGGGGGGCTGGGGGCCCCGACCCCCCCAAATTTCCACACACACCCCCCGGGTGCTGCACCCCGATAAGGCGGCGCTTCCTGAACCCCAATTCCGGAGCGGCCCGGGGGGGACTGGGAGGGACTGGGGGGGACTGGGATGAACTGGGAGGGACTGGGGGGATACTGGGGGACACTGGGGGGGACTGGGGGGGACTGGGAGGGACTGGGGGGGATACGGGGGGGGACTGGGGGGATACTGGGGGGGACTGGGGGGGACTGGGAGGGACTGGGGGGGATACTGGGGGACACTGGGGGGATACTCGGGGGGACTGGGAGGGACTGGGAGGGACTGGGGGGGACTGGGGGGGACTGGGGGGGACTGGGATGAACTGGGAGGGACTGGGAGGGACTGGGGGGATACTGGGGGGATACTGGGAGGGACTGGGAGGGAACTGGGGGATACTGGGGGGGACTGGGGGGGACTGGGGGGGCTGGGATGGACTGGGGGGGACTGGGATGAACTGGGGGGATACTGGGGGATACTGGGGGGATACTGGGGGGGACTGGGGGGGACTGGGAGGGACTGGGGGGGACTGGGGGGATACTGGGGGGGACTGGGAGGGACTGGGGGGGACTGGGGGGGACTGGGAGGGACTGGGGGGGACTGGGATGAACTGGGAGGGACTGGGGGACACTGGGGGGATACTGGGGGGATACTGGGAGCTCGCTACCCCCGGCACGAGGGGAACTGGGAGCGTTGGACTGCGGGGTGCTGGAGCAACTGGGAGCAACTGGGATGGGGAAATCCCGGGAAACTGGGAGCACTGGGAGCACTGGGAGGGGGTCTGGGGAGACACTCGGGGGGGTGTCGCCTTCTCCCACGCCTTCCTCCGATCCCCCCGACCCCGGGACCCCCCGGGACCCCCCAAGAGTCCCCAAGACCCCCCAGGACCCCCCGGGACCCCCCGGGACCCCCCAAGACCCCCCAGGACCCCCCAAGACCCCCGGGACCCCCACTCCAGCCCCACCTGCTCCGGCGGCCGCGGCGGG
Organism: Taeniopygia guttata; assembly: GCF_003957565.2. Taxonomy (NCBI): domain Eukaryota; kingdom Metazoa; phylum Chordata; class Aves; order Passeriformes; family Estrildidae; genus Taeniopygia; species Taeniopygia guttata. The sequence goes on from NC_054763.1 coordinate 1,034,761, forward strand.
TTGGAGGCGGCGAGGGGCGGGGCCGGAATTTGGGGGTCCGGGGGGGTTTTGGGGTGCCCCAGGGGGATGGGGGGGCGGAGCCGGGGTTTGGGGCGGCTCCGGGCGGTTTTGGGGGTTCCTGGGTGGGGCGGGCGGGGGGGGGGAAGTGGTTTGTGGTTCAACAGAACGGCGGCGGCACCGCCCTGGGGAGGGGGCGAGGCCCCCCCAGCGCCCCCAGACCCCCCAAAATCGCCGGCGAGAAACACCCGAGTTCTGTCCTTGCCTTTTCTTTTAATTCCTTTAATTCCTTTTTTTTCTTCCTTTTTGGGGGGCCCCCCCTAGTTCAACCCCCCTCCCCCATTCCCGCAGCGCCGGGGAGGGGGAGGGGAGACCCCCACCCCAAATCAAATCCAAACAACCAAAGGAGCCCCAAAACTGCCCCAAATCTCGGGGGTCTCCAAGACCCCCCCCGGGGGAGAGATTTGGGGGTGCGGGGCACGTGCTGGGGGGGTGGGACAGTTGGGGACCCCCCCAGTTATTATCTGGGGGGGTTGAAGGCACAGGGGTGGGGTCGGGGCGGCGTTTTGGGGTTCCCCACAATTCCCGGGGGTGAATTCGGGGGGATTTGGGGGGCGGGGTTCAGCGGTGCCCCGGTCAGGGGAATTCCGGGGGGGTTCCCCCGGTGTGTGTGTGTGTTGGGGGGGGGTCCCCGTTATTCGCGGGGGTCGTCGGGGGCGGGGATGCGCTGGCGGCTGGGCTCGCAGCCCCAAATCTCCCGCGCGTACTGCGCGATCGTCCGGTCGCTGGAGAACTTCCCCGCGGCCGCCACGTTCCGGATCACGGTCCGGGTCCACTCCCGCGGGTTCTGGGGGGGCCCGGGGGGGCTCAGGGCGGGGGGACCCCCAAACCCCCTCCCACAGCCCCGCCCGGTCTGTCCCAGACACCCCCAGACCGCCGTACCCCCCCCCCGCCCCCCAATCCCGTGTGTCCCCACGGGGGTTTTTGGGGTGCCCCGCACCTGGGGACCCCCTCAGTGCCCCCCCCACCCTTTCCTCCTCATGGGATTTTGGGGACCCCCCCCTCACCCCGGGACCTCCCTTGGGTTTAGCGACCCCCCCCACAACCCCTCTGTGCCCCCTGCAGGGGTTTGGGGAACCCCCCCCCCCCCAAACCTCGGGGGGGTTTTGGGGAGGGACCCTTTGGGTGTTGTCACTTCGGGGGTCCCTTTTGGGGGGGTCCTTTGGGGGGTCCCGTTTTGGGGGTCCTTTAGGGGTCACTCCGGGGCTGTTTTTTGAGGGAGGGTCCCTTTTCGGGGGGGCCTTTGGGGGGTCCCGTTTAGGGGGGGTGTCCCTTTTGGGGGGGGTATCCCTTTGGGGGTCACTCCGGGGGTGTTTATTGAGGGAGGGTCCCTTTTGGGGGGGTTCCTTTGGGGGGTCCCGTTTTGGGGGTGTCCCTTTGGGGGTCACTCCGGGGCTGTTTATTGAGGGAGGGTCCCTTTTTTGGGGGTCCTCTGGGGGATCCCGTTTTGGGGGTGTCCCTTTGGGGGTAACTCAGGGGGTGTTTTTTTGGAGGGGGTCCCGTTTTGGGGTGGCCCTTTGGGGGGTCCCGTTTTGGGGGGTGTCCCTTTTGGGGAGTGTATCCCTTTGGGGGTGTTTTTTGGGGGGGGGGTCACTTTTGGGGAGGGGTCCCCACCTTGTAGAGGGCGCTGACTTTCTCCTGGCACTTCACGTAGGCCTCGTAATCCGCGAACACCTTAAACCTGGGGGGGGGGGGGGCGGAAAATGGGGGGGGGGGTCACGATCCAGCTGTCCCGACACCCCCCCTATCGCGATATGAACCCCGACATCCCTCATCAACCCCCCCTCCATCACTGCGGGACCCCCACCCCCCCCCCCCGCGGACCGCGCCGCGCCCCCTATCGCGATATCCCCCCCCCCCCCAGCAGGGCTCCTATCGCGATATCGCCGCCGGCAGCGCTCCTGTCGCGACCTGTCGTGGTTCATCAGCATGTTGACGATGTCGCGGAACAGGTCGGGCTGGCGGGGGCTGAAGAAGCCGGAGCTGAGCTGGTCCACGGCCTGGCGGAGCTCGGGCAGGCGCTCGTAGAACTCCTGGGCCCGGTACCTGCGGGGAGGGGGCGTTTGGGGGGTCCTGAGGGGGTCTGGGGGGTCCTGGGGGGGGTCCTGGGGGGGTTTGAGGGGTTTTTGGGGGGGCCCGGGTGGGTTTGGGGGGCCCGGGGGGGTCCTGGGGGGGGTTCTGAGGGGTTTTTGGGGGGGCCCGGGTGGGTTTGGGGGGCCCGGGGAGGTCCTGGGGGGTTTTTGGGGGGGTCCTGGGGGGTTTGGGGGAGGTTTGGGGGGGTTTGGGGATTCCTGGGGGGGGTCCTGGGGGGTTTTCAGAGGGGTCCTGGGGGCTCCTGGGGAGGTTTTGAGGAGGTTTTGGGGGGTCCTGGGGCATTTTGGGGGGGATTTTGGGGGTTTCCCTCCAAACCCTCTGGGCTTCCCCCCCTGTGCCCGTGGGGGTCTCGAGTGACCAGAGGGGCGGTCAGTGGGTCAGGGGTCACCACGGGGTCACCATGGGGTGGTCAGTGGGTCAGGGGTCACCATGGGGTCACCGTGGGGTCACCATGGGGTGGTCAGTGGGTCACCTCCAGACCCGCAGACCCCAGACCCACAGACCCAAAGACCCCAAACCCCCAGACCCGCACACCCCCAGACCCCCATGTGGTATTCACACTCCCAGACCCACAGACCCCGACCCCAGATCCCCAAACCCTACAGACCCCCAGACCCCCAGACTGAAAACCCCAGATGGTATTCACACCCCCAGACCCCAGACCCCGACCTCAGATCCCCAAACCTACACCCCCAGACCCCCATATGGTATTCACACCCCCAGACCCCAGACCCACAGACCCCAGACCCGCAAACCTACAGACCCCAGACCCCCAGTCCCCCATGTGGTATTCACACCCCCAGCCCCTAGACCCGAAGACCCCAGATCTGTAGCCCCCAGACCCCCATATGGCATTCACACCCCCACCCCCAGCCCCAGCCCCCAACCCCAGACCCCCATGTGGTATTGACACCCCCAGACCCCCAGACCCAAAAACCCCAGACAGTATTCACACCCCCAGCCCCCAACCCCAGCCCCCAGCCCCAGACCCCCATGTGGTATTCACACCCCCCGACCCCAGACCTGCAGACCCACAGACCCCAGACCCCCATGTGGCATTCACACCCCCAGACCCCAGCCCTCAGACCCCCATGTGGTATTCATACCCCCAGACCCCCAGACCCAAAGACCCCAGACCCCAAACCCGCAGACCCACAGACCCCAGACCCCCATGTGGTATTCACACCCCCAGACCCACAGACCCCAAACCCCCAGACCCACACACCCACAGACCCAGCCCCCAGCCCTGCAGACCCACAGACCCCAGACCCCCATATGGTATTCACACCCCAGACCCCCAGACCCACAGACCCCAAACCCCCAGACCCCCATATGGTATTCACACCCCCAGACCCCAGACCCCCCAGACCCCCAGACCCAAAAACCCCAGACCCACAGACCCCAAACCCCCAGACCCACACACTCACAGACCCCAGACCCCCAAACCTACAGACCCCCATGTGGTATTCACACCCCCAGACCTGCAGGCCCCAAACCTGCAGACCCACAGACCCCAGACCCCCAAATGTACAGTCCCCAGACCCCATATGGCATTCACACCCCCAGCCCCCCAGCCCCAGCCCCCGGCCCAGACCCCCACCCCTTCCTGTCGAGCTCCTCCACGTCGGGCACCCTCATGCCGAAGATGAAGAGGTTCTCCTCGCCCGCCTCCTCGGCCATCTCCACGTTGGCACCGTCCATGGTGCCGATGGTCAGCGCCCCGTTCAGCATGAACTTCATGTTCCCGGTGCCCGAGGCCTCGGTGCCCGCCGTGGAGATCTGCTCCGACAGGTCCGCGGCCGGGATCACTGCGGGGCGCCGGGGAGCGGGGTGAGCGCGGGTATTGGGGGGTATCGGGGGGTATTGGGGGGTATTGGGGTTATATTGGGGGGTATCGGGGTTATATCGGGGGATATCAGGGTTATATCGGGGGGTATTGGGGTTATATCGGCGGATATCGGGGTTATATCGGGGGGTATCGGGGGATATCGGGGTGTATTGGGGTTACATCAGGGGATATTGGGGTGTATCAGGGTGTATCGGGGGGTATTGGGGTGTATTTGGTTTATACTGGGATGTATCGGGGTTATATCAGGGGATATCGGGGTGTATTGGGGTTATATTGAGAGATATTGGGGTGTATTTGGGTTATACTGGGATGTATTGGGGTTATATCGGGGATATCGGGGTGTACTGGGGTGTATCGGGGTGTATTTGGGTTATATCAGGGGATATCGGGGAATATCAGGGTTATATCGGAGGATATTGGGGTGTATTGGGGCTATATCAGGGTGTATTTGGGTTATATCAGGGTTATATCGGGGGTTATCAGGGTGTATCAGGGAATATCGGGGTGTATTGGGGTTATACTGGGGGATACTGGGGTGTATTTGGGTTATATCGGGGTGTGTTGGGGTGTATTGGGGTTATATCGGGGTGTATTGGGGTGCATTGGGGTTATATCGGGGATATCGGGGTGTACTGGGGTGTATCGGGGTGTATCGGGGTGTATTTGGGTTATATTGGAGGATATTGGGGTGTATCAGGGTTATATCGGGGGATATTTGGGTTATATTGGGGGATATTGGGGTGTATTGGGGTGTATTTGGGTTATACTGGGATGTATTGGGGTGATATCAGGGGATATCAGGGAATATCAGGGTTATATCGGAGGATATTGGGGTGTATTTGGGTTATATCGGGGTGTATTGGGGTGCATTGGGGTTATATCGGGGATATCGGGGTGTACTGGGGTGTATCGGGGTGTATTTGGGTTATATCGGGGGATATCGGGGAATATCAGGGTTATATTGGGGGATATTGGGGTGTATTGGGGCTATATCAGGGTGTATTTGGGTTATATCAGGGTTATATCGGGGGTTATCAGGGTGTATCAGGAAATATCGGGGTGTATTGGGGTTATATTGGGGGATACTGGGGTGTATTTGGGTTATACTGGGATGTATCGGGGTTATATCAGGGGATATCGGGGTGTATTGGGGTTATATTGGGGGATACTGGGGTGTATTTGGGTTATATCGGGGGATATCAGGGTGTATTGGGGTGTATCGGGGTGTATTTGGGTTATATCGGGGATATCGGGGTGTATTTGGGTTATATTGGAGGATATCAGGGGATATCGGGGTGCACTGGGGTTATACTGGGATGTATTTGGGTTATATCGGGGGATATTTGGGTTATATTGGGGGATATCGGGGTGCATTGGGGTTAAATCAAGGGATACCAGGGATATTGGGGTGATATCGGGGGATATCGGGGTGTATTTGGGGTATATTGGGGGTATTTGGGTTATATTGGGGGATATCGGGGTGTATTGGGGTGATATCGGAGTGATATCGGGGGATTTTGGGGTGGGTTCAGGGGGTTTCAGGACAGGTTCAGGGGGATTTTGGGGTGGGTTCAGGGGATTTTGGGGTGGATTCTGGGGAATTTTGGGGTGGGTTCAGGGGGATTTTGGGGTAGATTAAGGGGATTTTGGGGTTCAGGGCTGTTTTTGGGGTGTGCACCCTTCTCGGCCAGCGACACGCGGTAGTTCTCCAGGAACAGCACCCGCAGGCGGGTTGGGGATTTTGGGGTGGGTTCAGGGGGATTTTGGGGTGGATTCGGGGGGTTTCAGGACAGGTTCAGGGGTATTTCAGGGTAGGTTAAGGGGGATTTCGGGGTTCAGGGCTGTTTTTGGGGTGCGCACCCTTCTCGGCCAGCGACACGCGGTAGTTCTCCAGGAACAGCACCCGCAGGAGGGTTGGGGATTTTGGGGTGGATTTGGGGGGATTTTGGGGTGGGTTCAGGGGTATTTCAGGGTGGGTTCAGGGGATTTCGGGGTTCAGGGCTGTTTTTGGGGTGCGCACCCTTCTCGGCCAGCGACACGCGGTAGTTCTCCAGGAACAGCACCCGCAGGCGGTCGCCCACGGCCGGGTCGTGGTTCACCACGTCGCCGATGGCCGTCACCAGCCGGATGATCATCTTGGCCATGTGGTACCCGGGGGCAGCCTGCGGGGCACCCCAAAACCCTCAGCGACCCCAAAAACCCTCGGGGACCCACCCAGAGAACTCTTGCACCCACCACGGACCCCCCCACCCCAAACCCAAATGGAGCTCCTAAAAACTCTCTGAAACACAAAAACCCCAAATAATCCCAAAACCCCCAAATCCCAAATTTCCAAAACCCAAAATTCCAAACAACCCCCAAATCCCCAAATCCCAAAACTCCAGAATCCCAAAAACCCCAAAACCCAAAAAAAGCCCCCAAATCTCAAAATCCCCAAATCCCAAAACACCCAAATCTCAAAATCCCCAAACCCCCAAATCTCAAAATTCCAGAATCCCAAAAAAAACCCCCAAATCTCAAAATCCCCGAATCCCAAAACTCCTGAAAAACCCCAAATCTCAAAATCCCAAAACCTCCAAACCCCAAAATCCCCAAACCCAAATAAAACCCCAAATCCCAAACCCCAAACCCCCCACCTTGCCCCCGATCATGATGGTTCGGGGCACGAAAGGTTTCCCGGGGTCCTTCTTGATCCCTGAAATTGGGGGAGACCCCAAAATGGGGGGGCATGAGTCAAGGGAGATCCCCCAAAATCAGAGAGGGGTTTGGGGAAAGTTTGGGGGTGTCCAGGGGGGCTGTAGGTGGTGAGTTGGGGGGGTCAGGGGGATTTTGGGGGGTCCCAGGGTGATCCAAAGGTTTTTGGGGGGGTCCCAAGAGGATTCGTGGGGGGGGGGCAGGGGGATTTGGGGGCTTTTGGGGGGGATTGGGGGGGTTTGGGGGATTTTGGGGGGTCTCCCCGAGTGGGGAGGGGTCCGGGGGGGGTTTCGGGGACCCCCACTCACGGTTGTAGAGGGTGATGACGTGCAGGAGTTGGGGGTTCTGGGGGGTCCCAGGGCAGAGTTTCTCAAGGGGATTTGGGGATTTTGGGGGGGTTGGGGGATTTTGGGGGGTCCCCCTGAGTGGGGAGGGGTCTGGGAGGGTTTTGGGGTCCCCCCTCAGGGTTGTAGAGGGTGATGACGTGCAGGAATTGGGGGTTCCGGGGGGGTCCCAGGGTGGGGTTTCTCAAGGGGATTTGGGGATTTTGGGGGAGGTTGGGGGATTTTGGGGGGGTTTGGGGGATTTGGGGGGTCCCCCCGTGTGGGGAGGGGTCCGGGGGGGTTTTGGGGACCCCCACTCACGGTTGTAGAGGGTGATGACGTGCAGGAATTGGGGGTTCCGGGGGGTCCCAGGGCGGGGTTTTTTAGAGGTGTTGGGGGGATTTTGGGATTTTGGGGGGGTTGGGGGATTCTGGGGGGTCCCCCCGAGTGGGGAGGGGTCCGGGGGGGGTTTTGGGGACCCCCACTCACGGTTGTAGAGGGTGATGAGGTGCAGGAATTGGGGGTTCTGGGGGGTCCCAGGGCGGGGTTTCTCAAGGGGATTTTGGGGGATTTGGGGATTTTGGGGGGATTGGGGGATTTTGGGGGGTCCCCCCGAGTGGGGAGGGGTCTGGGGGGTTTTTTGGGACCCCCACTCACGGTTGTAGAGGGTGATGACGTGCAGGAATTGGGGGTTCCAGGGGGTCCCAGGGCGGGGTTTTTTAGAGGTGTTGGGGGGATTTTGGGATTTTGGGGGGGTTTGGGGATTTTGGGGAGTTTGGGGGATTTGGGGGGTCCCCCCGAGTGGGGAGGGGTCCCGGGGGCTTTCGGGGACCCCCACTCACGATTGTAGAGGGCGATGAGATGCAGGAATTGGGGGTTCTGGGGGGTCCCAGGGCGGAGTTTCTCAAGGGGATTTTGGGGGATTTGGGCATTTTGGGGGGATTGGGGGATTCTGGGGGGTCCCCCCGAGTGGGGAGGGGTCTGGGGGGTTTTGGGGACCCCCACTCACGGTTGTAGAGGGTGATGACGTGCAGGCAGTTCAGCAGCTGCCGCTTGTACTCGTGGATGCGCTTCACCTGCACGTCGAAGAGCGAGGCGGGGTTCACCCGCACCCCCGACACCTTCTCCAGGTACGCCGCGAACTTCACCTTGTTCTCCTGCGGTTTTGGGGGGCAAAAGGGGGGCTGGGGGCGCGGCCGGGACCCCCACGGCACCCCCGGAGCCCCCCGGGACCCCCCAGCCCCCCGTACCTGCTTGACCGTGGCCACGTCCCGGATGAAGCTCTCGTCGTCCACGAAGTCCCGGAGCCGCCGCAGCTGGTCCAGGTCGGACACGAAATCCTCCCCGATGCGCTGGGGAGGGACGGGGGAGCCCCAGGTGAGCCTCAGGTGAGCCCCAGGGGAGCCCCAGGTGAGCCCCAGGGGAGCCCCAGGTGAGCCCCAGTTTATCCCAGATGAGCCCCCAGGTGAGTCCCAGGTGCCCCCAGGTGTCCCCAGGTGCCCGCAGCTGCCCCCAGGTGATCCCAGGTGGTCCCAGGTGAGCCCCCAGGTGAGCCCCAGCTGCCCCCAGGTGATCCCAGGTGGTCCCATCTGATCCCAGGTGAGGTCCCAGGTGTCCCCAGGTGCCCCCAGGTGCTCCCAGGTGCCCCCAGGTGATCCCAGGTGGTCCCATCTGATCCCAGGTGAGCCCCCAGGTGAGTCCCAGCTGCCCCCAGGTGCCCCCAGGTGCCCGCAGGTGCCCCCAGGTGCCCTCACCTGCGCGATGACCTCGGCCAGGCCGGGGTTGCACATCACCAACCAGCGCCTCGGGGTGATGCCGTTGGTTTTGTTCTGGAACTTGTGGGGCTCCAGCTCATAGAAATCCTTAAAGCTGGGGGGACACGGGGGGACGTGGGGGGGCGTGGGGACACCCAGGGGGCTGGGGGGGAGTTTGGGGTTTTGGGGGGATAGGGGGGAATTTGGGAATTGGACGGGTTTGGGGTCTGGGGGGGCAGGGGGGGACTGGGGGAATTTGGGGTTCTGGGGGGACTGGGTCAGGTTTGGGGTCTGGGAGCACAGTGGGGATTTGGGGGCCAGAGGGATTTTGGGGTGCAACAAGAGGGATTTTGGGGTCTGGAGGGACAGGGGGGGATTTTGGGGACTGGGACGGGTTTGGGGTTCTGGGGGAACTGGGACAAGTTTGGGGTCCTTGGAGGACGGGGGGGAATTTGGGGACTGGGACAGGTTTGGGGCCTGGGAGGACAGGGGAATTTGGGGTCCTGGGGGGACTGGGATGGATTTGGGGTCCTTTGGAGACAGGGGGGGGAATTTGGGGATTGGAACAGGTTTGGGGTCTGGGGGGGAACTTGGGGTTCTGGGGGGACTGGGACAGGTTTGGGGTTTGGGGGGACAGGGGAATTTGGGGTTCTGGGAGGACTGGGACAGGTTTGGGGTCTGGGGGAAAATTGGGGTTCTGGGGGGACTGGGACAGGTTTGGGGTTTGGGGGGGAACTTGGGGTTCTGGGGGGACCGGGACAGGTTTGGGGTCTGGGGGGAAATTGGACTTCTGGGGGGACTGGGACAGGTTTGGGGTCTGGGGCAAGTTGGGGGCCAGGTGAGACCAGAGGGATTTTGGGGTCTGGAGGGACAGGGGGGGGATTTTGGGGACCGGGACGGGTTTGGGGCAGCCCGGGGAGGTTCGGGGCGGCCCGGGGGGGGTCGGGGGCGGCTCGGGGGGGGTCGGGGGCAGCCCGGGGGGGGTCGGGGGCGGCCCGGGGGGGGTCGGGGGCGGCCCGGGGGGGGTCGGGGGCAGCCCGGGGGGGGTCGGGGGCGGCCCGGGGGGGGTCGGGGGCGGCCCGGGGGGGTCGTACACGCTGTCCTTGAGGATCTGCGAGTGGATCTCGGCCACGCCGTTGACGGCGTGCGCGCCCACGATGCAGAGGTGCGCCATGTTCACGCGCTTGACCGCCCCCTCCTCCACCAGCGACATCCGCCGCAGCCGCTCCAGGTCCCCCGGGAACAGCGCGTACACCCGCTGGGGGTGGGGGGCACGTCAGGACCCCCGAGACCCCCGGGAACAGCCCCAGGGAGAACGGACCCACAGTGACCCCCGGGAACAGCCCCAGGGGCAACAGACCCATAGAGACCCCCGGGAACAGCCCCAGGGGCAACGGACCCCCGGGAACAGCCCCAGGGGCAACAGACCCACAGAGACCCCCGGGAACAGCCCCAGGGGCAACGGACCCACGGAGACCCCCGGGAACAGCCCCAGGGACAACGGACCCACAGAGACCCCCGGGAACAGCCCCAGGGGCAACGGACCCACAGAGACCCCCAGGACACCCCCAGGGAAAACGGACCCACAGAGACCCCCGGGAACAGCCCCAGGGAGAACGGACCCACAGAGACCCCCTGAGACCCCCGGGAACAGCCCCAGGGGCACCGGACCCACAGAGACCCCCCCAAAAATCACCCAGCTGTGGGACATCCACGTGCTGGAGGAGGAGGAGGGGGGCCACGGGCTGTTGGGGGACCCCCCTGAGCCCCCCAGCCCCGCACCTTTCGCCCCCAAACCGCGCAGGAACTTTCCCCCAGGTGTCCCCAAAGTGTCCCCAGGGTGTCCCCAAAACCTCCCCAGTCCCCTCTGCCTGTCCGTGCTCGCTCTGTCCCTGAACCCCCAGGATTCCCCCACATCTCACGACCCCCGAGTTCCCAAACCCCGGGGTTCCCCTGCACCTCACGACCCCCAGATCCCCAAACCCCGGGGTTCCCCTGCACCTCACGACCCCCAGATCCCCAAACCCCGGGGGTCCCCCCATACCTCACGATCCCCGGGGTTCCCCCACGCCTCACGACCCCCGAGTTCCCAAGCCCCGGTGTCCCCCCACACCTGACGCCCCCCGGATCCCCAAACTCCCTGGGGTCCCCCCACACCTGACGACCCCCGGATCCCCCCACACCTGACGCCCCCCGGATCCCCAAACTCCCTGGGGTCCCCCCACACCTGACGTCCCCCGGATCCCCCCCACACCTGACGCCCCCCGGATCCCCCCACACCTGACGCCCCCCAAACCCCCCAAATTTGGCTCACGTCGAGGAAGCGCTGGTTGATCTCGTAGATGAGCTGCAGGTGCCGCGGCAGCAGCGCCTCCAGCAGCTGCACGGGCCAGCGCTCCAGCGCCTCGGGCAGCACCGTGTGGTTGGTGTAGGCGCAGGTGCGCACCGTGATGTCCCACGCCTGGGGGGACACGCGGGGACACCCCCGGAGTGACCCCCGGAGTCACCCCCGAGCCCCCCGAACCGCCGCCGCCCACCCACGGGGGGACGCGCAACGCGCAGCTCGCCCACCCGCTGTTTTGGGGGACCCCCCCGTGATTTTGGGGGGTCCCGGCGTGTCCCCCCACCCACCTGGTCCCAGCCCAGGCGCTCCTCGTCCAGCAGGATCCGCATCAGCTCGGGGATGGCCAGCGAGGGGTGGGTGTCGTTCAGCTGGATCGCCACCTGCCGAGGGGGGGAGGGCTCAGCGGGGCCGCAGCCGGGGGGTTTTGGGGTCCCCCGGGGGTTTCGGGGTTCACCTTGTCGGGGAAGCTCTCGAAGGATTTCCGCACGGGGTCGCGGCTGCCGAATTTGGCGGATTTGAAGCGCCGGACGATGTCGTGGAGCGTGGCGGCCACCACGAAATATTCCTGCTTCAGCCGCAGCTCCTTGCCCTCGAAAAACTGGGGGTACCCCCCCGTGAGACCCCGAAACAGCCCCCCAAAACCCCTTCCCTTTGAAAAACTGGGGGTACCCCCGCGTGAGACCCCGAAACAGCCCCCCAAAACACTTCCCTTCGAAAATCTGTGGGTACCCTGCCCTGAGACCCCAAAACAGCCCCCCAAAACACTTCCCTTCGAAAATCTGGGGGTACATCCCCATGAGACCCCAAAACAGCCCCCCAAAACACTTCCCTTCGAAAATCTGGGGGTACATCCCGTGAGACCCCAAAACAGCCCCCCAAAACACTTCCCTTCGAAAAACTGGGGGTACATCCCCATGAGACCCCAAAACAGCCCCCCAAAACACTTCCCTTCGAAAAACTGGGGGTACCCCCGTGTGAGACCCCGGAACAGCCCCCCAAAACACTTCCCTTCGAAAAACTGGGGGTACCCCACCGTGAGACCCCCCCCAGGGATCCCCAGGACCCCTCCCCGTTATTTTGGGGATATTTTCGATGTTCTTCGGCAGGTTTGGGGGTGCCCCTGCTCCCCCAGACCCCCCCAGAGCCCCCCAAGACCCCCCAGAGCCCCCCAGAGCCCCCCAGGACCCCCCGTTTCTCACGTTGTCGTTGGGGTACAGCACCCGGGAGATGTTCTCAGCCAGGTTTGGGGGTTCCCAGGACCCCCCAGAGCCCCCCAGTGCCCCCCAGAGCCCCCCAGGACCCCCCCAGGACCCCCGTTTCTCACGTTGTCGTTGGGGTACAGCACCCGGGAGATGTTCTTGGCCAGGTTTGGGGGTTCCCAGGACCCCCCAGTGCCCCCCAGGACCCCCCAAATCCCCCCAGAGCCCCCCAGGACCCCCCAGAGCCCCCCAGGACCCCCCCAGTGCCCCCCAGGACCCCTCAGAGCCCCCCAGACCCCCCCAGGACCCCCACCCCCCGTTTCTCACGTTGTCGTTGGGGGACAGCACCCGGGAGATGTTCTCGGCCAGGTTTGGGGGTTCCCAGAGCCCCCCGGACCCCCCAGAGCCCCCCAGGACCCCCCAGATCCCCCCAGGACCCCCCAGGACCCCCGTTTCTCACGTTGTCGTTGGGGTACAGCACCCGGGAGATGTTCTCGGCCAGGTTCCGGTCCAGCACGGCCTGGACGTACCCCCCGACATTGACTGGGGGGGCCAGAGCGACTCAGGGGGGGCCGGGGGGACCCCCGAGCCTGGGGGGGTCCCGGGGGGCGCTCGGGGCTGAGGGGGGTGTTGGGGAGCAGGCGGAGGTTTGGGGGGGCCGGGAGGGGATTTGGGGTTGGGATTGAGGGTTCTGGGGTGGGTTTGGGGTTAAGGGGTGGATTTGGGGTTCGGGGGTGGATTTGGGGTTCAGGGGTGGATTTGGGGTTTGGATTTGGGGTTCCAGGGGTAGATTTGGGGTCCAGGAGTAGATTTGGGGTTCAGGGGTGGATTTGGGGTTCAGGTTTGGGGTTCGGGGTGGATTTTCGGTTCAGGGATGGATTTGGGTGTTGGGGTTGGGGGTGGATTTGGGGGAGCAGGGGGGGGATTTGGGGTTCGGGAATGGATTTGGGGTTTGGATTTGGGGTTCAGGGTGGATTTTGGGTTCAGGGTTTGGGGTTTGGGGTTGGGGGTGGATTTGGGGTTTGGGATGGATTTGGGGTTTGGGTTGGGGGTTGGGGTTTGGGTTTGGATTTGTGGTTGGGGGTGGATTTGGGGTTCGGGTTTGGGGTTGGGTTTGGATTTTGGGTTCGGGTTTGGGGTTAGGGTGGATTTTGGGTTCGAGATGGGGTTGGGGGTGGATTTGGGGTTCAGGGTGGATTTTGGGTTCGGGGATGGGGTTGGGTTTGGATTTGGGGTTCGGGTTCGGGGTTAGGGTGGATTTGGGGTTCGGGTTTGGGTTTGGATTTGGGGTTCGGGTGGATTTGGGGTTCGGGTTTGGGGTTCAGGGTGGATTTTGGGTTCGGGGATGGGGTTGGGGGTGGATTTTGGGTTCGGGGATGGGGTTGGGGGTGGATTTGGGGTTCGGGTTTGGGGTTGGGTTTGGATTTGGGGTTCGGGTTTGGGGTTAGGGTGGATTTTGGGTTCGGGGATGGGGTTGGGGGTGGATTTGGGGTTCGGGGATGGATTTGGGGTTCAGGTTTGGGGTTCAGGGTGGATTTGGGGTTGGGGCACCCACAGTCCTTGAGGTTGAAGTCGTTGGGGGCGCGCGCCGACCAGAGCCGCAGGGTGTTGACGGTGTTGTTGCGGTAGCCGGGCACGGGCGTGTCGTAGGGCAGGGCCAGCACCACCTGCGTGTGACACGCGCGTGTGCAAGGGACCCCCAACAGCCAGAGACCCCCGAGCTGCGGCACGGCCCCCCCGAACCCCGCACAGCCCCCCCGAACCCCGGCACAGCCCCCCGAGCTGCGGCACGGCCCCCCCGAGCTGCGGCACGCCCCCCCCGAACCCCGCACAGCCCCCCCGAACCCCGCACAGCCCCCCCGAACCCCGGCACAGCCCCCCGAACCCCGCACAGCCTCACCTGAACCCCGGCACAGCCCCCCGAACCCCGGCACAGCCCCCCCGAACCCCGGCACGGCCCCCCCGAACCCCGCACAGCCTCACCTGAACCCCGGCACAGCCCCCCGAACCCCGGCACAGCCTCACCTGAACCCCGGCACAGCCCCCCGAACCCCGCACAGCCCCCCGAACCCCGGCACGGCCCCCCGAACCCCGGCACGGCCCCCCCGAACCCCGCACAGCCCCCCTGAACCCCGCACAGCCCCCCCGAACCCCGCACAGCCCCCCTGAACCCCGGCACGGCCCCCCCGAACCCCGCACAGCCCCCCTGAACCCCGGCACGGCCCCCCCGAACCCCGCACAGCCCCCCTGAACCCCGGCACGGCCCCCCCGAACCCCGCACAGCCCCCCTGAACCCCGGCACGGCCCCCCGAACCCCGGCACAGCCCCCCCGAACCCCGCACAGCCCCCCGAACCCCGGCACAGCCTCACCTGAACCCCGGCACAGCCCCCCCGAACCCCGGCACAGCCTCACCTGAACCCCGGCACAGCCCCCCTGAACCCCGGCACAGCCCCCCCAAACCCCGCACAGCCCCCCAAACCCCGGCACAGCCCCCCAAACCCCGGCACAGCCCCCCGAACCCCGGCACAGCCTCACCTGTGCATGGGGGGGGTCAGGGTGTGACACCTGTGTGACACCTGTGACACCTGTGTGTGACACCTGTGTGTCTGTGACACCTGTGTGACACCTGTGTGTGTGTGTGTGTGTGACACCTGTGTGTGTGTGTGACACCTGTGTGACACCTGTGACACCTGTGTGACACCTGTGTGTGTGTGTGACACCTGTGTGTGTGTGACACCTGTGTGTGTGTGTGACACTTGTGTGTGTGTGTGACACCTGTGTGTGTGTGTGTGTGTGTGACACCTGTGTGTGTGTGACACCTGTGTGACAACTGTGTGTGACACCTGTGTGTGACACCTGTGTGTGTGTGTGTGTGACACCTGTGTGTGACACATGTGTGTGACACCTGTGTGTGACACCTGTGTGACACCTGTGTGTGTGTGACATCCGTGTGCCCTCTGTCACTTTGCTACTCCCACATCGCCCTCACCTGTGTGCCCAGACACCACCTGTGCCCTCACACACCTGTAAGTGTCACCTGTGTCCAGCTGTGTCCAGCTGTGCCCAGCTGTGCCCTCACACACCTGTAAGTGTCACCTGTACCCCACCCGTGCCCACCTGCGTGTCCAGCTGTGCCCAGCTGTGCCTCCTGTACCCCATCCGTGCCCAGCTGTGCCCACCTGTACCCCCCCGTGCCCACCTGCGTGTCCAGCCAGCGGGCACCGTCGGGGCCGTGCTCCACGCGCCCGTAGAAGTGCACGGGGATGGTGTACTCGGGCCGCGCCTTCTCCCAGGGGTTCCCGTAGCGCAGCCAGTCATCGGCCTCCTCCACCTGGGGGGCCACACCTGAGACCCCCAGCCCAGCCTGGGACCCCTGAGACCCCAAACCCAGCCTGGGACCCCCCAAACCCACCCTGGGACCCCCCAACCCACCCTGGGAACCCCCTGAGAGCCCCCAAAACCCACCCTGGGAACCCCAAACCCACCCTGGGAACCCCAAACCCACCCTGGGAACCCCCAAAGCCACCCTGGGACCCCCAAACCCACCCTGGGAACCCCCAAACCCACCCTGGGGACCCCCTGAGACCCCAAACCCACCGTGGGAACCCCCAAACCCACCCTGGGACCCCAAACCCACCCTGGGACCCCCCTGAGACCCCCCCAAAACCCACCCTGGGAACCCCAAACCCACCCTGGGAACCCCCTGAGACCCCAAACCAGCCTGGGACCCCCCAAAACCCACCCTGGGACCCCCCAAACCCACCCTGGGAACCCCCTGAGACCCCCCCAAAACCCACCCTGAGACCCCCCAAAACCGACCCTGGGAACCCCAAACCCACCCTGGGAACCCCCAAACCCACCCTGGGAACCCCAAACCCACCCTGGGACCCCTCTGACACCCCAAACCCACCCTGGGAACCCCAAACCCACCCTTGGACCCCCCTGAGACCCCAAACCCACCCTGGGAACCCCCTGAGACCCCAAAACCCACCCTGGGAACCCCAAACCCACCCTGGGAACCCCCAAAACCCACCCTGGGACCCCCTGAGACCCCAAAACCCACCCTGGGAACCCCAAACCCACCCTGGGAACCCCCTGAGACCCCCAAACCCACCCTGAGAACCCCCAAAACCCACCCTGGGACCCCCTGAGACCCCAAACCCACCCTGAGACCCCTCTGAGACCCCCCCAAACCCACCCTGGGACCCCCCTGAGACCCCCAAACCCACCCTGGGACCCCCCTGAGACCCCCAACCCACCCTGGGACCCCCTGAGACCCCCAACCCACCCTGGGACCCCCTGAGACCCCCAACCCACCCTGGGACCCCCTGAGACCCCCAACCCAGCCTGGGACCCCCCTGAGACCCCCCAAACCCACCCTGGGAACCCCCTGAGAGCCCCCAAAACCCACCCTGGGACCCCCCAAACCCACCCTGGGAACCCCCAAACCCACCCTGGGACCCCCAAACCCACCCTGGGAACCCCCTGAGACCCCCAAACCCACCCTGGGAACCCCCTGAGACCCCAAACCCACCCTGGGAACCCCCAAACCCACCCTGGGAACCCCAAACCCACCCTGGGAGCCCCTGAGACCCCAAACCCACCCTGGGAACCCCCTGAGACCCCAAACCCACCCTGGGAACCCCAAACCCACCCTGGGACCTCAAACCCACCCTGGGAACCCCCTGAGACCCCCAAACCCACCCTGGGAACCCCAAACCCACCCTGGGACCCCAAACACACCCTGGGACCCCAAACCCACCCTGGGAACCCCAAACCCACCCTGGGACCCCCCAAAACCCACCCTGGGAACCCCCTGAGACCCCAAACCCACCCTGGGAATCCCCAAACCCACCCTGGGAACCCCCTGAGACCCCCCCAAACCCACCCTGGGACCCCCCAAACCCACACTGGGAACCCCCCTGAGACCCCCAAACCCACCCTGGGACCCCCCAAAACCCACCCTGGGAATCCCCAAACCCACCCTGGGAACGCCCCAAACCCAGCCTGGGAACCCCCTGAGACCCCAAACCCACCCTGGGACCCCAAACCCACCCTGGGACCCCCTGAGACCCCCCAAAACCCACCCTGGGAACCCCAAACCCACCCTGGGAACCCCCCTGAGACCCCCAAACCCACCCTGGGAACCCCCTGAGACCCCCCCAAAACCCACCCTGGGACCCCAAACCCACCCTGGGACCCCAAACCCACCCTGGGACCCCCTGAGACCCCAAACCCACCCTGAGACCCCCAAACCCACCCTGGGAACCCCCTGAGACCCCAAACCCACCCTGGGAACCCCTGAGACCCCCAAACCCACCCTGGGAACCCCCTGAGACCCCCCCAAACCCACCCTGGGAACCCCCAAAACCCACCCTGAGACCCCCCAAAACCCAGCCTGGGAACCCCCCTGAGACCCCAAACCCACCCTGGGACCCCCCTGAGACCCCCAGGACCCCCCAAACCCACCCTGGGACCCCCCGGACCCCCCCCGTACCCCCCCCCCCGGTACCTGCCAGCCCCCCGCGATGCGCTGGTTGAAGATACCGAACTCGTAGCGGATCCCGTACCCGTAGGCAGCGAGACCCAGGGTGGCCATGGAGTCCAGGAAACAGGCTGGGGACACGGGGACAGCGTTGGGGACACGGGGACAGGGCTGGGGACACTGTCAGGGACACGGGGACAGGGCTGGGGACACGGGGACACGGTTGGGGACACGGGGACAGGGCTGGGGACAGGGCTGGGGACACGGGGACAGGGCTGGGGACACGGGGACAGGGCTGGGGACACGGGGACACGGTTGGGGACACGGGGACAGGGCTGGGGACACTGTCAGGGACACGGGGACAGGGTTGGGGACACGGGGACAGGGCTGGGGACACTGTCAGGGACACGGGGACAGGGTTGGGGACATTGGGGACAGGGCTGGGGACATTGGGGACAGGGTTGGGGACAGGGATGGGGACACGGGGACACGGCTGGGGACACGGGGACAGGGCTGGGGACATTGGGGACAGGGCTGGGGACATTGGGGACAGGGCTGGGGACACTGTCAGGGACACGGGGACAGGGTTGGGGACACGGGGACAGGGCTGGGGACACTGTCAGGGACACGGAGACAGGGCTGGGGACACGGGGACAGGGCTGGGGACACGGGGACAGGGCTGGGGACATGGGGACAGGGCTGGGGACACGGGGACACGGTTGGGGACACGGGGACAGGGCTGGGGACACGGGAACAGGGCTGGGGACACTGTCAGGGACACGAGGACAGGGCTGGGGACACGGGGACAGGGCTGGGGACACGGGGACACGGTTGGGGACAGGGCTAGGGACACTGTCAGGGACACGGGGACAGGGCTGGGGACACGGGGACAGGGCTGGGGACACGGGGACAGGGCTGGGGACAGGGCTGGGGACACGGGGACACGGTTGGGGACACGGGGACACGGTTGGGGACACTGTCAGGGACACGGGGACAGGGCTGGGGACACGGGGACAGCGTTGGGGACACAGGGACAGGGCTGGGGACACTGTCAGGGACACGGGGACAGGGTTGGGGACATTGGGGACAGGGTTGGGGACACGGGGACAGGGCTGGGGACACTGTCAGGGACACGGGGACAGGGCTGGGGACACGGGGACAGGGCTGGGGACATTGAGGACACGGGGACAGGCCTGGGGACACGGGGACACCACGGGGACAGGGTTGGGGACACGGGGACAGGGCTGGGGACACTGTCAGGGACACGGGGACACGGTTGGGGACACGGGGACAGGGCTGGGGACACGGGGACAGGGCTGGGGACAGGGTTGGGGACACGGGGACAGGGCTGGGGACACTGTCAGGGACACGGGGACAGGGCTGGGGACAGGGCTGGGGACACGGTTGGGGACACGGGGACACGGTTGGGGACACGGGGACAGGGCTGGGGACACTGTCAGGGACACGGGGACCGGGCTGGGGACATTGGGGACAGGGCTGGGGACACGGGGACAGGGTTGGGGACACTGGGGGGACACAGGGGACAGCGAGGGATACAAGGGAGACCGGGGGGCTCGGGGGGACACGGGGGGACAGGAGCAGGCTGGGTGGCAGGGAGATGTCACCGGGGACACCACGGGGACACGGGGGGACAGGAGCACGGCGGGGGAACCCCGGGGCCGAGCCCATCCTGGGGCCGGGGGTGTCACCGGGTGGGGAGGGGGACACCGGGGACACCCTGGGGACAATGAGGGGGTCGGGGGGTCACTGAGAGGGGAGGACACTGTGGGGACATCGTGGGGGCCCCTCCAGCCCCCTGGGGACCCCCCTGCTGTCACCTGCCAGCCGCCCCAGGCCACCATTGCCCAGCCCCGCGTCCTCCTCGATCTCCTGCAGCTCCTCCATGTCCAGCCCGAGCTGGGGATGGGGACAGCAGAGCAGGACTTGGGGCGGGGGGGCACCCCAAAACGTCCCCACCCCCTCCTCCCCCCGCTGTCCCCTCTCTGTCCCCCATCCGTGTCACCCCCGTCCCATCCCGACCCCAGCCCCGCATCGCAGCCCCTCTGCAGCGCCCCACGACCCCTCACCAGCCCCCCAAACCCCCAGAGCCCCCCAAACCCCCCGTGCCCCCCCAAACCCCCCGTGTCCCCCCAAACCCCCAGAGCCCCTCAAACCCTCCGTGCCCCCCCAAACCCCCAGAGACCCCCAAACCCCCCGTGCCCCCCCAAACCCCCAGAGACCCCCAAACCCCCAGAGACCCCCAAACCCTCCGTGCCCCCCAAACCCTCCGTGCCCCCCAAACCCCAGAGCCCCCCAAACCCCCCGTGTCCCCCCAAACCCCCAGAGACCCCCAAACCCCCCGTGCCCCCCAAATCCCCCCTGTCCCCCAAACCCCCCGTGCCCCCCAAACCTCCCGTGCCCCCCCAAACCCCCCGTGCCCCCCAAACCCCCCGCGCCCCCCAAACCCCCCGTGCCCCCCAAACCCTCCGTGCCCTCCCAAACCCCAGAGCCCCCCAAACCCCCGTGCCCCCCAAACCCCCCGTGCCCCCCCAAACCCCCCGTGCCCCCCAAACCCCAGAGCCCCCCAAACCCCAGAGCCCCCCAAACCCCCCGTACCCCCCTAAACCCCCCGTGCCCCCAAACCCCAGAGCCCCCCAAACCCTCCGTGTCCCCCCAAACCCCTGAGCCCCCTAATCCCCGTGCCCCCCCACACCCCCGAACCCCCCAACCCCCACGCCCCCCCAAACCCCCCGTGCCCCCCAAACCCCCCGTGTCCCCCAAACCCCCCGTGCCCCCCCAAACCCCCGTGTCCCCCCAAACCCCCAGAGCCCCCCAAACCCCCCGTGCCCCCCCAAACCCCCGTGCCCCCCCAAGCCCCAGAGTCCCCCAAACCCCCGTGCCCCCCAAACCCTCCGCGCCCCCCCAAACCCCCAGAGCCCCCCTAACCCCCGTGCCCCCCAAACCCCCAGAGCCCCCCAAACCCCCAGAGCCCCCCAAACCCCCCGTGCCCCCCAAACCTGGTAGAGCGCCTCGTCGCAGCCGCTCTGCAGCCCCAGGTTCACCATGGTGTTGGTCAAGGTGCGCCCCATGTAGAACTCCAGGGACAGGTAATAGATGCGCTAAAAGTGGGGGTCGGGGGGGTTTGGGGGTGTCACCGGGGGTCACGGACACCCCCGGGCCCCCCCCCGGCCCCGCCGCCCCCCCGCTATCCGGTGTCGGGATTAAATGGCAGCGGCGGGGCAGCGGGAAAGGTCAGGATAAATTTAACTGGGGATGGGGGGGGGAAGGACCCCCCCAGTCCTGATCCCCCCCCCCCCAAAATGCACCCCCAAACTCGCACTCCCAAAATCTCCCCCTCCCAGACCTGAGACCCCCACAAACCCACAGCCCCCCCACCCCCACCATTCCCGGTGACCCCGACCCCCACATCGGGGTGATTCTCACAGCAGCACTGCTGGGCACGGAGCCCCCCCAGGAGCCCCCCAAATTCCTCCAGGCCCCCCAGGACCTCTCTGGACTCCCACCAAAATCCCTTTTCCCCCACTTTGGATTTCTTCTCTTTATACACTGCTGGGTCTGCAGCCCCCAGACCCCTCTAGGGCCCCCCAAGACCCCCCAAACCCCACCTTGGGGTCTTTCCCATGGTGGCACCGCTGTCTGTGCAGCCCCCAGACCCCTCAAGAATCCCCCCAGTTGCCCCCAGGACCCTCCAAACCCCCACTTTGGGGTCCTTCTCTTTATAGCGCAGCTGGCTGTGCAGCCCCCAGACCCTCTGAGGACCCCCCAAACCCCCCAGGAACCCCCCAAACCCCCACTTTGGCGTCCTTCTCTTTATAGCACCGCTGGTTGTGCAGCCCCCAGACCCCTCTAGAACCCCCCAAATCCCCCAGGACCCTCTAGGACCCCCACTTTGGGGTTCTTCTCTTTGTAGCACCGCTGGCTGTGCAGCCCCCAGACCCCTCTAGGACCCCCCAGGACCCCCCAAACCCCACCTTGGGGTTCTTCTCTTTATAGCACCGCTGTCTGTGCAGCCCCCAGACCCTCTGAGGACCCCCCAACCCCTCCCCAGGACCCCCCAAACCCCACCTTGGGGTCTTTCTCGTAGTAGTACTGCTGTGTCCGCAGCCAGCGCCCCACCAGGTGGTCGCGCACGGTGTGCGCCAGCGCCATGTAGTAGTCGCGGGATGTCGCGACATTGCGGTCCTTGACGAGGGTGAAGTGCAGGTGCCGGTTGAAGTTGCGCTTCAGCTCCCCCACGTTCTCGGGCCCCGCCAGCCCCCGCACGCTGATCTGCCGCCGCCGCTCCGCGTCGCTCAGCGGTCGCGACATGGCGACAGAGACGGGAAAAGGGGGGCTCGGGAGAGGCAGAGGGGCTCTAGGGGTCCGGATTTGGGGGGTCCGTAGGGAGCCGGGCTGGGGGGCTCCGGGGGTCCGAGCTCCGGGGGTCCGGATTTGGGGGCTCCGGGGGTCCGGATTTGGGGGGTCCGAAGGGATCCGGGCTGGGGGGCTCCGGGGGTCCGAGCTCCGGGGGTCCGGTTTTGGGGAGTCCGGAGCGCTCCGGGTTTTGGCGGAGGTTTTGAGGATTTCGGATTTTGGGGGGGTCCGGAGGGCTCCGGGTTTTAGGGGGGTCTGGAAGGATCCGGGTTTTGGGGGGGGGCTCCCGGTTTTGGGGGTTTAGGACTTGGGGGGCTCCGGGCCGGGGGCGGCGGCAGCGGCGCCGCGGCCGCTTTGAGCGCGCGGCTGCTTCAATATTCATGAGAGGGGCGGAGCTTGGAGGAAACCACGCCCCTATGCTGACGCGCAGGGTAATTATGGCGTAATTATTCATCAAGGGGCGGAGCTCGAGGCGGGCAGCGCCCACCGCTCGTTAATTATTCATGAGGAGGCGGAGCTTGAGCGCGCCCTGAGGGGTCGCACACACCCCTGAGACCCCTCCCCAAAACCGGGGGGTCCCGAATGCCCGGGGGGGGGTGGGGGGGAAGGTCGGGGGTCTCTGCGTGTCCCCCACCCTCGCTGCGTGTCCCGAGTGTCCCCGCTGGATTTGGGGGGGGGTCCTGGGGGTCTGTGGGTGCTGTCCCCGCCCCCACCTCTCCCCCCCCACCCCGGTAACCGGATCGCGGCCGAGGTCGCGACATTCGCGGCGACATTCGCGGTGACCCCGGCGCTGAGTGACGGCCGCAGGGGGTGGGGGGGGCGCGACCCCCGCCGCACCGGCTCCGGTTTCACGGCGGGGGGGGAAAGGGGGGGAGGGGACACGGCGAAACCCGACCCCGGTGAGGCGGGGGGGGGACACGGGACACGAAATGAGGGGGGGCCCAACGGGGGTCCCGCTCCTTTATTCATACACAAAAAAAAGCGCGGGGGGAGGGGGCGCGGGGGGCTCTACAAGGGAGGGGATTTGTTTTTGGGGGGGGGGGGGTCCAGAACGAAGAGGGAGTAACACAGGAGAGGGGGACCCCGAGATTTTTTCGGGGGGGGGGCTCAGGTTTGTGTCGCTGCACCCCCCCCCAAACTTGCAGACCCCCCCTCCCCTATCCCTGCCCCCGCCCCCTCCTCAATTCAGGGCCGCCTCCGATTTGGGGATTTTTGGGAGGGGTGGGGGGTAAACCAGTTCACAAGGTGGTCCCGGGGGGGTTTTGGGGGGGGGGGGGCGCATGGACGGGGAGGAAACCCCAAAATCCATCAGTTCATGGAGGGGGGGAGCTCCCCATTGTGGAACAGCCCATGGAAGATTTTGGGGGGGGGGGCTCCATGTGATGGAACAGCCCGTGGGGGGGCAGGGGGTCCCCCAAAATGGATCAGCCTGGGGGGGGGGGCTCCCTGATCTTTTTGGGGAGGGGGGGTCCCCACAATCCATCAGTCCGGGGGGGGCTCCTTACAATGGATCAGTCCTTGTGGGGGGGGGGGTCCCTGGACGTTTTTTTTTTTTTTGAGGGGGGGTCCCAACGAATCAGTCCTGGGGGGGGAATCCCAATGATGTTTTTGAGTGGGGGGGGTCCCCACAATGGATCAGTCCTGGGGATGGGGGGGGGGGGGGGATCCCCATGATATTTTTGAGGGGGGGGTCCCCACAATGAATCTGTCCTGGGGGGGTCCCCATGATGTTTTTGAGGGGGGGGGTCCCCACAATGGATCAGTCCTTGAAGGGGGGGTCCCCATGATGTTTTTGAGGGGGAGTCCCCACAATAAATCTGTCCTGGGGGGGCTCCCCATGATGTTTTTGAGGGGGGGTCCCCATGGTGTTTTTGAGGGGGGGTCCCCACAATGAATCAGTCGTCGAGGGGAGGGGGGGGAATCCCCTGCTGTAATTTTTTTTCTGTTTTTTGTTTTTTTTTTGGGGGGGGGGCTCCCCGCAGCGGCCGTGCCCGAGGCTCAGTTCTGGGGGGGCGGCGGGGGGGGCGCGGGGGGCATGCCGAAGGGGGGCAGGGCGGGCACCCCCATGCCCATCATGGTGACGAAGTTAGAAGGGTCCATGGGGGGGGGCGGCGGGGGCGGGGGGGGCGCGTACATCAGCCCCCCGGAGCCAGGGGGCGGCGGGGGGGGCGGGGGGGCCCCGGGGGGCAGCGGGGGCTGTACCCCGGGGGGCAAAGGCACCATGGAGGGGCTGCCGGGGAGCGGGGGGGCCCCCGAAGAAGCCGCCCCCCCCCCCGCCGCACCCCCCCCCGCCTGCTGCTGCCAGGGAGGGAGGGAGGCGCTGCCAGCGCTCGTGGTGGTCGTCGTATCTGTTGGTTTGGGGGGGAAAAGGGTTAAAAATAGGGGTTAATTAGCACTGGGGTTAATTAGAGAGAGGCTGAGGAGGGGGGAGAGCAGCCCAGCCCGATTTAATTACGGGGTAATTAAAGGTGGGGGTTAATTGGGGACAGGGAACCCCCTCCCACCTTTGTGCAGGGAATCCCCAAAAGGAACAAGACCCCCCCCCCCACCACTGCCCACCCCCAGAGCAGCTCATTTGGGATTTGGGTTAATTAGTGCGCTGTTAATTAAAGAGAAAACTCCCATTTATAAGGAACAACCCCTCCCCTTTCCTTTCCTTTCCCAAGAGACATCAAAGTGACTGAACAACCCCCCCTCCCTCAGGGAAAAATGACCCAAACCCGTGAAATAACCCCAAAAATCCCTCCTGCCACTCACCCCCCCCAGCCCAAAGCCCCCCGGGGGCGCCCCCAGACTCACTTTGCTGCCAGGGCAAGGGGGTGCTGCTGCTGCTGGGGGGCGGCGGCGGCTGCTGCTGCCAGGGAGGGAGGGGGCCGGAGGGGGGGGGCGGCTGCCCACCGGGCGGGGGGGGCGGCGGGGGCAGCATACCCAGCGGCGGCGGCATCATACCTGGGGGGCAAATCTGGGGGGTCAGGGGGGGCAGGACAGCTGAGGGCACTGGGGAGGGGGAACTGGGGGGGGGCAGGGGGATTTGGGGGTGTCAGGACAGCCAGGGGTATTGGGGAGGGGGAAATTGGGGGGGTCAGGGGGAGTTTGGGGTGTCAGGACAGTCAGGAATAGGGATACCATATTGGGGAGGGGGAAATTGGGGGGGACGGGGAGTTTGGGGGTGTCAGGACAGCTGGGGGCACTGGGGAGGGGAAACTGGGGGGGGGTCAGGGGGATTTGGGGGTGTTAGGACAGCTGGGGGGACTGGGGAGGGGGAATTGGGGGGGGCAGGGGGAGTTTGGGGTACCAGGATAGCTGGGGGGACTGGGCAGGGGGAAATTGGGGGGGTCAGCGGGAATTTGGGGTGTCCAGACAGCTGGGGGCACTGGGGAGGGGGAATTGGGGGGGGCAGGGGGAGTTTGGGGTGTCAGGACAGTCAGTAATAGGGATACCATATTGGGGAGGGGGAAACTGGGGGTGTCAGGACAGCCAGGGGTATTAGGGAGGGGGAAATTGGGGGGTCAGCGAGAATTTGGGGTGTCAGGACAGCTGGGGGGACTGGAGGGAAACGGGGGAGGGAGTGGGGGGGAAGCCTGGGGAGG